>CM061914.1:47508632-47628000 GCA_031002005.1 Vandiemenella viatica
ACAAGATAAAACAAAGCCCACATTTTTACAGATGTACGCGTATGACAATTTTAGCAATAAATTGTAAAATCGAATAAAACTTGCATGAAATTTCGAAATGGAATAAAAACTTTGAGTAGACAGATATTACCGTCGAAGGAGAATATAACGTTTCTGAAGTCCTTAACAAAATTAATTTAAATAAAAGTTATATTTACATCATTATTTAGCTACAATAGACCGATTAAAGAGAATAAAAGTAGGAAGCGTACTGTTGCAAGCTTTCTATCTTTTTTTTTTTTTTTACTTATGGCTTTACGCCTCGTCGACATTGAGGTCATTAGAGACGGGAAAGGACTGGGGAAAAGGAACTGGAAAGAATTCGGCCATGGCCTTTTGCAGGAAGCATCACGGCATTCTCCTGGAGTGATTTGGGGAAACCATGGAAAACCCAAATCTGGATGCCCGGACGGGGATTCGAACAGGCGTCCTCCCGAATGCGAGGCCAGAACGTTAACCATTCCCCCTCCACGCTCGGTGCAAGGTTTCTAACCTATTATTAGAGCATTGAAACAGGGACGTTGCCTATTCCTACACTTTTCGGAATGTACCTAAACAAAACATCGGCAGAGTGGCAAAATAAATCTACGCTCGTAGACCAGTAAAACTCGATTACGTCCATATTGTATAATTTGCTGACGATCATAATGTGCCAGAAAAGAAGGGAATACGATATTGAGTACGCGATTAATAACTCGTCGAAACATAGTTAATAAGGAAGGTGGAGTAACAGTTAATTTCGAAATGACAAAATATATCGTATTAGACGAAGGAAACGATTTGATAATAGTAGAAATATAATAATATAGAAAATTGTACAGTATAATAAATTGAGAAGAAACAGCACACAAGACTTGCTGTCGAGAATTACCAAGTAAAACAGACAACACACATACCGGAGTTTATTTGGTTTTCAGACAAAAGTAGAAGAACAAGAAAAGAATATATTATACAACAGTTGAAATGATTCTGCTGTATGGACCTGAAACCTGGAAAATGAGACAAAGGAATGGAAAAACCGTAGAAACGGACTTCTTCCAAAGAAATGCGTGGTTAATTAGATTGAAACATTTACAAAATGAGGAGGTCGGTTCGCGAAAGATTTTTGGACACTAGAGCAATGTGGAATTGATTGCTATCTTAAAGTAAAATTATACTAGAAAGAAAGCCTAAGGCGTAAGAAAACTTATTGCAGGGGTTTATCAACGTTCTGATATGCTGTAAAACTGACTCTGTGACCGAGCGTGGAGGGTGAGTGGTAACGCTCCGGCCTCGCGTTCGGGAGGACGCTCGTTCGAATCCTCGCCCGGGCATCCATAACGTGAAGTTATTTACATTTATCAAATAAACCATCAGCTTATTTTGGCGCCTTTCCTGTTCCCAGTTATTACACTTATTTTGGTCCTTTTCGTTGCCAGTTATTATATTCACCTGCTTCCTAAAATCTCGTGTTTTCCTGTTATCTTTCACTATTCACCCTTGTTGCTGTAGAAGCAGTGAGATCTGTTTGTGGTATCACTAGCGGTTGATGAATACCGCACTGAGGTATATGACAGTGGTCTTCAGTCGAAAATTAATTTATAACCCATTGATATGCTTATTGGCAGTCATGTTGTAACAGTTAGTATTTTTCATATTCAAACAGTAAAGAGATTTTTTTTTTTTGATTCCTCGCCATCTCTTACCTCAAACCACTCTTAACAGCCATAAAATGTAATCTGCATAAGGTAACACCTTTCCTAAGTAACCTTGGTGGCTCGCATACAAAGTCGAAGAGAGTGAGCGATGATTCATGTCGCCTTGTTACGGCACTGCTCGTGAGAATTGCACTGGCCACGAGCCAGTAGAACAAGTCCTCCATTCGGCGGACTCTGGCAGCCTGTATCTCCTCGCAACTACTGTGTTGTTAGCACAGTGGATTATTGTTCTTTGACTTTTAAGACAATGCATAAAAAATAATAAACAGATCACTGGTTGCAAATTGTCAGGAAGACAGTAAAACTATCGAAATTCTTCAAGGCCAAACAATTGGAATCAACTAATAAATTCCGTATTAGAAATATAACTTCTCTTATAAACCAGCTTTGAGATGATAACAAACTTATCAGCAAGTATGAAACTCAGTTTTACAACAGTACTGAAATTTGGGCAAATAGAGAGACACCGATTGTCAACATACGTAAAACAACTATCACAATGTGGTTTTTTTTTTTTTTTTTTTTTATGACTGTTTGCCAGGATTTCTAGTTATATACTCTAACGCAAAACGTGCTGAATTAGGTTCGGTTTTTTGTCTGCTTCGTGGAAGCTTGCTTAAATAAGATTTTTTTCATCTTGTTCAAGATATTTACCGAAACTTTGAGGATGGCGATCAAACCTTAGGGGGCGTCCATAAACCACGTAACTCCATTTTGGCCTCCTAAGAACCCTCCCTCCCTCCCACGTAGCCCGACGTGTCTTTTGCCTGTGCTACACCCCCTCCCCCTCCCCCTTGAACGTAGACTTGTTTCCTATTGATTTCAGAAGACATTTTGTACTGTTTTCTCTTGCCAGACTATCGTAAATTACATACGGAGATTATTGAATGACGGAAATAAATGTTCACATGCTGATTTTAACTGTGACAAATAATATAAAGGAAAAGCTACGTGTCTTGGACCGGAAACCTCCCGTCCTCCCTTTTTCCGACGTAGCCCAGCGTACTGCTTTTCAGCCACCCCCCCCCCCCCCCCTTAGACCGAGCCACATAGTTTCCCAGTATGTGAGTAAACGGATCAACCGCACGCAGTATTATAAGCATGAAATTTCAACATATAGCAGGAGACCCAATTAAGACGATGAAACATCTGTTAGGCCGTAAATATCATCTACCGGTAATAGAGTGGTATGGTAGCTGAGTGGTTAAGTCGCTTGCTTTTTAAAGTTCGTGGTCCGTTCCTACATTCAAATCCCCGTAGGCCCAGGAAGTTTTTAAGAGTTTTGTTTGATCATTTAAGCTATACCAGGATGTTCCGTGGTACGGATTCTACGTTAAACGGAAGATCCCAGAGGAAAGGAACTGGTTGTCTTTCCTCTGACACAGCGACTTAGTATGCATGCTTCAGGACGATTCAACCAACCAACTTTGGAGTGTCGACTAAGATTTATTATCCAATACTATTTGCAAAAATTGTCGGTTCTCTGTCTGCTAAGTAACGGCAGAATTAGGGATTAGTTAGATATCTTGTCATATGATTTTGATGGAAAGCTCAACACGAATGGTTCTTCAGTGACAGCTTACAAAAGAAAACTTTTTGAAGCGCAAACTTCTATTGGCGCATTACGGGTTGTTTGGACGGGAATAAATCTGTAAGTTCGTGTACGTCATCGTACGAAGAAGCCACCTGTTGCTCGTATGATATGCGCGTTGGGCGCTTTTCGCAAAATCTTTATACAAACACAGTTTTTTATACGATTTTGACGGAACTTGGCGTACTTTAAAACAATTATAAATCCACAGTTTACGTTTGATTTACAGAAACCTAAACCCTCTCCTCCTTCCCCCCCCCCCCCCCCGAACCTTGATTTCTGTCACCGTAGTTCATACAAACCCACAGTTTTTATCCGATTTTGATAGTAGTAAGCGGATGTATATTGCAAAACAAGATGGTCTGGTAGCTCAGCGGTTAACGCGCTTATTTCCGAAAGTTTCTCTTGCCGGTTGCGGGTTCAAGTCTCGCGGTGAGTAGAAAATTTTATGAGCTACGCTGGGATGTTCCGTGGTTCTGATTCCACTTTAAACTGCAGGCCCCTGAAGAAGGGAATTAGCCTTCTAACCTCTGACACAATAGCTTGCTACATCTCCTTCGGGAAGATTCGAAGAACTGTCGGATTGTGGACTAAGTTTTTTAGTTTTTGAAGTGAAAACTTCTTTAGGCTCGTTGGGTGATTTTTGAATGGGTAAAATCTAATGAGTTCGTATTACCGACATGCTAATGTCAACAGAATATCTGTTGCGGTCTGATGGCTCAGTGGCTGGGGTGTCTGACTGGCTAGCGAAAGGTCCCCCGGTACGAATCTCTGTCTCGATGGAGATTTTCATATACCATTAACCCGACCTTGATCTCTGGCATAGCTTGCTGTGTTATGTGAAGTACGCAAGAACGCTTCCGCGGTACGGAATTAATGTTGAACTGTAGGTCCCCTGTACCTGGTAGCACTGCCGGGATAGGTTAGGCGGTTAAGGGGGCATCCATAAATTACGTGAAGTGTTTTTCTGGATTTCCGGAACCCCCCCCCCCCCCATCTGGTGAGACTGCGTGAGATCTGGTCTGACCAGATTTCCCCCCCCCCCCTCAGGTGAGATCTTGGTCCGTGAGATCCCCCCCCCCCCCTAGAAATCGCCCTTGCAACTTTTTGAGACTTTTATTTTTAGGCCTCACCCTTCCAAACCAGGTAAAATCATGTCATTTGTAGACATTTTTTCCTTTTTTTTTTTTAGCTCTACAGTCCAACAAAATTTCAAAAACCTCACGTGAGATTTCCGTTGACCCCCCCCTCCCCCTTGATGAGATTTCGCCTGGCCCTCCCCCCTATTTCACCTCACGTAATTTATGGACGCCCCTAAGACAGGGGCAAAAAAGGGCATCCAATAGAAACCCTGTCACTAGGTCATTACGTCCACACGGAATTATCATTATTTAGTATATCTGTAGCTATAAGTATGACGTGTTGCGTGTATGTTTATTTCTAGTTTAAGTTTTCACTTCTGTCGGCAGACCTCAGTCACTGCAATTTTTTTTTAAAGAAAATATGTCAACGTATCAGAAAGTGGTAAAATTATTCTTCAAATAATTCAGTATGCTAATGAGCTGTCATATGAGACCTTCTGGCGAATTAAAACATGCGAGGTAATAGAGGAGAAGAAAGGTTGTTTATTTCTATTAAATGTTTTGATTAATAGTTTATGAGCACATCACACGTCAATAACAACGTGCTTTTTTGTATTGAGGAGATAAGATTTGGGTTCCCAAACTGGGGTGCTCATCCCCGCAACTTTTCTTTTGATTGAAAATGGGTGGTGGTGGTAAGAAAAGCTTTGGAAATCCGTAAGATAAGGGGAAAAATTGTTATAAGAGAATGGATGCTGCGATGCCATGAAGCTCATACGTGTTCGATAACCAGCATTTCCTCAGTAAATGGCAACATGAACTGATGGTTAAGGGGCGTCCATTAATTACGTGAGGTGAAATAAGGGGGGGGGCGGCGGCCGGTGAAATCTCACGTGACGTTTTGAAATTCTTGTAAGGCTGTAGAGCAAAAAAAAAGGTCTACAAATTACGCGAAAGTCGATTTTAAGGGGGGGGGGAGGGGCTCCGCCAAAATCTCACGTCATTTTAGAGGGGGGGGGAGGGGTCCGACCAGATCTCACGAAGTCTCACCGGATGGGGGGAGGGGGGTCCGGAATTCCGGGAAAACATCTCACGTAATTAATTGACGCCCCCTTACGAGAATACTGACTGTGGAAGAAATGCTGACTACAGCAGGCTACAGTGAAGGCTGTTATTGGTACTAGACAGGTCCTGTCGAGTTCCTTTCAGGATGGTAATGTGTTACCGTGACTTACCTCCTGTGTGTATCGTGTTGACGAGACGTTGTCCACCACCAGCCAGAACGCTGGGCCACGCCCTCGACTACGGGTGCGACCGTTGGCCCCACTGAAATGCTAATTATAGTTCATAACACGGCCCAAACTTGTTTATTTCGCCCGATTGCCGTAATATATATCCCGTAGCCTCAGGTGTTAATTAATGTCCTTGTCATTTTTACACGATACCTTTGAAAGCAGCACAGTGGAGCTCGGACATGTTTTTTGCTGTTCTTCACCTTCTTCTTGTAGTACAAAAATTTCATCATCCAGTTCAGCGACCTTGCGCTTCTCGAAAAAAACAGTACGTAATCAAAGCTGGAATCAGCTACTCCAGGAAGTGATTGTCTTAATGAAGTTTTCTTGTGGCTGCTAGTAGTCTGTTATATTTACACAAAAAAGTATGGAGCTTATACGCTTGAGCTCATCATTCATCCTGTAATTAACACATAATTATTTGGAGCAATGCTTGATGTAATAGGATGACTATTTATCACCAACCCTATTTTTAACGGCGCCCCGATAAGAGGCCGTGGAGGAGATAGCCATATAGGTCATCATTCTACATGGTACTACGCAACTGCATATTAACAAGCATCCAGTCTTGCAGCCAGTAACCTGGTAAAATTGTAGCCGATCATACATTTTCCTAAACTCATTATAAAACTTTTTAATTTCCTTAAGCATATCATTAACTCATACCATCTATCTTTTGAATAGTGCACCTGATGTGACCCAACAGAAATAAAGCAGACGGATGATATGAAGGAGATTGAGGTATCCCATCTCGCTGGAAGCTGTAGTACCTCCTCTATCGCTTTAGATAATATTTATACCTATAAATGGCAATAAAGACACTTTTTAATATCCTCTTTACAGATCTGGCCAACAGCATCTGTAAGAGGATGAATACTGGTTCACCAGTGCGTCAATTGTGCTAGGATTTTCCTCTGTGAAAAGAAAGTACTATTTATGTTGATTATAACTTTCAGTGCCATCTAGGTCGCATGTTTACAATGAAGCTTGTTATTGAACCCTAAGGTGGCTGGTCCCTTCCGAAGGAGGTATCCTTAGCAAGGTATTGGAGGTAGGACGGCCGATTCCTTTCCCCCCTTACCTAACATAATCCGGTGATCCTACCGGGTAAAGGGAACCTATGTTTTCAACGTGTATTCCGAACCACGAAAGCGTTCTAGCGTACTCCACATTACACAGCAAGCTGTGCTGCGGGTGAAGTTTTGCGTTAAGGGCCTATAAATATACCCGCCGAGAAAGGGATTCGAACCGGGGACCTTTTGATCTCTAGCTATACGCCATAACTGCTGAGCACCAGGCCCCTGAATTCTGCTTTACAAGGGTTTTAATGATCCTTTGGAATGTCGACGCTTGTATGTCGACCAGTAGTAGGGCAACATAAGCGCATTTTGTTTCTATGGTTTCTAGAATAGTTATCAGTTATCACCTTTAATCAGTCTTTTTAGAGCATTACTATTTTTTTTTCTGTATAACATTCTGTTCGTTTTGCTGGACCAAGCCTGGGGGTGTAACGGATAGCGTTCCAGCCTCGCATTCGGGAGGACGGCGGTTCGAATCCCCGTCCGGGCATCCAGATTTGGGTTTTCCATGGTTTCCCAAATCACTCCAGGCAAATGCCGGGATGCTTTCTTAAAAAGGCCATGGCCGAATTCCTTCCCATTCCTTGACCCCATCCTTTCCAGTCTCTAAAGACCTCGCTGTTGAGAGACGTAAAGCAGTAAAAAAAAAAATCGTTTTGCTGGCCTTGTATGATAATTGAACGAGACGTCACATCACCAACACCAAGCTCGGGGGAGGGGAGGGGACAGCGGTAAAGATTGGGCCTGGAATTGGGGAGGACAAGGGTTCGAATCCTCGTCCGGTTATCCAGATTTCGATTTTCCATGGTTTACCACAATTATTCTAGACAGCCGTTGTGATGGTTCCTGCAGAAAATGGCAAAATTTCTTCCCGTTCCTTGCCTACATCCTCACTCGCTTCTAATGACGTCGACATTGACGCAAAGCAAAAAAAAAAAAAAAATATTTGGCAATAATGTGGGACTGCGGACAGAAGCGAAAACTTTTAAACTATGAATATCATGCGCGTAACACGTCATACTTATAGCTACAGATACACTGCTATTAAAGCATGTTGGTGACGCGAACTGATAGATTTACCCCGATCCAAAAATCGCCCAACCCGCCTGTAGAAGTTTTCACTAACATTATTGTATGATAGATGGTGATACTTGTGCCTGTGTTTTAATGGGAACCGCAGCAGCTGCCCCTCTTGTTTATACTGTGGGCTGCAGGCACGCGGCTAGCGAGAGCACATCGCCTGTGTGGCAGCGAGCAACAGGTGCCTAGCCCGCCCTGGGCGTGGCAGCCTTGGCGTGGCGCTCGGTCCCTTCTCGGAAGACGCTCGGCGCTGACTACACAATTATTTACAAGCGGGCCTCGCCTGGCCGTGGATGGGCGAGGCTGCTCGGTCTGGGCGAGCCTCGTTGAAGAAGACCCACCCGGCCACTCCCCGCATTCCTCACGCAGTGTTGCCAAGTCCGGAGGGACCGCGCCCACCGGCCGGACAAAGACACCGCCCGGATCACGCCGATCACTGCTGTTCCGCGGCGCCTGCTCGACACTGTCTGCGCCTCGTCTCGGCTCTGCGGCGCCCGAGCTCAGTCCGCTGCTCCCTCTGCAGCATCCCACGTAGCTACCTACGAGTTATCACAGAATTTATTCGGGTTGGGCTGAGACAGATGACGAAGGTTTGAACTTATTGGTAAACAAGTGCACACTCACATTCATCTACGAGTGCGATGACCGAGCGTGGTGGGTGAACGGTTAACGTACTGGCCTCGCATTCGGGAGGACGCGGGTTCGAATCCCCGTCCGGGCATCCAGATTCGGGTTTTCCATGGTTTCCCCAAATCACTCCAGGCGAATGCCGGGATGCTTCCTTCAAAAAAGGCCATGGCCGAATTCCATCCCGTTCCTTGTCCCCAGTCCCATCCCGCCTCTAATGACCTTTTCCGTCGACAAGGCGTAAAAAAAAAAAAAAAAAAAAAAAAAAAAAAAAAAAAACCGCGTGCGATGAAGTGTGGCACTATTGCTTATATGAATTCTTTCTTCCCTCGTACCATTCTGAATTAGAATCCACAGAGTAGAGATTAGTTTTGGAACAAACCACTTTCCGCCACCCCTATTTTGTGGATTGTAGAGTATTTATGTAAATGTAGAATTGGATGACTATTAAAAATAACAAACTGAACACACAAAAGCAATACCGTGTAGGCAGAACATACTGAACAACCAAGGTATACGCAAACTATATCAGATAATGCAGACTCGAAATGCTGAAGTACAAATATGGATTCCTTTTTTAACCGTGCAGTTAGAGTAAGCGTTAACTGGGAACACTTGTCAATCTGGTTGCATGCCATTCTTCCGCATTTGCCGAATAATGGTTTTATGACTAAAACGTCGTCTACAAACAACTTTTCACTGTTTTACATAACCCAGAAACGTTTCCCCCTTATGGTGCAACACTCTACGGACCTTACTGACCTCCTGTCGATAAATCCTAAAGTACTAGTAAAATAATAAAATTTAGAATTCAACATTTTGTGGCTTATGTCTATATGAGACAGTGTAAAGATTATATACAGATGTTGACTTGGGTCAGTATAAAGATCAGTAGTCAGATTTTCAGTGGGAACTTAATTTGTGATTTTATAAATAACTCTCACTACACTCGGATACTGCCACCTTCAAGTACTTGATTTTTTTTTTAAGCTATGGTAATCCAGATACAGCTTCTTTCTTTTTTTTTTTTTTTTTTTTTTTTTTTTTTTTTTTTTTTTTTTTTTTTTTTTGCTTCTGGTTTTACACCTCATTGACTTCGAGGTCATTAGAGGCGGGAAAGGATGGATGCAACGAACTGAAAGGAATTCAGTCATGGCCTTCTGAATGAATCATCCCGACGTTCGCCTGGAGTGATTTGGGGAAAACCCAAATATGGATGGCCGGACGCTTGATTCGAACCTTGTCCTCCCGAATGCGAAGCCAGAGCGTTACCGGTCACCCACCATGCTCGCATTCATATACAGAAATCACTCACTAACAAAGCAGTGTGTTCAAAATTATATGTTAAAAAACATTTCTTAACACCTGTATAGATCTTTCTTAGACTAACTAAGGATTTAATGAGTGACTGATGTCTTCTTAAGAAGTTATAGGTTACAATAGCAGGGTGTTGCTGAGGAACTGGAGCCTAGAGATAAATATCAGCTCTGAAACGCACGGCGACTAAGCAGTGGATGAAACCGGATTTGTACCCAGCTGTAACAGATCCCTCCTGTTCATTCACGAAGATAGGCGGTGACGTTATTCCAAGCGAGATCTGATCGCACTGGCCTCAGCGGTGGGTTGGCTGTTCCTCCGAGTGATTAATTCCTAACATTCCTGCAGCTCTAATAGCTTTAGTTAATAGCCTCAGCACGATGACTTAAATATTATCAACTAATAAACAGACGGGCCACGTAACTCGCCAAAGAGACGCAAATAGACTCGGTGTTTGGCTTTGACATTTTTCTTCACAACTGCTCGTTTCGTAGGAACACAAGACCCTGCAGACTTTGTAATATTATCGCAGTAAGTATGCTGAACAGTAATACCGAAGAAATAGTATCACTGTTTGGGAGTCACAGGAAAGGAAGTAAGAGGGCTTATGAAACAATAAATGAAGTTTAATCGACGGTTTATTCAAAACAGCTAATACATGCATTTTGGAGCATCGGAACTACGTGTTTCGAGACAAACCGATGTTTCTTATAAACGTTAAACAGTGAAAAAATCTAAATCTGAGACGGGTTTTCTGCTTGTCCAAAATACTCTTGCTAAGCGTAATGGTATAAAGAATGTTTATAAAATGTATAGGTACTGCTTGTTGTTTCACAAATCTTATTCTTAGCCTCGGTATAGCCCAATTATATTTAACCCGTGTGCTCCAATGACTGTGGTTTCAGTCGCTGAGGCTTCTAGCTCAATCGTAGCTGAACGCTGAATGGGAACCACGTAAAGCATTCCAAATACACCAAACGAACTTAAACAGACATGATGGAATAAGCAAAACATACACTCCATTTTTAATGAAATTCCATTTAAAAAAATCCCAGAATGAAGACAGACTGAGGTGGACCAACCGTATGGCTATTGCACCAAACTAGAAAACGGAAACCATGCAAAACCCTTGAAAAATCACTCTAATCAAAGTTTTTAAATAGCACTTGCTTACACGAACACACAGCCAAAACAGAGTTTCATTTATTTATTTATTTTTGTACTATTTCTTACATTGGACTGTTAATAGCAATAGATGTCACAAGAAACTATCTTTAAGATCATATATATAATTGAAATATAGACACATCGGGTTAATGTAAAATTCATTTAAAACATTTCAGAGTGGAATTTGTTTTTAGTGAGCCACTCCAATGTTTGTCACACTTAAAACTGGGACTGGCTTAAATTTATGATGCCAAATTACGGTAAATTGTAACACTACCAGGATGATGTTTAGCAAAATTAAGCTGAACTACTGTCACAGTTCCAATCGGGAAACTATTAGTTTCATATTAGTGAAATAAATGCATTTTAACTGTGCATGCAATTAAAATAGCTGGCACTGATGATGACTGAATTTGAAATTATGGCGCTGTTTGTTTATGACGTTGCGCCGTGTCTACCTCGAGATCATTAGAAGCGAGAAAAGACTGAGGGACAAGGAACGGGAAGGAATTTGGTCATGGACTTTAGAAGGAACCTTTACGTTAATCGACTAGAGTGATTGTGCGAACCATAAATCTGGATGGCTGAACGGGGACTCGAGCCCGAGTGCTCCTGAATGCGACGCCATAGAGTTACTGCTCATCCACCACGCTTGGTATTTTGTTACTAAATGACAGTTTATCCGATTCTGTAACTTACTTGTATGAATATCTAGATGCTTTTTAAGTTGTACATTCCTTTTGGAAACACCCTGTACATGTTGACAGGAAAGACTTAAAAACTTAACTTAGTCCACAACCCGAAGGTTGGTTGGATCCTCCCGAAGGAGGCGTACTAAGCCATTGTGTCAGAGGTAGGACGGCCAGTTCCTTTCCTCTGGGACCTACAGTTTAACGTGGAATCCGAACCACGGAGCGTCCTGGCATAGCTCATATGATTAAACACAACTCTCAAAATTTCTGCGCCTGCCGGGATTCGTGCCTGGGGCAGGAGCAGCGCACATTTCGAAAGCAAGCGCTTAGGCACTACGTAAACGTAAACACTCGCATAGTGCGTAGCATATGGCATAACAATAGTGAACATGGTGCGGCGCAATCATTGACTGTAATTTGGGACAGATGTCGTCCTTGTTAATTTCCGCTCGTGACGCTGTGAAGACGTCAGATTCCGCGCCAGCAAACGCGCAGCTGAGTCAGCGAGCGGTAAGAGTGATTCACCTGACGGACCACGCCCCGGCTCTGGGTCACATTGTAGTGTGAAGCGCAGTTCGTGTCATCACTTGAGCTTCTCAACAAAATTCTGCTATCTACTGTAGGCGCTACGAACACAGAATTCTGCTACTATTACTATTACTCCGCGATTCACTAACAGTGGGTGGTGGAGCGTGCATAACACGTATCCTAATGTTTTTTTTTTTTTTACCATGGCTTTACGCCTCGTCAACGGCTAAGGTCATTAGAGGCGGGATGGGACTGGGGACAAGGAACGGGAAGGAATTCGACCATGGCCTTTATGAAGGAAGCATCCCGGCGTTCGCCTGGAATGATTTGGGGAAACCATGGAAAACCCAAATCTGGATGCCTGAACGGGGATTCGAACCGCCGTCCTCTCGAACGCGAGGCCAGAACGTTAACCTTTCACCCACCACGCTCGGTGTATCCTAATGTGTTATCTTTTACGCATCAGCATATGGCAGGAGGTGCCCATGGTCTATTTTGAGGAACCATCCAGCCTACACCTAGAGGATCTAGATAAACCATGGGAAACCCTGATCAGGATGGCCAGAGCGGTTCCTCAAGACCTACTGCTGTCGGATTCTTAAGTTTTCTCGTTAGACACATTTCGTTCTATTCCATTCTGTAATCGCTCGTGGAAAAAAAAAAAAAAAAAAAAAAAAAAAAAAAAAAAAAAAAAAAAAAAAAAAAAAAAACACACAAATGAGTGTAGAAAAAAAATCTATTCTTGTCCTGATTTATATTATCTTATTTTTTCGATAATTCATAGAGATTAATGTGTTTTCTGTCATCTTGAAATAGGGCTATCATGAATTTTTTAATATAGCTTATGACGCCTACCATATTGCAGATCTTCCCAACGCAACTCCATCAACGTCGCTTATGCTTTCCCTCACGAATCGGGCGGCTATTGTTTGGACCTCCTCCAATGCCTATATTAATCTCTTTTGATGGTCCCATACAACAACAATATTCTAAGCGAGGTCGCATTAGTGCTTTGTATTTAATTGATTGAACTTCCGGTGTACACTGCTTTAATTTACGACCTAGGAATCGCAGCATATGGTTTGCTCTCCCAGCCAGTTACCTTCTCAATATTCTACAACAAATTATTTTGAATTGTTACCCCCAGATAATCTACCGTAATAAGGACAGTGTACATTCAGAGCTAAATGGTGTTACCTTTTTACTTATATGAACGACTTGGCATGTTTAACATTTAGCTCCAGCTTCCAATTTTCGCACCAGGCGATTATGTTCACAACATCGGCTTGTATCAAAGCGCAGTCACCATGAGTTTTCATTTAACATTAAATAATGGTATCATCGGCAATTAGTCTTATCTTCTCCTCTTATTACATCGTATAAATCATTGATCTGTATGTGAAAGCATGGGGTCCTATCAAACTTCCCAGGTGAACATCGGACCTCGGTTGAGTCAGAGATAAACGTTCATCGTTGAGAACAATATACTATGTTCTACCTTTCAGTACGTCGATTCAGTTGCTTATTTGTCCAGATATGCCATACCTATGAAGTCTCCTAAGTACTCTGATAACTACACGCTGTTGTTGGCGAAGGATAAAGCACGAAGCAACAGTAAACGCAACGTTTTCCTGCTCGGACCTGACATACGGGAGGACACGGGTTCGAATCCTCGTCGAGACATTTAGATTTCGATTTTCCATGATTTCCCGAAATCATTCCAGGTGAATGCAGGTTTAGTTCCTTCAAAAGAACATGGTGGAATTCCTTCCCGTTCCCTAGTCCTGCCCCGCTTCTAATGGCCTGGACATCGACGAAGCGTAAAGCCCTAAACAACAAAAATAAGCTCTCGTCGTAAAGTGTCCATATTAACTGAATTCTTGCGTACTTTCTGCATATGGTATCCTGTTTCCACTAATTTCTGTGATGTCTGTGTGTCTGTATTCATGCCTCTTTTTGTCCCTCCGTAATTTTGCACTGTCTTTGCCTGGTGGGTGAGCGAGTAACGTTCTGGCCTGAAATTCGGGGGAAGCGTGTTCGATCCACGGTGCGGCCATCCATATTTCGGTTTTCCATCTTTCCTGACATCATTCCAGACGAATGTCGTGATGGTTCCTTAAAAAAATGCCATGGATGAACTCACTCCTCATACTTGCTCCCAATACTAAAAAACAAAAAAATCGTTTCTTCTTCCTCTTCAGTCATTTTATGTGCATCTCTCTTACTGTTTCTCTCACGTCTCCTCTTTTTATTTTTCTCTGCTGCACTGTCCAGGTGATGGGCTGACGGTGGCGAGCGTATAGAGTGGCTAGGCGCACAGAGCGGCTAGGCGCACCGACCTGTTCTTGTTATAGCGTTCACGGAGGCTGCCTGCCTACCTTAACGGCCTCGTTCAACCTCTTAGGATAATTTTAAGCTAATTTTATGCTAAACGCCGCAATAGGGGCTCGCATTGTGTTACGCGGTACTTATGTCTTATTTCTGAAGTCGCCAGAGGCTAGCGGCTCAGCTGAAACTAAGTGCGACGTAATTCAAACTGTTATATTCTAGTTCCTATACATTTTTGTATTCTTCTATCTAGTAGCAGGAACATAAACTGAATGGAATTTAATACACCTAACTTAACTCTTCTTATTTTTTTTTAATATTTCTGATATGTGAGGCGTGCATTGAATATTGCACGCATATGCACGATAAAGTATCTGGAACGTTTACTAAACACTAAGTAATGTATTAAATTTGGGTAGGATATTTGATCCAATTTGCGAATCTCGCCAACAAGTATTGTATACAGTAGGGGATTAAGTGGAGAATTTTTCATACGAAGTCATACAATAGCATGTAATAACCATTTACGTCCAAAAAACCAGTACGTTCCGTGCTTTCGATTCCTCGGTAATCTGTAGGTCCCAGAGGAAAGGAACTGGCCGTTCTATCTCTGGCACAATACCTCAGTATGCCTTCTTCGGGTTGGGAAGTAAGTTGGTTAGTTTTCTTTTTACTATACTCCCTTATACGTATGGCACCGTAAAATTGTATAAAGGGAACGAGATACTAGGTTAACAGACAAAGTGTGGGCTAATACGGCGTGAAACAATTGCAGTTAAGTGTTTTAAGGTTTTGCAACACTTACTACATTTCTATTCATTTATATTTTGCTTGGAGCTTTACGCATCTTCGACATCAAGATTATTAGAGGTGGGAGAAGACTACTGACATGGAACGGGAAGTAATTTGGCCATCTCATTTTTGAAGGAACCATCCCGGAGTTCACCAGGAGTGCTTTCGGGAAACCAGGGAAAACTGAAATCAGGATGGCCGAACGGGGATTCAAACCCACGTCCTCCTGAATGCCAGATACGAGTGTTACCGCTCACCTACCGGGCTCGGTAATTATTTCCTACTATGTCCAAACCCGTAACCGTTTTTTTGCGCATAGTCACTGGTTTAGAATAGATCCCATTTTTAAGGTCAAATACTGTTTTGTCTGATATGGTTAAAATAAAAACCTAAATTTTCATTTTAAATTCAATGTAATAGCCTAATAATAAAAAAATAACCAACGGGGTTTTTTAACTTTTAATAGACTTAACCTCAAGTCTGACGTCCAATGTAAGTATTTAAATATCCAAAGATGGCCAAGCAGCGTTAAGGACTTCATTGAATCGTGAAGTATAATTTTATTCCACGTTTTTTTCAGTCGTAAAATGTTACCACATGTTATTTAATTACATGGATGTGCTTAATTCAAAATGAAATGCTACGAAAAACAAACGTAATGAATGTATTCTGGCAATTCATTTATCATAACATTGATTTTGTAATAGTCCACCAACCGAGGCCAGGAGTGTGACGTCAGCACAAGAGTGTATGCAGTAGTATAGATTTAGAAAAGGCTCAAAGGTCTTGATCAGGGTTGGCTGATTTATGAACTTAATCTGTATTTTAGCCATAGCGTTCGGTCTGCAAAAATTTAAGTATTTCTGTTTAGTTTAAAGGGAGTTATCGTGCTTGAATATAGACACCGCCCTCTTCATATTAGAGATAGCTGTTACCAGCGATATCGTATGCATGGAGTCTGAATTGGATGTAGAAAACTGTAATTTACGTAAACACAAACTGACTGCGAGAGAAACAAAGCCTGAACGATCGATATAACACTATCCCTTTGTATGTTACCGTCAGATAGTTTTCAAAATTTCATGACGAAATATATTACTTATACAGAAAAAAGTATTTCTTTCTCAAATCTCATCAACATAGATTTAGCTGTTTAGTCATGAAAACGTATCAGACTGAGTTACTTTCGCATTTATAGTATTATTGTAGATCCCGAATCAATTTCCTGTTCTTCCTACAGTGAAGTGGTCACTTGAAACAGTGAAATTTTAATACGCCACATTAGCAAGCGGTAGTCTAGCTGGTTGACGCACGTGGTTGGGTTGACAGGGGGCAGCGTCCGCAGGTGTACAGACCAGACAGATAGCATCGAGGCTGGGCGTGGCGGCGTCTTGGCCCTGCCGCGCCGGCCTCGCCTCTTCGGACGAGACCTAATTAAAAAATACCCGATGAAGAAATCCCCACGGACGGCTACCCTGTATTTATCGGGCCGAAGCTGCAATTAACCTAACAGGAATACTGCGTGCTCGACCGGCGTTGCGCCGGTGCCTTATTGAAATCGGCTCTCCGTTCTCCACTTTGCACGTTAGCAGTCACGTACAGCCAGCTGCCCAGCCGGCTGCAAGTGCAGCATTCTGGTACCAGGCTGAGATTTCTAAAACAATCTGCTGATCATCAGATCTGCGCCACCATCCCGTAAATAAATATCCCCACCTCACCGGACACCTAACCAGTTAAACCAATATTGAGCGCCAGCCACTGTTGCACTACCTTAGCAACCACGCTCATGAGGAACACTAAACATGCAACACATTTTAAAAATAGTAGGAATAATTCTCTAGTACCACCAGTGTGGTAGCGCGCGTCAAGGCGGCACCATACTGAACCGGAGAGATATATCAACCCCAGGTTCCGGCCATCTTAAATGTCGGGTAGGCGTTTGCTGATCGTTCATCAATTGCCGCCTCATAAACTGCAGATTTCACAAACAAAAATACACGTGCCACACATTACGGTTTTCACAGACAGATGGCTATGCTTGCGATCACCTTATTAAAATATGTTCCGTACGGCAAGCGAAAGCAGGCTTGGTGACTACGTTCCATATCCATAGAGATTCATGATGATCGATACTCACGACTATAATGATTGAAATGGATGATTAAAAATATTCTCTAATGCGTAGAGCATTTGACGAGAAGACTTCGCTAATATTATCTGATATTCTACCGTTGACATAACTTTCAGATATTGCTTTGTGTTCAATATGTGTTAAAAATACAATGGGAACCACACACATGCGCAAACCGCAAAATTAATAAACAATTTTGAAATTATTAAGAAACATGCAGGATTTTGTTGTTTTCGAAGGCGTCATCTTTATATATAAAGATGAATGTATGTTTGTTTGTTTGTTCTTCATACAAATCCACAGTTTTCATCTGATCTCGATGAAACTTTGCACACTTATCCTTTGAAACAAGGAGAAAAATACTGTCTACATTTGGTTGAAAAATTATCTGTATAAATAACACATATTGTCTCATAACTTCGAAATATGGCGATAGGCAGACACGTTGGATGTGGACGTCTCCAGACCGTGTTTCCGTGTAGTGAACTGGCAGCTCATTTGCTATAGAGCTTGCTTACGAACGTCGTGGTCTCCGGTTCAAATCTCCGTGGAGGCTAAGAATTTTTAAAATTGTTTTTCATCGTAAGAGTCAGGCCTGGGCCGTAGGTTATTTGGATTGAATGTTAAACCGTAGATATTATAAAGTTAGGGGTGCAATGCAAGGCAAATCGTAGGTAGTCTTGCAATGTTGTAGGTGTACACTTTTTTACGTTATAATGATCCCTCAGGTGGTGTTCGCAGTTAGTGCGTGAGTGTGAACCACAGTAATACTAATATAAATACGGAAGTAAGTCTCTGTCTTTTTGTTACGTTTTGACGACTATATGGCTATATCGTTGTGATGGAATTTTATAAGGAAATCTGTATGAAGAGCACAGGATATTTTTTCCAGTATGATTAACAGTTGTAGTCACGAAATTTTGAAATCTTATCGAATAGTGACAGAAATATGTTGGAAATTGATTCTCTTCAAGAGGCAGGTTCGACGGTAGAATGATATAGTGATAGCTTTCCTGTCATATTATGCCGACTAGATATTGTTTGGGACCAATCCTTCGTTACCAACAACTTTTTATATTTAATTCTGGCAAAAAAATTCTTAATCCACGCGTACGAAGTCGCGGGTACGAGGCTAGTATATAAATAAAATGCTTACGGGATTATCGCTGCGTTGCTATACTCCTTCTTCTTTTCCCGGCGTTGCAGCCAAGTCTTAGGTTTTCTTTAGCATATTCGGCACGCATATCCTGAAGAAGACCTAAGACTTGGTTGAAACGTCGGGAAAAGAAGGCAACGCAGCGATAATCCCGTAAGCATTTATATTAATAAGAAACATACCATCGATTTTGCAGGAGGACTGTCGAAATGTATTATTGCTAATCACATCTTTTTTATGGAGGAGTGACTTATCTCAGTCTGTAAAGTCGCTGACTTATGAATTGGACGAGTGCAGTTGATATTCTAATCGAGCTCAACGTCCCAAACTGTCCCCAGGGCCGCTTTACCTGCTGTCAGATGAGCAGTATGTCAATTTGACAAATGCTTGTGGTGTTCACAACAATATCTACATTTTAGAACTGAACCAGGAAGATAAATCAGGACCATGCATCGTGTTCTTCTTAGTAGCAGCGACGATTTTACGCTTTTTCCCGTCTTTCAATTTTGAAGTTTTAAAATAATCTAATGCATTTACCTTCTTGCTTCTTTACTTAACTTCCAACATTTACCGATTCTTTCGCTTTGCTTTTTGCTCATTTCTTCTGTGTAGATGTTATTTCTTACCTTTTTGTTCTCCTGGAAAAATGTTGAATCAATGTTCGGAATGTTGTAGTATTATGGGTTTTATATTTCAATCTCGGAGACATCTTTCTTGGTCACTTGAATCCACTGGTTTTAATTCGTACTGTTGCTAATTAGATTAAAAATTCATTTTCCGACTCTTCTGTTATGCATCGTCATTATGTGTGCAACCTTTTCACTTTTATTCTTTTTTCTATTGAATATTTAAAGAAAACATTGGCCCTAACTTGCGAGAAAATGCTGTTGTTATAAGGAACCCGTTACGATGACTACTCTATGTCTCCTCCGTGCGGAGGACATTCTGCCATTTTATGAATTTCAGCTGCAGAATTACGAAAATTTGACTGTGTATGCACAGCCTGTTTCAATCAAATATCAAAATTTCGTTCTTATACTGTACCTACTTCCCAATAAATTTGTTACAACAACAACTATACTAGAGTAAGGAGCAATGAGCACACTTTTGCCTTCGGAATTGCATTTTTTAAATTTGTTTTGAGATTATTTTTATTTGCTAGGGACTAAATTTCTCTCGATTGAAAGGTCATTACGTATGATATGTACTAAGGGAAGGAAGAATGTGTTGTTATTTGTCTGCAAACTTCGTTACTTTATGCTCATACTGTATGTATATGTACTGTATGTGTATGTTTCTCAGTCTGAAATTAGAAATCACCCCCACATTCGCCTATGTGATTAAAGAAAACTTCCTAAAAAGCGTGATCATATTGACCGAAACGCCGGTAGCGATTTGCGATCCCGTCGTACCTACCCGTATAGAGGAACTTTAATGAACCTAGCCAAATAATGAGATTTGGAATTCAAAATGTTTTCGCAAGGTAGATACTTAAAAATTATTAATGTTAGTTGGAAACCATGCATTGAAGACGTAAAACGAAACCGTAGAAAAACAAAATATTTAATATTATCGGAGAGAATGACATTGAGTTCACAAATACTGCGATACGGACAGGGAAACAGACCGACAGTTGAAGCTACCTCAGGATGAAAGGGGCTTAATCCCTTGCGTCCTGGACCTCATGCATTGGTTCTAACGCACACTTTCGATATCGTGTTAATAGCCACTCATAATCGAATATAGTTAAGATGTAAGTACAAACGTTAGAGAATCTTAAATGTTTTCTATGCTATCATAGATTGTACAAGCTAGCCAGTATATTTCATAAAACATTTTTATGCTCGTCTGTGTTATTTTATACAGTTGGCAATACATCTGTTCCTGAGGGAGAAGAGTCATCCCAGCATATGAGAACATAATATAATATATTTGTCCTGGAAGAAATTTGTTTTATCAGAAGACAAAACGTTTCTAATAACACACAAATTGTAATAATGCCTTGTGTTAGATTTATTATTTTGAGCATTAAACTATTCAGTTCATTTACTGGTTTATCAACTACAGCAAAATATATTCTTATCGCTGCAACGGGCACCTAAGAATGTTTGCGAAGCGCTGTGGGATGATATAATGATATTTTATGAGCATTTCATTTGTCAAAGTTTTAGAATAATTGTAGACAGGTTCCGCTATCAAATCTCAAAGTTAAACAGTGTGTAGATGAACGCGTGTTGCTAAAGAACCTACAAAATATTTGTTAATGCTAATAATTTTGTTCTTTTTTTTTCAGGTAAGGTTGCTTTCCCGTCTTCATATTACCGGAGGGGTACTGTATGTGAGTAGATATCAACTTATATGTGACTTAGGTTGTCCGTTCATAGATACAGAGTTAAACACTAGTACATAGTTAACAAAATTTTACAGGTTAGTTGTTGGTTATTTTGAAGGTCGTGCTGTTGCCCTGTCGTAGCCGCAGTATATCAGTGGCCACAGCCAAATTCCCGTTCCTGGAGATGCTTCGAATAACAGCTTTCGCCACCTTGTTCTCAGGGCGATAACCTCTCCCTTCAGAATTCCTAGCATTGTTCATTCAACATGGACGGAGAGACTCAATTTATCTACTTTTGCGGCTTGGTCCACTGTGCCACCCGTCAAAGGTTGACGGTTGGAAACTTTATAGGTTGTGGTGTCCGCGAGATATTTACAAAGTATTAATATTGTTTATAATCTCGATAAAAATCTCATTATTATTTCACATCAAAATACACTAAACAAAAGGAAAAATATGATCAACGAATATGCCCATGTTACGAATGAGACGCTATTCAGGACACGAAAAAAGAATTCTTGTTTAAACGCACTACTATAATGTAGATACAATTTAAAGGCATGAAACAAAACAAAAATAAGCTGGTAATACATTTTCTTTAGACAGTTGGTATCTCCGAAAAAATAGGTATACACATTTAAAAAAAAAAATAAAAAAAATGCATGATTAAAAGTTACGTGTTCCAGAATAGTAGTGAGTATAATAAAATAAGAAAAATGTATATCAAAACTCTACAGAGCATGTTGTGAAACACAAGAATCGGGAAAACACCATACTGATTTTGAATATTTTCCAACTCAAAAGTAATAAGAAACTAAAAACAGCAAGTGAAGTGAAAAAGCCATAAAAAAAACTTAGTCCACAACCTCAAGGTTGGTTGGATCTTCTCGAAGAAGGAATACTAAGGCATTGTGTCAGAGGCTGGACGGCCAATTCCTTTCCCCTGGCACCTACAGTTTAACGTGGAATCCGATTCACGGATAAAAAGTCTAGAACTAACATTTAATTACAAATTACTATTATTATTATTTACATAAATATTGACATCTGACTATTCAGCCACAAAAGAAGATGTGTTGCACTCAACCTTGATATTACTGAGTTACTTCAACTATCATCTGTGAAGATGTTGTTGCCAATATATATAAACATAGTATTCCGATATGAAAATATCCGCATAAATTGTTTTCGGGCTCCGATGATCACCTAATAAAATCGAAACGCGTATGCGAAAACGAATTTTCTATATTTTTAGCAGCGCTAGACGGAAAAAAACAACACGAAACCCAATTATTGGTAAAGCAGACAAGGAAAACGGCCTAATACTATTAACATAATTCCCGTAGTCAAATTACAGCTTTTTACTAAGTTTTCATCCATATTATCTGTTAATGGATCTTAATCGTATATACATTTTGTAATACATAATAGTTGTACACAGTATGAAACGTGCAGAATTTTTGTGTCAAGATGTTTTTTTTTTTTACTAAAGCATAAATATTTCAGTCACTCGTCGACCTATTAAAGGAGAAACAGCTGTCTAAATCGTGAATTCACTTCAAGTGCAAAGTTGGTGAACTTCCTCGATGCTAGCTCGTGTGGAGAAGTTGTTACAGCAGTGTTTATTGCTCCGCAATGCGCACTGACAGTTCTCATTCACCCCTCGCCAAGCTCGTGGATTACATAACGAGCAGTTCCACATCTCGTAGTCGACGGTTACGCACTTCGCTCCCATTGAACCGACGAGTTATGAAGTGCGTGGCTGTGAGAAATTGCTGCCGTTTGGAACACGCTCTCTCCGTTCAGCAGAGACACTTAATATTGTACGCCAGGGTAGAAATGAACTCGCTTTGCATTTATCACTGGCGGGCGACAAAAACTGGAATCGACTGCCAGCAGGTGCTTCGCTTACCTGAATTAATAAATAACTTGCCAACTGGTAAACACTCCAGCATGTTGCAATATGTTGGCGATAACTCTTTTATTTAATTGCTATAATGTATTTGATTCTCCAATAGTGTTTGAAAAACGGAGGTATAGAAGTGCTGGGTGTGCCATACACGATGCTGTGTTTACGCCGCAACTTGTTTCGACTGATTTCCTCATCAGCATCACTTTGCAACGCTTTTTTTCTCGCTGAAATCTGTCACAAGTCATCAAAGAAACAACATTGCAGACGTATTTACTACCTCCCTGAGAACCCAGTCATAAATTTATCCTGCCGGAGTCTGAACTGAGGATATGACGCGCGCATGACATTATCGATCTTTATCATCTGTGCCATCGCGTTAGTGACTGCGGTTTCAATCCCACGTCCTTATAACCAATTCCTGGTATAGGTTTTAGATATGTTACTTAAATTTATGAAATGACTAGTTGCTACATGCGATTTCGTACGCGAGGAATTGAAATTTTGTTGCTAGAATTGGAGATAGAAAGATGCAATTTACGTAAAAGGTGTCCCAAAAAAGCAAGGAGTCAGGATAGTGTAATGAGGAAGTCATCGCCATACCATTCCACCATGGCACCTATTTCGAATAGAACCAACTTCCATCACGTTTAAAAATAGCAACTAAGGGAGGGAGGGGATTAACTGTGAGAGACTACCTACCACAGTTTCTCAGGCAGACTTTTGTTTGTAATTTAAAATTGTGTTGCTTTCTGGGTACGCCTTATGTCAATAACGTTTTGTACACAACAGTTTTGATTTTGTTGTCTTTTGTTAAGATTTATTATCTGTGGAGTTGGAAACCCGTGAGCTAGCAACAAATTACTGTCCATGGGACGTCTTCTCTAAGTGCATCATTGCTCCTTTCAATCCCTGGGATTTTTTGATAGTCTCGAATGCAGTGCAAATCTATATAATAAGTTGTGTCTGTATAAATAAAATTTATTAACTGATCATACACAAACTGACTGCAAGAGGAACGAGGCCAGAGAAACCGATGTAACATTACGGAGACTTGCACACGATATCTGTCTGTCTGTCACCGTACGATTAGTTTTATAAATTTCATAACAAAATATTTTATTTATTCCGAAAAAGTATTCTATGTCCTTCCTAATGGCACTTGGTATTTCCTTGTCAAATTTCAGCAAGATTTGTTTATACGCTTAGTCGTGAAAACGTAACAAACAGTATTGTTACTTATTTTAATATAGATTTCGCGTTCTGTTTTTTCCCTCGCTCTCTATCGAACTGCCCATTCTTCTACCCCATGCCACGTCAGTCACTTACGAATGACTTAAATAGCATCACAATACCCTTATTTCAATCATACTCATTAAAGCGGCATCACAGACAAGTAATTGTCCTCATATTTGGTGTGGCCGCCTGCAACGATTCAAATTACAGATACGAAAAATTAATTCTGGCGGCTTTCAGAATCATTCCTTGATATGAGTCAACTGTTTCGCAATAAACTGTTCCACAACGTGACGTTAAAGATGCAGAGTTACGAGACATATTTTTTCAATTTTTGCGGGACAACATTTTCGTTTTGATATCCACATTTTGTAGCAACAAAAAGTATCCTGGCTTGCTAACTGAATAAATTCGTTAATTCAAAATACTTACAGTATTTCTGATAGTAGAACACATTTAGTTTGAGGGAGTTCGGTAGGGCGCCACTAATACATCTACCAGTGTAAAAAGTTCGTTCCCATGGCGCGTATTAGGCAGGACGCGCCTTTCATCTTCTACTGCCTGGCGGTGGGTCGAGGCGCGCCGTCCCTGTTAACATTTGCGGCAAAGATGAGAGGCGTTACCTAGCACGTGCCGAGGGACGCGTCGTGGGAACATGGCTTTAGACGAGCCACCGCAAGAGATCAAATCCTGTTAGGGATTGTCAATTAACAACCATGTAGCTCAATTTTGGCCTTCTATGAACCCCCCCTCCCCCCCACGTAGCCTTACTGTATGTTAACAGGTAGTCATTATTACGCAATCACCTAGTCGAACATTTGTTTCCTTGTGCCAACGTGGGAATGTGTGATGGGGTTTTGTGCCTTGGCAGCAGTTAAACAAAGGGCTCAATAAAGATGACCTAGCAGCAGCACACTCCTTCACTGCCTCACTATAACAGGCAGGAAATGATTGAGGTTTTATTGGTTAACATTTCCTCCTATTGGTGGTCGATTTGACGTGTGTTGCTATATGATGAGTTTTGTATCGGCATTTTTCTTACTGAACAAGAATCAGTGGTCGATTAAGCGGTCCAATATCCATCGGATAATTACAGAGCACTTTAACCACCGGAATTTTAGGCTGATGAGCTTGCTTGTAGACTTCTGTCGCAAGCTCGCGGAATTGTTCCTTCACGGTTAGTAGACCTGAAGCTTCGTGAAGAACAGCGGTTGAGAAACCTGCTGCACCAAGGTGCTGGCAACAGGCTGATCGGTCGGTTAATTTGCGGCAAGGTTGGATCCTCCCCGCTCTTATGAACTTCTGGCGGAAAAATCAGTCGTGATCGTTTTACACACTCACCAGTTGCAATTAAGAAAATGTTTTGGCCGCTACTCTACCGAAATAGGGAATATTTTGGGTCATGAATGGGTACACTACAGGCACAGGTGGGCACAGTTAATCCGAACGTTAACTTCGTTAATCATTATTCCGCTACTTAAAAAGTTAACTTCGATAATCGTTAAAGCGTTAAATGTTTAGAAATTTAACGCAAGTTAAAGTTATCCGTTAAAAGTTAACTAGTCAAAAGTTGTACTGATGTATTAGTAATATAGTACGGTAGGTATAACTGCTCTCTATCTCAAGGTGTTATGTACCATGATGCAAGTGTGGATTTATTTATAAAAATTAACAATTTGTGGTTACGCTATCGCCACAACAACGAAGTGGTATTCCTGTCTGTTTTTATCTTTGTTGAGACTGTGATCAACATAACACTTGCAGATTGTCTTACGAGAGACAATTAAGGTACTCGTGACTTTATAAAAAAAAAAGTAGTAAAAAAAAAAACAACATGAATGCAGAATGAAAAGCAACAATGTTATAGAAAACAAGTTGGACTGGGACACCTGAATATGTGAAAACTGCGACCAGTGAAATTTGCGGCCAACCTAAAATCTATGACCAATGCCTGTTACGGTTACCTTTGTGCCACGGCCTACCTGTGACCTAAAGGCCCCTTTAGACGACCAGGCCTGGTTTCACTAAATCATGGCCTGCAAGTTTTTACGTGAACAAATGGAACGGAAGTTAGTCAGCGACATCCTTTTACATTACACGGCCGAAACTGCCAAACTAGCTTCTACCTTAAAAAAAGACACACAAATGTTTTGAATTAACATTGCACATCACCTTTTTTGTAACTTATGTATTATTTCTTTGAATTTTTTCGCACTGGTTACTGAAAGTTGAGTTTTTTGCTGATCTGCAACACTGTTTGCAGACTCCAGTGCGATACTAACTATCGATCAGGCGGCCGGTCATCCACTGGCACAGAATTTCGTCCGAGTAATGCCCGATTTGACGGCCGAACAGTTTGTCCGATTAACCTCTTCCGACACACACTGCCGATCCGTCACTGTTGCTTCAACACCAATTGAACGCTATGTTTTTACTAAACGTATAATAACGACATACATTTTGTAATAATAAATACACCTCATTACAGATAATAATGTTGATTTGTGAATAAGATAGGTTATGACGCTTTTTAGTTTATTTACGTTTGCAGAATTCACAATATAAAATAGTCACGCCGACGCCGGCTGAAAATGCTCGGCGCGCCGCCACCAAGATTTTAGCAGGCGGCGCCCACTACTACACCGAACATACGAGCAGCGCTGCCAGTACAGCCAACTTATATTATACCGCTGTCTCTTTGAAATTATACAGAATGAAACCCAATTATACAAAGGGGTCATCCATTGATTACATACGTGAGTGAAAGTGCTGGGAGCAAAAAAAGTCCACGAAAAGTAAACAATGTATACATTGATAAATTTTGAATAACAAAAAGGAAACAGATATGCAGGAAGGGTTGCCAACTCAATGAAACAAAGGGCAAACAGGGCAAACACTTTCAAAGTGGTGCTGGAATGTACTTTACTTTTAAGTGCTCATTTTTGTATCCAATTATACAAGGCAATCTGTTATACAAACAGAATACAAAAGGTAACCAAATTATACAAGTTTTGTATCCAATTATACAATCTGGCAGCCCTGCATACGAGTGGTGGCGTGGCGCACAGTTCAAACAAACGAAAAGACGTCAACAACCTATGTAACGGACTAAAGTCAACGGAAGTCCAATTTAACGGAAGTTAAGAAGACCGTTAATGATTTTTTAGGTTAACTTAAAAGTTAAATTTTCGCAAGTTTTTTAACTTCGTTAATTAACGATTAACGGATTAACTGTTTTGTGCTCAGCTGTGACTACAGGTTATATTACCATATTGAAACACAAGTTGATGGTTTCCTAGTTACAATGTTTAATTACGTTCAAAATCAACCATGAAGGTCCCCCGATACCATGCCAAACGTTTAACCGTGTCGAGCATCGGACAACTTTTTCCGTGCTGTTGCAGGTAAAAACCATCCACGTGCGAACTATTCACAAGTTTCTCCGCACACCTTACAACCACACTACTTTCAAGACCACGTTGCGCTGCTGTACTTTTTTTTTTCCACAGATATTCTTCTTCAGCCAGCGCTATCGGTGGTCGATAGTCGAAATATCGATATGAGAGGCTTTCTACGTTACAAACTGCAACTACCTCCTCCGACGTGTGTATGTATCATCATCATCATCATCATCAGTTTTCTGCCCTCGAGCAGGTTTTCACTTGGCTGCTCTCCATGCTCTTCTATCTTCTGCCTTTCTCTTAAGGTTCGTGTAGTTGCCCTCTTCTTTGATGTTGTCTACAATTTTGTACCTCATTCTTCCTCTTATTCTCCACCCACAAACTAGACCTTCCAAGGCGTTTTTTTTCAGGCACTTCCCTCCCAACAAATGTCCCAACCAGTTCTTCTTTGTCTCTTTTATTACTTGGAGTATTTTTTCTCCTTTCACTAACCCTGTCCAGCACTTCAACATAACTTATTTTATCCACCCAGCTTATCCTCTCCATCCTCCTCCACATCAACATCTCAAACGCTTTTCATCCTCTCGTCTCAGTGTCTATGTCTCCCCCCCATAAAGAGCCACACTCCATTCAAAACATTTGGTGAGTCTTTTCCTGAGTGTTTTGTCTATTTTTCCAGTTAGTATCCTCCTTTTCCTATTAAATGCTTCATTCCCTACGGCAATGCGAGTTTTTATCTCTGGGTGGCATCTCAAATCTTCGGTGACCGTACTCCCAAGATATTTGAACGATCTTACTTGCCTTATACCAGCTCTTCCTAACTTAATATTTATTATTTTCCAATCATCATACTCTTAGTTTTTGCTGTATTTATTTTCATTCCAAACTCTTGATGAGGCATGCGTCTGAATATTGGCATTGAATAGTTCAGCGAGGTAGTCTACACCTATCGGTTTCTCAGGCAAGTATTACCAATGTGGTCATTGACTGGCTCGATGTCGTGTACGTTGCCATCCTCTGCCTCCGGGAACCTTAGCCCTAAACGAATGAAAACTTTCCTTTAAAAAAGAAATGAACCAATTCAGTTGCTAAAGCGAGAAGACTTAAAAGTTTCAATCGGTGTCAAGCGAAGTACTCAATACTCGTTAATTGTAGATTCTTATGTGGTGTTTTATTTCCTATTAGTAATTAAGCTTAAGAAATGGCCGTGTGGTTTTGATTTCGGTCATTAACTTGCTAGAAGTTGCGAGCGTCACTCGTGTGTAGTAAGTTGAGGGCAGGCGGAAACGGCTGCGTGCGGACTGCGATCGTAAACGTCCACCTGCGGCTATTATCGTAGTTTTACTGACTTTAATTGACGACAAAAACAAAATTATTCAAGTAATTCGAAAAACTAATTTCGCGTAACTTAGAATTGCGACCGGAGAGTGGAAGCATTCGCAGAAACGGCGGACTCGACTGTCCGCTCTATTTTACTACTCGTGTGCAATTAAACCGCATTTAATGCCGTTAGCAACATTGTTATAATGGGTGCGAAGATTAAGCTAACGATACGGAGATATATTTATTACGCCATAAAATGGCTTTAAGTACAGACACAATGTGCGCCTTCGACACGGTCGTTTGAAAAGGGGAGTTGTCCCCCCGGTTCTAGGTCTAGCTTGCCGACTGGATTTCGGCGATGTCTTCTCAGGTAGGACCCCAGTATTTCACTCGTATAAGCTTTCTGCATATTGTGTCTCGCACCAGCTGGGAACGAAATATATTCATAATGAAGGAATGGTACTAAATTGGTTAAAAAATGGGACGTACCAAATCAGAGAAGGGAAAATAAAGAAACAGAAATACATTTGGGAAGACGGAAAATCGCAAGATAAAATATAAAAAATTGCTACGTCTTTAGTTCTGATCAATTATGAACAAGACATTAACATTATTTTCAATACATACGTATAAGAGAGAGAGTGACGTTGCAGCGTCAGTATATCAATGTTATTCATGGTCGTGAGTAATTTTAAAACTGGGCTTCGTCTGACTCTTGCGAAGCCGTTTACTAATTTGCAAAAAAAAAATTATGATTTGATAAAATGTCGAAAGTTTTTTGCACTATCGTTAAAGCATATGTGAGTGGTTTGGTAGCTCAGTGGTTAAGATGTTTGCTTGAAAAAGTTTCCTATCCCGAGTTCGAATCCCGGTGGGGGTGGGAATTTTTGAGAGTTGTATTTGATCAAATGAACTATGACAACACGTTCTGTGACTCAGATTCCATGTTAAATTGTAGGTTCCAGAGGAAAGCAACTGGCCGTCCTACCTCTGACACAATGACTTAATATGTTTCCTTAGGGAGGATCCAAATTACCTTTGGGTTGTTGGCTTAAGTAGATTTTTTTATCATGTTCGAGTAATTGAAGATTATATTAATTACTTTAGTAATTTTTTTACGCAGAATTTTATTAAGGTTTAATGTTAGATGGCGCCGACTAACACAGGAGTGTTTCAAGCATTTGTTTATAATTAGTTGATAGTTACTCGTTACAAGATTAATGTAAACAAAACCCAGAAAACCAATTCTTGTAAAAATAGGTCAAGTCTCGTGTTCGTGTAGTGACAAGAAGTTATGAAATCTTTTTTTGAGCCAAGTCTACGCTTTATAGTGTGTATTCACTTCACTTTGTGAAACAGAATGATCTCTCTCGGTGCTAGAATTAAAAAAAAAAAAAATCATTTCTTGGCCACTGTGCATGCCATATTTTAGTAAACCTGTATAAATACCTTAAATGCATTGCTTTATCAAACTTTTCATAAAAAACAAGATTTCCCTCGCACTTTTTCGAATTTGACAAGTATGTACACTCCTGGAAATTGAAATAAGAACACCCTGAATTCATTGTCCCAGGAATGGGAAACTTTATATACACATTCCTGGGGTCAGATACAACACATGATCACACAGACAGAACCATAGGCACATAGACACAGGCAACAGAGCATGCACAATGTCGGCACTAGTACCGTGTATATCCTCCTTTCGCAGCAATGCAGGTTGCAATTCTCCCATGGAGACGATCGTAGAGGTGCTGGATGTAGTCCTGTGGAACGGCATGCCAAGCCATTTCCAACTGGCACCTCAGCTGGACCAGCGTTCGTGCTGGACGTGCAAACCGCGTGAGACGACGTTTCATCCAGTCCCAAACATGCTCAATGGGGGACAGATCCGGAGATCTCGCTGGCCAGGGTAGTTGACTTACACCTTCTAGAGCACGTTGGGTGGCACGGGATACATGTGGACGTGCATTGTCCTGTTGGAACAGCATGTTCCCTTGCCGGTCTAGGAATGGTAGAACGATGGGTTCGATAACGGTTCGACGGCCAACACTGCTGTTCCTGGTGTGTCCGCTGTGCCGTGCGTTTGATCATTGCTTGTACAGCCCTCTCGTAGTGTCCGGAGCAAGTATGGTGGGTCTTACACACCGGCGTCAATGTGTTCTTATTTCAATTTCCAGGAGTGTATTATGCCTACCATTTCAATAAAAATTATGACATGCATAATAGCCAACTCACCAATTTTCTTTTTATTCTAAATGAAATCTGCAACACCGAGAGAAACCATTCTGTTTCACAAAGTGAAGTGAATACACACTGTAAAGCGTAGACTTGGCTCAGAAGATCTCCTAACTTTTGTTACTACACCAGCACGAACCTTTACCTATTTTTACAAGAATTGTTTTTCTGGAATCTCTCTTCTTTTTGTAAGTTCAACGCTTATTCCGAATCGTCGCTCAAATGTAATGATTGCATTTGAAAATTGCTGAATAAGAACATCACATTACCAACAATGCCCCACTCTCTGAAAACAATGGGTGTGCGCCGTAGCCAAGCAATGCAGATTGTCGTTATATTAATTACCACCATACAGAAATAGCTAGTAACTTCCAAATTAAGCACAGGAACAAAGTAAAATTTAAGATATTAGTTAATCTTGATGATCTCTATGCATTAAAAATATCTCAGGCATATAGCTTCAACCGGAGCAAAGCAATTTAGTCACAAATATGTGTCACATTTTTTCATGTTTGAGATTGTAATTAAACAAATACGGGGAAAAACTCCAATATTAGACTTTTCTTATGATTTATAGATGAAATCATATATGTGTACCAAATTACTTTTTCTAATCACTGAAAGTACAGTGGAATTTTGATGTCAGGGTGTCGTGATCGAATTAAAATTTTGAATTTCAGTAAGTTCCAAAGTAAGGAAAGGAAATAAATAAAATTAAACACATTAGCTAAACTTATTAAGCTCAATCTACAGTGAAAATCTAAAGTATATAAAGTTACTAGGGTAGTAAGCGATTTCACGTTAAGGTAGGTGTATAAAAATTTACGAGTTTCAGACTTTTCTTATAATATGTGGGTAAAATGTTATCTGCGTAACAAATTTCAGCTTTCTACGGCTACGGGAAGTATCTTAGAGTTTTGATAATCATCAGTGAGTGAGTGAGTGACAAAATCGCTGAAGTTTGCATCCGAATAACATCCGAACTAAGAACAGTAATGAAATAAAATTTAGCATGTTTGCTAAAATTGCTGATATTTATGCACAACAGAAACATGAGACATGTAGTATCAATACGACCGAAGAAATTGAGGTTCGAATCACTTCGAGAAAAGGGTAGGCAGTGCCGCCATTGACTCGACAGATATAATTTTTTTTTTTTTTTTTTTTAAATCAGTACTTAATGTGTTGCAAGGTGTTGGGAGACACTGCAAGGTCGCGATACTCGAACCGTGCAGCCAAGTGAGATGTGAATCGAACTGACCGTAGCTGTGTGCTTGCTTAAGGGAAGGCTGCCAGGCGTGTGTAACCGCTGAACGCTTTATCCCCGCGGCTACTGTTGGAAAGCCACTCCTGCTGCCGCGTGCTGTTTGCAGGCGGTGCCACCGAAACCGCAGGATCCTGTTTCCTGTGCTCCGCTTACGTAAAACGCTACGTCACGGGCGAGCTCCCTGCTACGAACCAGCAGGTGCCTGTGGCGTCGGTCATATAAAGCTTTAGGTCCACACAACTGTCTGTTTACTACCTGGCTGCTGATCCTTCCACATCATAAACATTACTATATGCGCCTTTTTCACACAATTAACAGTCATCTATGTTAGCAGGCGTGATCAGAAACTAATGTTACAAAGCCTGTATTGAAAAGTATTCATTTAATTTTATACAGCCTATTGATAGTAAAGATGTTATGTTGTTTTCCGACATAGTCTCCATATCGCTTTAGGCACTTGTCGCTTCTTGAGGTGTGTTTGGATATTACATCCTGGTAAAAACCCTGTTTTTGAGTGTTCAATCACGTTGTCGTGAAGTGTTTCACCTCCTCATCTGAAGTGAATCGTTGGCCTCCTAGGTGCTCCTTCAAGTGATGAAAAAGGTGAATGTCGCTTTGAGGGCTGTAGGAAGGGTTGATTCGGCCACTGCGATCCTCGTCGGTGACGTTTTCTCTATCGGCCGCAAACTTTTGGCACCATTCTGCGACATGCAGGCAAGATACTGTCTCTCTGTAAACCTCTACCAACTACCGATGAATTTCAGCCGTGGTTACATGTTTCGCCCACAGAAATCTAATAACTGAGTGCATTTCTTCGCGAGACCAGTTTGCAAATTGTGTTTACCTACAACTAGCGTTACAGGGTGACACTCTGCAAACGTGTCAATAGCATGTCTTAGAATTACCACAACGACGACACTGCAGGAATTTCACCCTTACTTTCTGATCACAGCTCGTAGAAATCAGAAAACTAGGTTACAATTGTGGAAAACAAAGGCCCCCCTCCCCTCTGGTTGGCAAAGAGTGTCTGAAACTCTACCACCTGGCTATAAAAAGATACGACTGATATGGAAGTCTCTGAACACACTGAGATCAGGAATGGGAAGATCCAAGGTTAACCTGGCAAGAAGGGGCTTTGCTGAGGTAAGTGCGACTGCGGAGATGATCAATCTGTTCAGCACATGCTCCAGTGTCGACTGTGTCCAGCCTTCTGCACGCAAGATAAGCTACATGAGGCCTCGAAAAATACACTGGAAGTAGCCAAGTATTAGTACAGAATAATTTGGTGTTTTTTTTAATTATTGTGTATATAAAATAAAAAGCGATGGATGCACGAAGAAACAATTATTTTTCCAAATATAGCTGAAAACCTTGATTTACAGCTGCCGGCTACTAGTTTTCACGAGGATATCGCTTTGTATTTAGGTTTATCGAAGAGGATGAAAGAATCAAGATGCTTGAAACGCCGTAGTTTCAAACAGACTCAGTGATCAACAAAAAACTGACGAGGTTGTTAATATGCGCACTATTGTCACGTAGGGTTTCGACTGGCTGTAGAATGTTTGGATCGAGTAATAGGAGATTTTTCTACGTAGTAGTAACGAAATTGCGAATACGACATCGTAAGTATGGTCAGGTAAAAATATTTTGAAGGAAAATAACACTGCTAGGCCAACAACGTATCTAGAAAGAGATGGACACTCTTTCCTTCAATATTTAAGCTTTTCTAGGTATTATAACATTATTCTTTTTGGTTTCATGATATTATGGAGATTATCCTTAAGATAGTTTATAAAAATTAAGGAAATTTTTTTGATACTTCCTTCTGTAATTACTGTTAAATATTAAAATTATGAAAGGTGTTATCATTAATCTTACGTAGTTACCATTCCTTTAACAAATAACGTATTCGTTAGTTGACGTGTTGATATTCGCCATTAAAATTTTCACTTATTAAAGTGTTGTATTGCTTTGAAAGCCTTCTGTATACCTCAACAAACGTCATGAGCTGGTGAATACTGCAGTAAAACTTTTTTTTTTTTTTTTTAGAAATAATGGTAATTACATTTTATACAGAGTAGTTTTCTTTGTTGATTTTTCGGTGAACTGATTATCTTCCAGCAAAATTTCGTAAATTTCGCGGTAAAAAATGGCATCCCACATTACCTTATGGAGCATAAATTTTCAGATTTTGCAAGATGTGTCAGTTTTATTTCATTTATTATGTTTTGGTTTATTTGTATAACTTTAGATAGAATGGTTAAAATTTCTCCTTGAAGATGATTACAAATTAGCAAAAATTTGAAACGGCTAAACTTTAATTGCTTGTGTGTTTTTTGCTTCGGGTCATACAGATCGTCGACGTTGAGGTCATTAAAGCCATGTGAGGATTGAGTGGGGATGGAGTTAAGGAATAGAAAGAAATTCGGCCATGGTTTTTTAAGAAATATGGTGGCATAGTGATTTTGGACATCACAAATCTGGATGGCCGGACGGAGATTTAAACTCCCGTTCTCCCGAATGCCGCGCCAAAGCGCTGGTATTCACCCACCACACTCGATTTGTTATGAGCATACTGAACTGCTTATGCTGTTAGCGGATATCATAACCATAAAATTGCTTTACTTTTAATTGAAACTGCGTGTAGCATTAGAAAACGTTCCAGTAATGCATCTCATTAGAGACAGAAAAATCTGAAGCGGAAGGTTAGAAATTCTCTCTAGCATCTTTCATTATAACAGAGATTTTCGTTGAAATCGATTAAAACGTGATACACGATGTTCGAGATGCTGCTCGTTTCGCCACAAATGGGAAGTAATACGAACTGGCGTTTGCAACAGACGGCCTGGGAGGATAATCAACTCTGGCTGTAATTCAAGACGCGCTGCACATGCAACAGGTGTTCAGTATCGACATTAACAGCGTATACTGCCAGACGTTATAAACGCAACGAATCATACTAACCAAAAACAGTGACTATTTTTTTTGGTAGAAGTTTTTTTAATATATTTACCCTACCGTCATTTTTTTTATTACATCCTGTTTTGTTGAGAGTTGACTATGATACTATACAACTTCTAAATTGCATCCTCAGATAACAAAGTTCTTCGGAAGATGCAGTGGCCGATCTGCGAACAGTTGCTTGTCATGTCAAAGCAGACACGAATATCTCTGCTGTTCTCCTGTTTATGCTACCATGATCTTCTGCTGACTGAAAGGCTGTGATACGCACTACAAGTGTAATCTGAAAAGTTGTCGGCATTCACTGTAGATGGCGATGCCATTTGTCCTGTTATAATGATAAATAACTTTACACAAAGCCTTCATTTGGTCGCAGTGAGAGATGAAGAGAATATTTTGCTGAAAGTACTTATTTAGTATGTTTGCCAGTAGCAGCCGAAGGCTGAGCAATTTACGGACGACTGTTGTAATGATGGCTGTGTTCTTTTGCTTCCTTGTAAAGTAGTTAAAGTTATATTTTAATTCAGAGATAAACTTACGACCACGTCATTGCGCGACATATTTAAATACAGTGATGATTATTTTCTATTACTTTTCTTTTTTACATTTTCAGCGTTCTTGTTTCAGGTTGTAAAAAGCCTTTCTTCAGATTTTACCACGCTCGTAAACTAAATCGGCAGTGTCGAAGTTGCTTCTTAAAAGTTTCGCTTGTCTTGAGTTTTCAGCAAATAGACCATAATCCATATTTTGCTTGGGAACGACGGCTGAGTGCAGACTGTCAGAACGTTTCGCTGCTCTTATTATGTTGTTTAAAGTTTATGGGCTCTTCTAAGTACTTCGGATAGGGTTGGAAATATTTCCTTAACGGTAAATTACAGTCGGTTTTCTTGATATTGCATCGTAACTGTTTGTGAATAATTACGAGTAATTTTTGGTTGAGAATAGATTCCCACGACGCAGGCCATCCAAATCTCTCTCTCTCTCTTTTATTATGTCTTTACACCTCGTCGACAGGAAAGGACTGGAACAAGGAATGGGTTGGAATACGGTAATGGCGTTTTGAACGAACCATCGCAGCATTCGCCTGGAGTGATTTGAAGAAACCATGGAAAATCCAAGTCTGGATGGCCGGACGGGCATTCAAACCCGCGTCCTCCCGAATGCGAGGCCATAGGGTTACCGCTCAGCCACCACGTTCGGGTTTTCGGTTTTTCATGGTTTTCCTGAATCACTAGAGGCTAATACTGGATGGTTCCTTCAAAAAACCAGGCCGAAAATCCTTCCCGTTCCTTACCCCCCAGTCGTTTTTTCGCCTCTAATGATTTCGACGGCGCATATATCCATAAGGAAGAAGAAATGATTCAGGATTTAACAGATTTGCAAATTTTTCCCTCGTGGGCTAATGAGTCAGGGACTGGTATGAATTGTTGAGGGAGGTGCTGAACAATTTTCCTAAAAATTCGCGTGGTGCGAAAATAGATGTGTAAGATAATTGCTACCAATACATAAGATGGTAGTATTAGAATGAGTACGCAACACGTAGTCGTTCGTTGAATTTCAAAATCAGACGGAAAAAAATCGTCAAATGTTCTTGGGTAACAAAATAGCCAGAATGAATGTAAGAACTGCGGTACATTTTGGACCGCAGCTGATGAAACTGCGGAATGTAATGTATAGACTATACTATTGCGTTTGACAGTTACCTCGTAGAGCAGGTCTGGGTATACCACTTGGCAGCTTGTAGCGGCAGTGCCCCACGATAAAGCTACACGGCTACCGGCCTGGTGGCAGCGACATTCACGAGATTTGCGGCGACAACCTGTCTCGTACGCGACACCAACTACAGATAGCTAACGACTGATCAACTCGCTTGGTACAGCCTTCAGAGTAAAACATGCATTTTATCTACATATATTTATTACATTTATTTATTTGCTTAGTGGCTGTTAGTCTAATCGGCCGTGCAGACAGCCTTTTACAAGTTTTCACTGATGTGTACCATGGCATTTCCAATGAATTATCAGCCTAACAATATAAATTATAACGGTGCGAGTAGAACACTTATGAACCAACAACCAGTTACGCGTTAAAATTAATCATTATGCAATTGAAATGGATAGACATGCAGGTAGATAGATATACAGTACACAAGGCAAAAGAATGCCCATGTGTTAAGAGAAGATTTCAAGGTGTTTAAAGGATCCAGTTTTATAATATATTCAAGGAAAACTCAAATAAATACATTTCCATCAATAAAATAGTTCATTAAGGTCCTGTAAATGTTTTTGTCGTTAGAAGATAGCAAAACAGTCGCGATTGTTGGAAAGGGAATACTAAGGTTTTGTTAATTCTATCAATATTTTGACGTAATCTATATTTTTGGCAGGAAAAACATACGTGATTCTGAGTCATCCAATGCTATGTCTGAGCAATCGAATTAGGGACTTTCTCTAAGACGTATTCGATTTAAGTAACTAGGGAAGTTACCATGATGAAATCGACTTGTGGTAATGCATGTGATGTAGCGTTTTTGCGGGGACAATTGGTTGTAAACAGCCGTGGTGCGAACCTTTTTGCTGGAAGAAACTGCTCTATTCCGTTTGCCGCAATTCCTCTGCCCCCTAGGTAGAATTCTTTAGAGGGGAGTTTTTAGTCTTCTCCATGTCTCCACTTGATAGCTTCTTTCACCAGCCAGTCCACGTACTCATTACACATATAATATATCGACGATGTGTGTGGATGTTCGAGTCTGTTCGAGTCTGGCATTTTGGACGAACCTGGTTCAGTTCTCGTGCACCCAAACAGATTTTGATTTTTATGCTTTTTCAAAATAACTCCGGCAGAGTGCCGGAATCGTTCCTTCGTACAGGACAAGCCGATTTCCTTCTTGTTCAGCAATACTATACCTATTTTTGAACCTGTAAAAGTTCTAAGTTGTTCTGGTATTAAAGCGGCGAGTAGGTTATTTATTTACATTTACTTTTACGCGCAAGAAAATACAGCAATACTTAAAGTTACTGCCGTGACCACTAAAACTGTTTAGAACTTCTTTTTTCTTTGAGTGTGGTGAATAGTGGGACAGAAATCATATGACATCTTAATACTGCCTTTCCTTGTTGAACTGCAGTGCCTAGTCTTTAACTCAAATGCTGAAAATATCACCAAATCTCATTTAACGAGAGAGGGGAGGCCCAAATCGACGCCCCTAACCACTTGTCTGTCATCTCCAGCTGATGTATCCTGTGCTTATATTCCTAGGTGATTGTCTCTATAGACCTTCCCATGAGAGAATCATTCGTTCTCTCTTGTTTAAATTCTGATTCCTACTTTTTAATTGTTATTTGGGCAGGGGAATCCTTCCTTAATGTTTCCATAATATTCTAACGAATTTCGTTTGGTGACATCTATTTATAACAGAAATTTGTTTTCTTCTCCATTTCAGATTAAGTGTACACCTTAACCACTTTGAGAAACTGTAGCAAAATAGAAGATTGTTCAAGGATATCGTAATTTTTAAGACATTATAAAAACGGATTAAGAAATATGCGCATTTTCAGCATAGTTGTACGATTTCGTTACCCTGGTCAGTTAACGAATTTGCGGAACTACCGTCGCACAGTATCACTCTTTCTGGACAGAGTGTGGCATTCGCCTTGTCCGATTTCGTTTCCGTTTCCTGTCTACCGTCTTCTCCCTGTTGTGATGATGTAGTCAATAAGCGATAAAACCTTACTCGAAGACTCGTTGCGGTGCGCTGGTACCGCGGAATTCGATGTTTCCAGTAAACAATTGACCTTCCAGGTTAATTAACTGTTTCTCTTAGTTTTGCTGTCCTGATGATAACTTTCAGTTACCAGACAACATTGCAAAAGCCGCTCTTGCCACACACCTGTTGCATGCCACGCCTAGAGAGAAAACACGGAGCCGGGAACCCGATGCTAGCAGGAGCGACGAAGCGTGTCAGCTACCGATACAGCTGACCAGCTGACTGTCTCCCGTTACAGGCCTCGCTTGCTGACTATCATGACTCATAAAAAAAAAAGTTGTGTGACGATATGCAAGAAATCAAACTTCACACACACTTTTTTCCTTGTTTTTTTATGTTTTGATTACACTCGATTCGACGAATGATACTATCATTATTGCATTTGTACAGTAAATAGGAACTTTTTCCAAATTATTCTCATAAACAAATAAAAAATTTAAAGCACAATTCGGCAGATTATTGCATCGAGCCTTAGAGAGTATTTTGTGTTATCTGATAATCGTTCTTACGATTAATAGGATGCGAGAGACATCAGTAAAATAAAGTTTTTATTCGGAAAAAATGAAAATTATTTTATTATATAGATATTTGCAGATGATGTGTTGATGACGATGATGATGACTGAGATCATTATTAACAGATAGAGGAGAGTGCCCTATACAGGACCCCTCCCCCTAAAGCGCACCCCCGGTCTCCTGCCTCTGCATTCTCCTCAACAGGATCAAGTGTAAATAGTAGTTCAGGCTTCTACCGCTCAGTAGCAGAGCGCTCGTGTCGCCCACTTCAATGGTACCGAGCGTGATGGTGTAACGGTTAGCGTTCTGGCCTCGCATTCGGGAGGACTGTGGTTCGAATCCCCGTCCGGGCATCCAGATTTGGGTTTTCCATGGTTTCAAAAATCACTCCAGGCAAATGCCGGGATGCTTCCTTCAAAAGGCCATGGCCGAATTCCTTCCCATTTCTTGCCCCCCCCCCCCATCATTTCCCGTCTCTAAAAGACCTCGCATTTAAGGGACTTTAGGCAGTTAAAAAAACTTCAATGGTTGTTCGATAAATCGCCATTACGTGCTTTTGCAGTAGACAATTTTTTTACGTTCTGCCATATTTTTTTCAAATTTCTCCTGGATATCGGTGGGTGGGCCTTCCGAGTTATATATACCCTCAAATGATATTGTTTTATGTTAATGTTTATCGCTAAACTGTTTTGATGAGATGTTTGGTTAAAATCTATCGGATTAACAAAATACAGGCTATAGTGGTGCAAACCACATCCCTTATTTTTTATGCTTGAAATCAAGTACGGAATGTGATGCCTGCGTTTTACGGTCATCTCGTATATACACCCTGTAAAGCCCTATTCATGGAAGTTAAAAAGAGCTAAAGATGTCAAGAAATCTCAACAGCAAGAACGTAATCGTGTTAGAGGATGCAAAAGCAGTCGCGCCCAGTAGCTTCGGTCAGCTATAGAGCTTCTAGAAAAGGAGCCTTAATTTTGAGTGAAAGAATCAAGCACTGAGGATGAGATGAGCTTTACCTCTGGAACATCGGAATTGAAGATTCTCCCTGGAGTGTCCCCTTTCAAAAATGATGACGGTTGATGAGTGTTTTGCGACAAGGAATTTTTTGAGGTTTCAGAATGGAAATTTGGATGATGTGCGTTATATGTTTAGGTTGGGCCTATGTGGATTGTGCGGGGGCTGAAAAGGATGTGTACATCTGCAATTTTAGTCGCTAAATCATTTAATTCTTGCATGCATTTTGTATTTCTTATATACCCTACATATATGCTATAATTGTATATATTAGAAAAAAAAACTAAACCTGTAATTGTTATATTTCACTTTAAAATATGTTTTATGTGATTTAATTCCATTTTCTAATTTTGTTCAGTGCGATTTTGTTAATTTTTATGAGGGATCCGGTTAAGGCACTTATTTTCATATCGACAAACTGTAGGTTTTTTTAAAAAAAAGTTTTTTTTTTTTTTTTGTAATGATTTTGAATAATATTTTTTGAAATCAGAATTTAAATGATGCATAACATTCTGAAGTAATTGTTTCATGCTTTAAAAAACAGGTTTTTTTACTAATTTATATTTTTTAGAAGTAAAAAACAAAATGGGGGTCCGGTTTTGGGCACCTTCCTCTATTGATATTACTATTATTATTATTATTATTATTATTATGGTTCCAATGGAGATCGTGAATTTGTATCATCAACCAAAGGTTTATGGTAACTGAAACAGGAAATATTATGTTTCGCCTTTAATATGATCCACTTTTTAACATGAGTAGCTGCTTGTCTCAAAGTATCGTTAAGCGCGCATGCGCAGAACGATGCGGTCCGTGGTCAAAGAAGTTACACTTCACTAAGAAGGGCTTCTCGTTCGGATAGTAATTACCTCTGTTTATGTCAGCTGTGTTAGTAGCTTCCTTGAAACTCTTACGATAAAAGGAGTTTTTGATTTCTGAATCGGATGTAAACAGTATTTTTATTAGCTATGGAATTGAAGGACGAATATATTGAATTTTAAGACACGGAACGAAAAATTAACAGTATATTGGTTTGTGACATTTTTTCAGTTTTTTTTTTTTAAATTTATTTATTCACCTACATTCCTCAGAAATTACCGTTACCTAAAGCACAAGTCAGACGTTCACAGCTAAACTATAACGTAAATTCTGGTTTAGTACTAGAAGCCAGACATTCTTGTGTGATCCAACTACAGCTTAGCATAAATTAGCGATCTCGCGCCTCCAATCGTTCCCTCAACCACTTTGAATACTACTGTATACCGTTTAGGTCTTGATTCCTGCAAATGCGATATTAGAATATGCTGTTTAATGTCGTCTGAATTATAGCGGTGTTACAACTTTCGGAGCACGTGGGTTTCAATGGCTATACTGCGGTGATGAGTCTAACGAGTCGAGAGACTGACGACAGAAGAAAACCAATTCACACAACCTAACCTGCAGTAAACAAGAGAATTGTTCTTTTGCTTTGATTTCCTTTTAATCCATTGTCTAAAGAGGATGTAAATAATTGAATAGTGTGAATAAATGTATAGATAGACATGCTACTAAGAAATCATGCCAATGAGTATCCTCTTTAACTGAATACATTTGCTTGATATAAGCATGTTTGTCTTAAGCATACTCCAATACACTTGTTATTCACTAGCATACTCTCTGCCAGTGTAGTGGAAATCATAGAAAATCAAGTGACTATCCGCACAGAATTGAACAAATATCATTTTATTGCTTGCACACGAAAAAAGAAAAAAAAATTGAATGGTTTGGGTCGGTGATTGGACATCTAGAAGAGAAAACGTAGCAGCAAGTTCTGAATTGTTAGCAGAAATGCGAGATGAAGATATTGATTCCTCCATCCTTCCTATCTTGTGCTAACTTTTTCATCTCAACATATCACTTGCAACCCACCTCCTCAATTATCTGCTTCATATATTATAATCTCTGTCTTCCTCTGCAGTTCGTACGTTCGACTGTTCCCTTCAGTAACAAGTTAACCAATCCTGCATGTCTCAATATATGGCCTACCAGCCTGTCTCTTCTTTCTGTAAGACTTTTCCTCAAACTTCTTTCCTCACCCATCATCTCCAAAACCGTTCGTTTCGTGCTGTATTCTGTCCACTTGATTTTCAGCATCCTTCTATAGCACCACATTTCAAATGCTTCAATTTTTCTTCTTTTGGTATGCCTAAAGTCCATGCTTCACTGCCATAAAGTTCTATGTTTCACATATTAGAGTTTTAAAAAGTTCTTTCTGAGTCCTAGATTAATATTTAAAACTAAAAGAGATCTCTTTTACACGAAAGCTCTTTTTGCTGGTGCTATTCTGCTTTTAACATCATTCATGCTTCGGCTGTCGGTTGTAATTGTTATGGTTATAAAAATTATTTTCGCATGCTACCGCATCAATTTCATGAGCTAATGTCTAATGTTAAAAAGAGCTTTACAGAATCAAAATACACATATGCGAAATGCTATTCCGGCTAAAGTGAATCGCCATTCGCTTTGAATTGCGAATTTTTTTCGCTTCAGACTGGCAGACAGATCTCAAGTTTTTAATTTTAGTTTTGTAGTTTGGTCGTTCATGTTTGTTGTCAAATGTTGATATGCGTTATTCCCTGCAATGTGTTTTTTGTACAGTGTTGACCGTGGATACCACAGACACTCGTATCTACGATACAGGACAACGAGTTTTAAGTTATCTCCCTAGCGAGACATTTGGCGTGAAGTCGAACGCGGTGTACCTGCCGCTGTTCCCTGATCGATAGTAGCATGCTCATTAGCAAACCACGTTCACACTTGCTTATGAGCATTCCCCTTCAGCCCCCGCCACAGGTGGCATGCTCAATAATCGATCGTCGTTCGATATGTGAGCATGCTCGATATTATCAACATTCTACACTCATTCCATTAGGTAGCAATTGCTGAGTAATAGCATGCTTTTTTGCTACGAAGTTGCATCTCTACCTGTACCTAAAATTGTTCTGCAGTATTAGTCTATAACAGCGGTTCCCAACCTATGGGTCGCGACCCACTGGTGGGTCGCGACCCACTGGTGGGTCGCGGCGTGTGTTTTGGTGGGTCGCGGAAAAATTGAGGTTTTTACCACCAAAATATATATTATTGGATTTGAAAAACAAATAAAGAAATAAACTGTGTGTAAAAAGTGACTTAAGGTTAAAATTAATCAGTGTTAACCCTGATATCGATGCCCTCATCAGCAAACACCAGTGCCAGAAATCTCACTGATTGTAAAGTTGTGTTTTTTTATAATAATTAGACGTATTTTTCATTATCATGTAAAAAAGCGGGAGACGTCTGCACAAAGCATCGCTTCATCGAGTTGACGGCTGAAATTGCAGGATTAGTTAAAACTCGAGTTGAAAATTAAAATGACATGGATATGCCAAGTCATATCTTGGTGGGAAACACCTACAAAACCCATTTTAGTGGTTGACTGGTAAGTTTACCATTCTGTTTTCCTGCTCCCAGTCTACCATACGTATTTTCATACATTTGGGTGCAGTGAAACACAATGATAAACCTACCAATCAACCACTAAAATCAGGTCTGCAGCTGGTTTCCACCAAAAAGCGACTTGGCATACCAATCGCATTTTAATATGTTGATCGCATTACTTCTAATCGTAGAATTTCAGCAGTCAACTTGATGAGGTGATGGTCTGTGCAGCCGCCTCACGGTTTATAATATATTTGTTGTTTTATGTATTATCGATCCTTGTTTTTGTTGATAGTACGTCCTTTGTACAAAAATTTGCCTTCTCGTAGGATAGGATAGTCCATAGCGTATCGAGGTCATACAACAGTTCCCATTCTGATATTAGATAGATTCTCTTATTAGGTGGGTTGCGAATTTTTTTTTTTTTTACTTAAAAGTGGGTCGTGTACCAATAAAGATTGGGAACCGCTGGTCTATAAGTCTAAAACGGAGATTGAATACAATTCACTACTTAAAACTGAACAAGATTTGACTCTGCGTTTCACAGCAGTGTAGTATGCTAGTTCAGCAGTTCGTCGATCGCTTCCGTATTTCTTAGACGATGTTTTACAACACGCTGTTCATTTGGATGGATGACAGTACTCCCAAATTTTACGATGAACTGTATTAAGTTTTACTCCAACTATTTTTAAAGGAATTTTTATTAATTTCTGGGATCTCATTCAGATGTTCTGTAACTTTTTTAATTTCAGTTTCCTTTGAGCAAACTTCTATCATAGGTTGATAAGCTTCCCCGGAGATCATTCTTGTTCTGTAGTTGTTTTGAGGTTGTATCAGAAAGCGTTAAACTAGTTCGGCAGGCAGTCGGGGAGTCAGTATTCTATAACCTTAATCAGCCTGGATTGTGATGAGACGCGGCTTTCACCATATTCATCTCAGGTACAGCGTTTGGACAAGTTCCTTCAAATTATGGTGAAAGCCTACTTCTTGGGCATATAATTAAAATCAACCAATCACAATCGCTCAGATTACATGCAATCGTTTATTAACACTTTGCCTTTACCAGAACCGCGCTAAAAGACTATAAAACCGAACGAATGCTTTCATCCAGTGATGGCTGTCCTGTATTGAAATCACTAGCGGGAGAACAATAAGTCATCCAAGCTGACATATTCTTTGTAGTGTCCTCATCCAGTATATCGAACCATAAATTAACAGCATATTGATTTAACGGATCTGGATGTTTGATTTACTTCATGATTTTTTTCTCTTCAAATAAGCAGTTATTAACATTCAATTTCAAATGTCCGTGTAGACATCTACACGATATCAGAGCAGGAATGGAACTGGTTACTCTATATACAGATATCTTGGTTTCCCCTGTAGTGAAGATTCCTCCGATAGTGCCTTAGTAGGCAGTCTCTTAACCTTTTGGATTATTAGTTATTATTAGTATAAATTATAAACTTCCTCAAACAAGTTCTACATTGTTATCATTATTATTATTATTATTATTCGTAAATTCTGTAGTTAACGCTACGAAAGCTTGCAGTCGATATTTACGACTATACGAGTAAAGTGTTTAAACCAGTACTATCACATTTATACAGGGTGTTTACAAAAAGGTACGGCCAAACTTTCAGGAAACATTCCTCACACACAAACAAAGAAAATATGTTATGTGGACATGTGTCTGGAAACGCTTACTTTCCATGTTAGAGCTTATATTGTGGACGGCTGTGATACAATACGCCATTCTCCAGGGCTGCATCAGCACATCAGAGATTCCATGCGACGGAGGGTGGATGCATGTATCCTCGCTAACGGAGGACATTTTGAACATTTCCTGTAACAAAGTGTTTGAAGTCACGCTGGTACTTTCTGTTGCTGTGTGTTTCCATTCCATATTTAATGTGATTTGAAGAGAAGTAATAAAATGAGCTCTAACATAGAAAGTAAGCGTTTCCGGACACATGTCCACATAACATATTTTGTTTGTTTGTGTGTGAGGAATGTTTCCTGAAAGTTTGGCCGTACCTTTTTGTAACACCCTGTATACATGAAAAGCCTTAATGTAGCTGGGGGCTTTATAAAGAATTTTTCATGCACAGTGAAACAGTATTGCGCTTCAGACTATTAAGACGTTCCACCATATTTCACTAATAATCTCGTTGAAATTATTGGTGAAACAGACGATTGTGTTATTACAATCCCAATAACTATAGAAACGAAAACTATGTTTATAAAAAGAATAAGCATGGTACAGAATTTAAATTAAAAACCTAACCTGGAAATTCCATGGTTTTCTTCTAAAATCGGTTGGACTAAGCAGTTGCGGATACTTGGCGAAAAAGTTTAGGCAGAAGCCAATTGAAGATATAACAAAGAAGCTAGAGCGGTATCCACTGAGCTTACATAGGACGGATAACTAACACTTCTATACAGGAACAATGTAGTGTACATAAGAAACCTCTCCTTACCAGATTGTTAATAAGTTTAATAAACAATACATTTGAATTATTTTATACGTACGTACCGTTCTCGCAGTCGTTGTTCCATATTAAACACACAGGTTAGTAAACGTAATCTGATTCAGTTATTTCTTTTTAAATTTTACCAAAAACGCAGAATATCTCTCCGACAGCATTCAGTCTGTACAAATATAAGATAAATTTCACTTTATCTTTATTTGGCGTCAAGCAAATGATTCGGATACTTTTTTCCCCCTTATGGCTTTACACCTCGTCGAGGTCATTAGAGGCGGGAAAGGGGCCTGAGGGCAAGGAACGGGAAGGAATTCGGCCATGGATTTTTGAAGGAAGCATCTCGGCATTTGGCTTGAGAGATTTGGGGAAACCATTGAAAACCAAAATATGGATGCCCGGACCGGAAATCGAACCCGAGTCCTTCCGAATGCGTTCGGGTACTGCCCACGTGTGGTTACTTCTTCCCCTAACCTAAAAAATAGTTTTCTTACTCCTGTGCTCAATATTAAATATGATTGCGGCATTCTTCGTGGATAGAAATCACTCTTGTGTTTACTTGCACCAACAATACTTATTCAGAGCTAGTCTAACATACATAAACTCGCTAACAAAATACAAAGCTTTCACATATTTTAGTCCAGACTCAAAAACTGAAACATCGGTGATTAACTAAAACAATGAATCTAACTCTTCCTAGGGGGCGGCCATAAAAAAAGATCTAAAAAAGTTGCGAGGTCGATTGGTAGAGGGGGGGGGGGGGAGTGCGGGAGATCCCCGTCAAAATCTCACGTCATTTAACAGGGAAGGGTCCGACGAAATCTCAGGAAGTCTCACCAGAGTAAGGGGGGGGGGGGGAGGGGGGTTCGGAATCCCGGAAAAACACCTCACGTCATTAATTGACGCCCCCCTACATTTCTTTTATTTCTTCTTTCTTCTTTTCCATTACTCCGTGGCAACCTGTCAATACAGGTTTCTCAACTTACTTGGTGGACGATGTATTCACTTTAATCTAACCAAACATTGACTAACTTTACAGTCATATTATTATTGCACACATGCATTCGTATATGGCTTTTATGTTTGACCAAAAACTTCCACTAACGGGGTCATGTTTGATTTTCATTTTTCCAAGTACATTCAACAAGTAGTCTTCTTGGCTGAAAAAATATACAAAGCGTACAGGTTTTAAATGGAAACTCCCATAGCGAGCTGTTTCCATTTCAGTAAATCTCGTTTACGACGCTGCGGTACCTCCGTCCGTACAAGAAGAAGGCAGTTGCGAGCTAATGGGCCAGCAGGCTTCCAGCAGACTAATTACGGCGCTGGCTGCGGCGGCTGTTTTCCGGTCCTCTTGTAAACAAACCACCTTCCTCGGGCCCTTTGCTTCCAATTCGGTATTGTATATTACGAGGATAATTTGAATAATTAATGATTCTATCATAGATTATTGAGGGTATTGTGCTCTGCTATACTATAAATGCGAGGGACGTTACCTGAGTTAGTGTCCTGACAGTGACGTAGATCCGTTGAAAGAAAATTTATGGTCTCTTTCTCTCTGAGCTTCACATACTCACTCCAACCATGGCCTGATACTTTCAGGCCGTCCATATGTAAGAATTTCTCAAGGGTGTTAACAACTGAGGACAGGTCACTTGCGATATCATCTGACTGAAATGCATTCCAAGCAGGAGCTTTATAAGCTTTGGATACATGTGGAACCAAATTGGATGAATAAGTGGGTTGCGCTGTCAACTGAAATCCGCTCTCTATAATTGCAATAATAACAATGGACAATGTTCTGATGAAACATCACCTTTTTCCTTGAACGTTATTCGCATTTGCTTAACGCGGTTAGCATTATATGCTTCGTGATTAATTTTTTTCCATTTTCAGGAAATGTAGAATCAGTATACACTCAAATAAATAAACAAATATATAAAAAATCACAGCACGAATTTCTTTCTTATTCATTTTATGTACACGTGATAATATTTCAGCATATATAACAAGATAGAGGTTTGTTCAAGATCTGGACAATATTCCACGAAGGACAAAGAATTCTTATGCAGTTCTGCAAGGTTGTAAGTGCACGACCATCTTGGCAAAATTTCCTTGAAATACTTCTGTATCTCGTTTTCCTCTTTTCTGAGATCGTTAAATCGAGCAACCGCTAATGTAGTTGTGTTTACGAGTTGCAGTATGTACGTGGAAACGATAGCATTTAAATATTTCTCCAGCGCAAAAGCAAATCAATTCTTAGTTGTATGCACTTTTCCTTTTTTTAACTTGGATGCTGAATGTAACGCTACAGAGTATGATCGGAGAACGAGTAAAGGAGAGGAAATTATGCCAATGTATTTTTGTCTTTTTGTTTTTTTTTGTTCCTTATCCTCACGTGACAATGACTAAAAGCCATATGATCGATTGTTCCGATAGTTTTTCTGTCAACGGATCGTAAGCCCCAAGGATTCATTAAAAATAAGTTTGTGGGTATAGTTTCGGGAGAATTGTTACCGTAAACTATTGAAGGAAGAACAGTTACTGTCGTTCATCTGTGAACAGATCACGAAAGCTTATCTAAGCTTTATTTGTTTTACTCTTTTTGCTAAATATTGTCTTAATTTGCCTAGATGTTATTAGTTATGTCTGTTTCAAAACATCTTAATAACATGCTAACTGTAAATTCGAATTGGTTTTAATTGGGTGTTAAGCCCTTACTCGTAATTGGTTACGAATCAGAGGTTCTGTGTCGATAAATGTTCCAAATTTGAATTTATTTATTTATTGTGTGAAATAAAGATATGTTTAGCCGTACTACATGAGATCCAGAATACCTGAATCACTTCACATGGTGCAATTATTAATTTCTAAAAATGAACTGATATTATTGAAATGGCGAAATGTTATTCAGATACTCGTAGTATCAATTACTGAACCGAAAGAAGCAGTTTTTGCTCCTTAAAAACTTCGTTTACTGAAAGTTAGTTCTTCTGATTATTAGAACCATGAGAGGATTTAGTGGGAAATGTTGGCCAACGATTTTTTTAGGAAACCAGGCCGATACTCGCTTGGAGGGATTCTGGCGAACCATGGAAAAATCAAAATCTGGATGACTGGACATGGGATCTAACACACTTCCTCTTTAATACCAAGTGTTACTCACTTTTTTTTTTTATTTGGATTGCACGTGATTACTTTAAATATGGAACAAATAACAACAGAAATTTTCATTCATTATTTGTACGAGTGTACATAGTATTGTTTCACTGCAACTTTGGAACAGAATATCAATAGAAGCCGTCACTCGATAACTCATGTAACCTTGTTTGAAATTAATATCTTCCTTCATGTACAGTACTAAACAGCATGTGGGTCTCATCTCTTCGTAGGTAAAGATCCACTAGGAAAAATCTGTTAACAAGTGTAGATTTTCGTAACCAAGATTCACCAGAGCGGTCTAGTTGCTCAGTGGTTAAGCCATTTGTTTGGAGATATAAGGTCCCCCGTTTGAATTGCTGTGTCAGTGGGGAAATTGAAAAACCCTTATCTGATCTTCGCCCCAGGCACAGTTAGCAGTGTAATGTGAAGTACGCCAGGACGGTTCCGTGGGTAGGTACCCTTAACTTAGGTTAAGGTAACAACGACAGAGGCGCATGCGCGGCAAAATGAACCTCTGTCAAACCTGTGGCTGAACTATCCTTCGGGGTCTCCCGGCCAGTAATGCCATACAGTATTATTAGGATCATCATCAAGATTCACGAACTGCCGTAAGTGTAACGGTTAGCGGTTAGCGTTCTCGCCTCGCATTCGGGAGGACGGTGGTTCGAATCCCCGTCCGGGCATCCAGATTTGGGTTTTCCATGGTTTCCCCAAATCACTCCAGGCAAATGCCGGGATGCTTCCTTCAAAAGGCCATGGCCGAATTATTCCCAGTCCTTGCCCCCATCCTTGCCCCCCATCCTTTCCCGTCTCTAATGACCTCAATGTTAAAAAGAGACGTAAAGCAGTAGAAAAAAAAAAAAGTAAGTGTAAACTCCAAACCCCTTTACACTATTTTCGGTGGTCCTGATTCGAAAAATTTGCGAATCACACACAGTCTGAAGTTACGAGACTGTTTAAACATCTCACTCACTCATTGTACATTTTGATCTTCTCCCAACAGCAGTGCACTATAAAGGAGATATATAACAAGTTTTAGTGTAAACAAAGGGCCATCGTCACGATATTAAGAAACGCTACGCAAACATGCAGTTTGTTCTTACGATTTTTTGCAGTTATCAATTATGTAGGCCTACTATAAATCACGTTTATATGGAGGGTTTCGTTCACACAGTCAGCTCACGATGCATGTTTGTTTTGAAACTTGATCAAATTATTAAATATTTGAAACGATTTAATACTTGCTTAAATTTTTCTGCGGTGCGAACAATATCTCTCTCACGTCTCGTGGTGTAGACTGTAGAGTGGGGTCAGCATGTGGTCGGTCGGTACGTTAGCGGGCGTGGGAAAGTCCCGTCTAATTGGCGGCGCTGTTGTCCGGGAGCTCCCGGCGCGGCAGATGGGCAACGGACAGTCGCAGCTGCACCAGCCACTGTTCTCAGCCGATTAATTACCTCCGGCCTCACGCTGTGTCCTACAGGTGCTCCGCTTAATGGGCTGTCTGCGCCGCTGCAAATCTTAACTTCCGCTGCTCTCACAACAGACGAAAGTATCCTGATTTTGTATATTCTTGTAAACGAAAACACCGTCTATTAGCAACTGGTTTTATTCATATAGGGTCAGACGCGTTTCGCCCTTGTCGAATAGGGCATCGTCAGTGACTGTGAATGTACATACAGGTTGGTGTTAACAAAATTACGATTTTAATATATATAACTAACTAATAATAAACTACATTCTACTTACGACTTATGGTTGAGGCGGTTACGTGGTGGTCAGGAATAGCTCCATTTGTACTTTTTTGTGACCAGAACTGTAGTTGTGATTCCACATAACTATAACAATAACTATTGTTACCCTTTTTTTGGAGGTAATCATACCACTGTTTCAAAATCTATTGAAAATTACACTATGTGTCTGATGAACAGCAAAACCTTGTTGTTTACATTCGTTTACAGTGATGCCAACCTACTGTTTTTTTTTTGCTTGCAATGTAACATCTGTGTCTATGTATTATTAAAATATGTCTCTGTTTGTGCAATGGTCTCAATGTTGTAATTTACTTTTATGTGTATTATATTCCTGTATCATGGTTATTCTTCAATGTTTTAAACAGTGTCTCATTTGTTTATAAATGGCAATCACTGTTTCGAAAGAAATGTTACTTGATTTATCCAGAGAGTAACTTGAAATCAACATTTAAACACTTGTGCTGCATTTTAAGTAGCTCCTATCATATTACAGCTCCCTTATTGTGAAGCCAAACACTCACCATACGTTATTGACAAACTGTGCCCTCTCAGCTGTTACTGCCCAGAGCCAAAGATTCTTACAATGCTAGCTAACGACAGTAAATGCTACACAAAGACCCCAGGACTATACAACACTACGGATAGTGGAACTATACAAAATTACGAATCATTTTACAAATGTTAGTACAATTATACCTAACACTTATAATCAATCAAACGAAAATAATTTAATGTGAATAATAATAATGGAAAAATCAACAGAGTCACCGAGTTTAAATACTTAGGCGAAATTATGAGTCCAACAGGACTCTAAAAGAAGGCACAACAAAACAGACTCAACAAAAAGGCTTTCGGACAGACCTGCAACATCTACAACAAAAATAACATAGAAATTCAATCAAAAATTAGACACTACAATACAGTTGTTAAACCCAATGCTCTATACGCCACAGAAACACTCACACTAAACTCTAAGAGGGATATCGAGAACATCCAAAAAGAAGAACGAAGAATAATAAGGAAAATTATTGGACCAACCAAAACTGAAGAAGGCTACAGACTAAAGTCAAATAAAACAGTAGAGTACCACTCAAACATAGCCAACGACATCAGAAAACGCAGACTAAAATTCTACGGTCACATTTACAGGATGCCAGATCACAGATTAACTAAGCAGATATTGAGACTCATGCAACCATTAAAAATGCCAAACAGTTGGTTCGATCAAGTAAGACAAGATCTGGAAAAAGCTAAAATCAAGAGTTCGGAAATCCTAGATCGTGAAATCTTCAGACAAAAAATACGCGACTGGGTAGTCATGCCAGAAATCAAAGCCAAGAAGACCGGCACAACATGGACAGAAGAGAGAAAACTTGCCTTCAGTAAACGGATGCGAGAATACTGGAATGGCAAAAGAAACTGAGACAGAAAATGACTACGTTTTGCGTGATCTAAAAAGGTCTATTCGCATAAAATAAAATAAATAATAATATTTCACAAAATTATGACATACATAGATAGGACAGCTAAAAATTATGTCCTGATTCCAGCAGATCTAAAAAAACATAATAAAATAGGTCCATATAAAATCGTCAGAAATTATGAGCAGACACACATACAGACAAAAAATTAACAAACGGGAAGTCACTAAGAGAGCGGGGACGAAGTGGACTGAAGAAAGAGCAGTATGAAAACTCGGAAAATTGAATCGTTAATCCTTTGTCAGATCTGACAGGGTACAATTGCAAATAATAATAATAATAGCAGAAATAATAAAAATGATTGGAGGGTTGTGATATTGTCACAATAGGAAAAAATAAGAATATGGAAAAATATCTTTTCTGGGAGATCTTCTAGATGAAGTAGTATTTCTAAAACTCTGGTTTGTTTTTCCAATCAAACACCATTTTGAAATAAATACCTATGTGATTCGACGGATATGGTGACCGATCTTATTCCGCTAAAATAACACTACGATCTACGTAAATAGTGTGACACCAGTAGCGGGTTTTCCCGATACTTTACGGGCGCAGGCAGCCGGCCAAGTTGACGGCAGTATTTCACGTCGACTCGGCTACCGAGAGCCTTAATGTTCCGCCATTATGCGGCGCGCGCGGATAAAATCTGGATTGCGCCGCTCGCCACGTTATGGATACTGCCCCGCGAGCTGGTATTTGCCCACACGAGCCGTCATAATGCGCCCGCTAGACTCTATCTGCCCGAATACATGAATACTCATCGCCTTCAATAGGGTCCTCTACCTCCCACAATTGTGCGTTATCGTGGATCCATTATGTCATCATGGGAAATGCCAAGTGGACGTGAGTTACCGCAACGGCCAAATAAATTGGTCCTCGGGAAAATTCAAACGTGTGTTCCGTTAAGTGGATAATGGAGCTTTATTGTTTGGCGCATGCGCTTTTCTGTTCTACGGACCAATTCCCTTCTACCCCTGAGGCATGCTCGGCGATTCTCACGTTTTCGGGTATTAACTGTGAATAGCGTATAGTAAAACACTCCCCGTGATCTTAGGCTATATTTGGGTAATGCTTTAAAATTGATACAAAAATAGCTTGGTGAATGTATCAGTGGTATACAACGACCGCAGATATTATTAGTTTCTTACTAACTTTCAGAGATTCTTGTTTGACTATTTTTATTTTAATAAAAACAGTTATCACATAAAGTAAGGAAGATAGGCCAAAACACCGACATATTAAACCTGTCCTGTTAAGCTTTTTGGTAGCGTAATACCACCGAAATAAACTAAGAAAACGAAAAAAATAAATTGCTAACATGAAACACTGCAATTTGGCTTGACAAAACGAATTTGAACGATTGTTATTAATATGGATCAGCTAATAAAACACTCTACTTCCTCCACCAGTTTCAACGAACGCTTCCGTAACGCAGCCATAGTTGTCACAATTTTATGAACATAAAGAACCGTCGTTATACGACACATTCAAGAGGTTTTTTTTTTAATTTTAATTTTTTTTATCTGCTTAACGTCTCTCTAACAGCGAAGTCTTTAGAGACGGGACATTCAAGAGGAGCCAAGTACACACCAAACTGTCATTGTATTTTACACTTTTTTCCTTGTGCATTTTTGTGAATTTTATCGAAACATTTTACCTATTTAAAGATTATTGCATAATTACTGTGTAACTTTAAACTATTAATATGACAGGACCGTATGGTTTATATATACGCAGAATTCGGAATTATATAGTCAGCTGTTTTAGCTGCCGGATTGCAGTGTCTACTTCTATTCTCAATTAAAAATCTGGTTTAACGCTGCTTAGCCGATTTATCGATATCTCATTTGCGAGATCATTTGGTTTAATTTATAATGGTAGCACTTTATAACAGTGATTCTCAATCTGTGCTCCATAGGCAGATATCAAAAATTAAAAATATCGGAACAAAGAATTAATTAGTAAAAATTGTTCACATAGAATGGATACCGTTCCCGTACTGTAAAAGGCTAAGAGTGAGTATCAGCTGTAATCCCAACTTTCTAAAAAACAACAAAAATATGTTGTTTGCAGAAAATGATGCTATAACTGAATTATTTCAGTAATTGTCTGTTAACTAAATGACTTACCAAACAGTATCAGGGAGATAGCGGCCATCCTTTTACGATTAAGTTAACGACCTGTTTACGAAAGCCTTGTTGTTGGTGTCAGTCTTAAGTGGACAGCGGTATGTATCGCTAACAATTCGTAAGGTTGATCAATATTTTGCACTTAGGTAAAAAAGTAGGACCATAAACGACTGAGTTAGTAATCCGTAGACATTTTACTGGTTCGTAGAAGTTTTGTTGTAAAAGGTTGAGAAACATTGCACTATAACATGTGGCTTCAGTTGGTTCTACTGTTTCACATTTGACTTTGTTTAACGAGGGAAAACACTTGTGTCCAGCGTTCTCCTTGTAAGTCAGTCGTTGCTCGAAAGTAGACCGTGGCAGTATTAGCAGTAACTGCTGATGGACCTTCGTTAAATTTCCAGAAATAGTTTGAAGTGCTACAACATTAAAAACAAATTGTTCAAATCGTTTCGGTTTAAAGCATCTTTATGCAGAGCGAAAGGTCTTGCAGTTCGAGCTTAGATTTTCAGTGAAGTGAACTATGTAGCACCATTTTGTTTTCTATTATCCCCTCACTAGCATCAGTTTTTATTTATTGGTTTTTACCAACAGAAACTTTGTATCTTTCATAAGTAATTTTCTAATGTTATCTAAACCGACCCATTGTCTTGTTGTTTACACGTACAATTTAATCATACTTAATTTTTAAACAAATCTACAGTACATAGCATACACTCCTATAAGAAATAATAAAAAAAAACTATATGTTATGCAGGGACCAGTACGGGTATGATACAGAAAAGGGGACAATTCAGGAACAAAATTATGAACACAGAATCCAAAATACCGATGAAAACAGAAACCAAATGGACAAAACAAAATAAAATAAAAGGAAGAAGATAAATACAGAAAAAATACTTGAATAAACTGAGTTTAAACACTGTCCTGAAGGGAAATAGTGACCAATAATAATATTGATAATACAGATAATAGTAAAAATAAAAATCTAACATTAAAAATAAGAAAAGGAAGTATTTTCTTATGCATTTCAAAACGTATTATCAAAATAATGAGTGGGCCGTTATACTTCAACCGAGGAAATGCTTAGTGAATAACCATCAAACAATCATGATCCTATTTTTGAATTATATGATGAGTAGTCGTAACTGTTCGGTGATTGGTGGTAGTGTCGAAAAAATGTTTTTTTAGTGCATATCTCACAATATTATTTTTTATTCTTATTTAACCTCCTTTTCCTTGACCGAATAGGACAACAAATAATAATTACGAATACGGTACTTGGAAACCGAACCTTGCTACAAACTGTAGTACTGCATTAATTGGTACTTCGTGAGCTTTGGTTTCTGCACCAGCAAGACCCACATATTGAACTCGGCCCCTTACAATGAAAAATGAAGCTAGCAACCTGTTAACATGCAATCCCTTGTTTTCAGTTATCCACATGCATCAAAACTTTACAACTGGCAATTAAGCTCGTGGCAGAGGGTCATGGGATTCGTGACATGATGAAATAATCGTAAAAGCTATAAATGAAAGGTTAGGATCGTTAGCCTTAGAGCCGCGGTCAAGCTGTCCCAGGCTCGGCGCTGAAGGACGCCTGAGTGGTAGACAACCCGTCGCACGCTATCCTACTCGGCAAAATTCTACTTTGACGTGTACCTCGCTACAGAAAAATCAGGCCTGTGTAGTCACCGAAGACATCTTTAAATACATGTTGGTGAAAATTTGAATTGGTTTTAGGTTATCGTTTTATATGGAAGGGATCGTAAAAACTGGAAGCGGAGAAGTCGGGAGCTAGAAGGGGGATATTAATACAGAAACAGAAAAAAAAAAAAAAAATGTGTCAGCAAAGAATGTACATATTTAAATTTGCAGAACCAGAAAATAAAGATAGATAAAAGGAAATTATTTTAAAGGAAAACGGACAATAAAATAAATGCAAAAAGAAATAAGGGAAAAAAGCGGTGTAAATGGATGAAACGAAAATAGAGAAGAAAGAACGTTGGGAACTGAAAAGATGAAAAAATAATGACGTAAATAGTAAGCGCACAAAAAGGAAGAAATAGAAAATTAAATAGAAGAAGGCAGAGTTGGCGATGTATGTAAAGAAAACCTACGAATTAATAAGAGGAAAATAATCTTATAAAGAAAATAAAAGGGTCAAGGTAAAAAAGCTAGACCGGAGAAGTGTCAAAAAATGATATAAAAGTGTCGCGTTTGAAGAAACTTCATGAATTGCAACATAAAAATTAAAGTAAGTTCCAAAAAAATGGTGATTAATATACTGAAAAATGTATGAATAAAATAGAATGTAATAATGTAATGTTCGCGACATTAATCTTTTTGTTTAATTCTTCTCTCTCCTGGTTCCTGACTATGAGTGTTTACAGTTTTCTTGCTTTATATAAGTTCGATATATATATATAATATATCATACTTAATGATACGAATGTCGGTTTGTCGTATTCGGAATCACTCAAATCTTGGTGAAGTATTTCCTGATTATTGACGATTGTATATAGAATGTTTAGTAAACGTAACATACCATTGCAGGCTTTAGACCGAGCGTGGCGGTGTAACGGATAGCGTTCTCGCCTCGCATTCGGGAGGACGGCGGTTCGATCCCCGTCCGGGCATCCAGATTTGGGTTTTCCATGGTTTCCCAAATCACTCCAGGCAAATGCCGGGATGCTTCCTTCAAAAGGCCATGGCCGAATTCCTTCCCATTCCTTGCCCCCCCATCCTTTCCCGTCTCTAAAGACCTCGTTGTTGAGAGACGTAAATACAATTAAAAAAAAAAAAATGCAGGCTTTAGAAAACGGAATTTGAATAAAACATTTAACAAAATATGAAATTAACCCAGTAAGTCCTATTAAACAGGCCGTTCTTCTTATTTCTTTTTTTCTTCGAATGATCCTTTATAGACCGTACGATAAATCATTTATGTTTAATCATGTTTGTGTTCCTACTTCTTTCATCCTCTGCGATTGCCTTTAGTCGTCTTCCTGTGTTCACTTTCTTCCAATGATTGATTTTTTTTTCTGTCTTTACTGAAAACCTGCTTTTAGAGTTTCTTCTCTAAATTAGTTAGCCCATGTTGATTCCAACTTTTTTTTATATCTTTTTCTATTTCATGGAACTATGTGGGTAATTCGTAACGGTTTATAAAGTATTTCGTTATTCAATCTGTGACTTGTAGTTTTCTTTTCCTCACTACTTCTGTTAGTTTTTCAATCTTAAGATATGTTTCTTCGTTTGATTATAATTTGTATTCATATTCACTACTGGTTTTAGGCCCTAGTATTTTTCTCAAAATTCTTCTTTCCATTTTCTCTGGTGTTTCAAGATCTCCAATTCTGTTTAGTACAAATGTTTCTGCTGCGTAAAGTATTTCTGGTTAATATTGTTTTTCAGTGCCTACATTGTGTATTCCAGGATAGTGATTTTTTATTGTATATGCTTTTTTTTTACTGAAATACTAATTCCATATTTTTAACTCTATTTTTTACTGATACGTTTTATATTGTGTTGTTCGAGATCCATTCTCCAAGATATTTAAAACAATTGTGCTGTTATTTATTTAAGGTTTTACGGTTCAAGATGTTGCTGTCGTTAAGTTCTTATGTAGCTCCTGTCTGAAGAAATAACGTATCCCCATAGCCAAAGACCTCGCAGAAATGTTGGAATGTTGGTTGAGTCGTGCAGAGTGGTTGGTGTGTGTTGCCTCTTGTCTCGGAGACAACAAATTTCCCGCTCCCGGCGGCGGCGGCAGCTTGGAGATGCTGGTGCGATAGCTGGGAACACGGACGACGCGTCGTGCTCTTTAATTGGCCGCTCACCCTCCCGGGGGCGGTCCCTAATGAACCATTGTGTACCGCAGTGCCACATCAAGCAGTCTGAATAACGGTCAGCAGAACTCGTGACGTACATGGCCTCACTGTTTATAGAAATTCATGTTATAATCATATTTTTAAATATGTCAGAAATTTCTGGTTGTGCTATTTAATACAAATCTTGCTGAAGGCCGTATTCCGCAGTTGCTGATGAACAGATTTTATAAATAAAATGCAGTCTACGAACAATGAGGTGAATGTTATTTATTCCCCAAACGCGTTTCGCCCTTACGGTGTGAGGCATCCTAAGTGGAGGTAAGGTGATTAACTTCACATGGTGTCTGAATCAGCACTTTATGCACTGATGATACCCCACACTATAAGGGCGAAACGAATTTGGAGAATAAATAACATCCATCACAACAGTTGTTCCTAGACTGCATTATATTTTTAAAAATCTATGCTATTCAAGTTGAAAGGGGCAAACAGCGTCGAACCAAAGATCTGCTGTTTCAATAGATAGAGAAATAATGAAGTTCCAATATTGACTGAAAATTGATTTTGATGGTCTGGAGTTGCCTGTTGCAGTATTTGAAAAGTGAAACCGGAGGACATTAAGAAGTAGGATCATATTAATAAATTGCTCAAACGAGTCTCATACTTCAAGTATCTCGGTGAAACAATCCGAGAGAATGGAACTGAAGCAAAAGCTAATGAAATTAGATGCCAGAAGATGGAAACAGCTTATCGCCTAACACAAAATGTCTACAACAAAAAATGCATCTCCAAGCACACAAAACTGAGACATTACAATACAGTTATTAAACCAGAATGTCTTTATGGATCAGAAACAATTATTTTTAACAGAAAAAAAGATATAGAAAACATTGAGAAAAAAGAACGCAAAATTATAAGAAAAATTTGGGGCCCAACACTCATAGGAGACCAGTACAGACAGTAATCAGGAAATACTACAATATACAGACAGTCACCGTGATATTAGAAAACGCCGACTAAAATTTTATGGACACATCAAAAAAATGAACCCTAACAGACTTAAAAGACAAATAGTTTAATTCTATGAAAACCGAAGTAAATCAATATCGGATACAATGAAATGGATTGGAGAAATCAAGAAAGACCTCAAATCAGCAGGAATTGTTCCAGAAGATTTCGAAAACAGAGACACATTTAAATAAAAAATTCACAAGTGGCAAGTTGACCGGGAGGAAAGATTAAAGAAAAGATCAGGAACAACATGGCCAGTTGAGAGAAAAGAAGCCCATAGTAAGCGTATGAAGGAAATATGGGCAAAAAGGAAAGCGAACAAACGCTTCTGAGTACTTTGCGTAGTCCTAATGGGCTTATCCGCAAATAATAATAATAAATTGCTGTTAATGTTGAATTGTAAAACGTGAATGAACCACTTGATTTGAGGTGCACAAAAGCATTGTGGTTTATTGAGAAAACAGATAAGTGTATAATATAAGATTGTTTCGTTAATGGTAAACTAAAATATTAAGATTCCTATTTTCAGGTAATTTACAGCGTTGGTAGTAAACCTTGAATCTGACGTAAACGAAGAATATAGATGACTGATGTCGACCTATCGAAAAGATCCGATACCGGGAAAAGGAAAATAAATGCAACTTAATTGATATTAATGAAACCGTAGCGGAAAGCTCACAATATTATCCGTGGTACTCTTACAAACTACACAAAAAAGCCTCACTTATTTTGAAGCTAATTCTGCTTATATTCGATTGTAATTTCCCCGTACAAGGCGGTTTTGCCGATCGCGTGCAAGTGCTGTCATGCTGGTACGGATAGTTCGTATCTAATCTCGCTACACGTATCTATAATCTCGCTACACGCGTAATACTTATCGTGATTATTGTTTTCATGCAGCTTTTTTTTTTTATCGATGTTGGGATGGTGCCCAAGTGCTGCTCGTAAATAAGCGTTTCATAAACAAAATAACAAAAGTTAGTAAATAGTTTATACGATTCGAAAAAACATATCGGCAGCCACCTCTGTCCCTTGCATTAGATTGTCCTTAATGACCCCTGGGATGTTAGCCCTTCTCAATTTTTCTTCCATGTAAAGACTTTGTTAGAACGTTTTTATTCACGTCTTTTTCTTTCAATAACTCTTCTAAAATGTGGCAGGTACGTATAAAATTTACTGATCCTGGTAGGATGCAGTTTTCAAAAATACTCTATGGAAAATGCCGGAATAGATCTTTCAGAAAGCTGCGAATGAATTCCTTGCCACACATTGCATAAGAACTTAACCGTAGACGAGGCATAAAGCCGAAGGAAAAATATGTATAAAATTTAGTCATAACCGTAGGTCATTCCACGGTGCAAGTTTCGTATAGTTAACGACTTATTCGTTATGATTTGGTAGAAAATGGTAATTTTTGTTGACGCGAATAATTCTCATAATAACTACGAGATTTTGATGAAATTTCGTAAATACTTTAAGCTTTTGACATAATGCTGCCTGGGGACCTATTTATCAATCTGGGATAGTGAACATAAATTACTTTTTCTTTACCCTTTTCTTTTCGCTGTAGTATGTAACGACAAAATTAAGCATATTTTGTAAATAAGGGAACGACCAAAAACCACGTGGCTCGGTCTAGGGAGGGGGGAGGGGTTGGGGTTGGTTGGAAAGCCACGCTTGGCTACGGAAGGGGGGTGGGATTTCCGAGCTAGCCCACGTAGCTTTTCATTCATATTATTTGTCACGATTAAAATGAGGTACAGAACACGCAACAGCATGTGAATGTTTATTTCTGTTATTTAATTATCTCCACAAGTAATTTAGAATAGTACGATAAGAGAAAACAGTAAAAATGTCGTCTGGAATTAATAGGGAAAAAAGATACGCGCTACGTAGTGAGGGGGGGGGGGGGTAGAGACAAAATCCACGTCGTGCTACGTAGCCCCTGTGGGGGGGGGGGGGGGGCAAAATGGAGCTACGTGGTTTACGAACGCTCCCTAATAGGAACAAAGTTCAACAGACATCAATTGCCCCCCTTATCCTTTCACGTAATGGAATGGATGAGGAGGTATGCTGCTTATATAGGAATACGAACTTACTTGTTTCAATAAAATTTCTACCTAAGCCGCCACTACCACACATAATCATTATCTTGTGCTGTTTTCGAGAACTGATCGGTAATTCTTGAAACATAAGCCTTTCCAAAGTTTTTTTTTTTTCTGCTGTCTTTACGGCTTGTCGACGTTGTGATTATTAGAAGCGTAAAAGGACTGGAAGCAAGGAATGGGAATGATTTCGGCCATGGTCTTTTGAAGGAACCATCCTGGCATACGCCTTGTGGCTGACCCTAAATGTATTTATATAGGATCGTGCTGTGCCTATTGAAAGAGTGTGCCAGGATGACTGACACGTGGGTTCTAAATGGTTAACCTACGATGCCCTATGACTTGCGCCGACTTTCTTCGTATCTTCTGCTCTTGACTTCTTCTCTCTTGAGCCTATCTTCTTCTTCTCTTGCGCTAGCAAATAAACATGAGCATCGGGGGGTAACTTGTAATTAGGAGAGGGAGCGGGCAGCTACGAGCTACTTGAAATAAAACAATGTCTCTGGAAACCCCATTTAATTGCACTGCACTATAAATCAACTACAGTCGATGTTGTACAAATTAAGAGGTATCCCGTAACCCGCAATACTAACCCTAGGGATGAAACTTAACCCTACAGTTCACAACTAACAGAGAATGGTGAGGTTGGTGCAGCGAATATCTATCTCCGAGGCCTAGATGTTATCTTGTAGATCGTCAGTCAAGAAGTGAGAGTGATCAATGTGTTCTAGCTTGCTGGAAAAGTATTGTCTTGCATGCTCAGCACTGCACGTGTAGCTTGTAATCCGAACTGTCGATCGGCAGAAAGTCGAACAACTGGACGTGCTTACTCGACGTCTGGCTGCAGTGAAACTTCGAAAGCTTACATGATTTCTGTATTAAAATATTATAATAAATGACGTCCCGTCACAGCCTAAAGTGATTTCGGGAAACGAATGAAAATCGAAATCTCGACGTCCGGACGGAGAGCCAAACACGCTTCTTTTTCATCGACACCCTTCTTAACTCCGGAGCCAAACACGAAAGCCAATCCATCCTTCCCCGCTGCGAACGTGGGCATATGGGACCTTGGCTCCAGCCTGTACTGTACTGCTCCGCCCGCGTTGCCACACGGTGGCCGTTTGAATTACGTCCCTGCCTGCTGCAGACAGAGACGTGCCGGTCGTTTGGTTTCACGCTGTTACGATCGGTTAGCGGTGAAAGGTCGATCTGATGCGGCGGCTCCCGTGTGTACTGTACTAGTTGCGTAACGGCCGTCACTCAGTCTGTGGCAGTATCGCTCATCTCCACTGCAAGGCCGAGACGCAGTGACTGATGGTATCGTCTGCTGTGGCAGCTCAAAACTAGCCACCTATCATTATGATTATTCCGTTAAATTGTCCCGACTTCTTTTCACCTGTTTACTTTTGCGGCAAAATACTAGAAAGAACTGCATGTTTTTCAGCAGCTGACTCTAAACATGCTCTTTACATGCTAATCACGATAGTACTTTTATCATAGTTAATGTTACGTGTAACACTCTCCTTAGAGAATCTCCCCATCCGGGCATCCAGATTTTGGTTTTCCATGGTTTCCCCAAATCACTCCAGGCGAATGGCGGGATGCTTCCTTCAAAAAGGCCATGGCCGAATTCCTTCCCGTTCCTTGTACCCAGTCCCATCCCACCTCTAATGATCTTAGCCGTCGACGAGGCGTAAAGCAATAAGTAAAGAAATTTAGAGAATCAATATTTCGATTTCACATAACTTACTTAGACAGTTACCTGCAGTGTAGCCGTTTTGAACAACATTCTGTGTAGTAATTTTAAAGCATATCATCTCTCAAAGTTTGAAAAGCCGTTCTACTTCCTTTATTAGGGATAAGGAAGGTCTAATTTTTTGGCCAGAGAAGCTTAATATGTACAACTAACTGATATTATTTATTGTAACTCACATACGATGGTGGTCTGTACACACGGGAGGACGCAGGTTTGAATCCCCGTCCGCGTGTCCAGATTTGGGTTTTCCATGGTTTCCCCCAATCACTCCAGGCGGATGCCGGGATTCTTTCTACAAAATGCCATGGCCGAACTACTTCCCGATCCTTGCACCCCCCGCCCCCCGTCCTTTCCCTGCTCTAATGGCTTCGGCGTTGACGAGGCTTAAAGCCAAAATAAAAGGTGTTCAGTAAAGTTTTTGGCTTATAATACACTTACCCATGTTGTTAGCAAATTATGAAGCTTGAAAAAATTATGAAAAGTTTGCGACCATCGCTTCATAGCAATGAATATAATGTTCTTACGAAAATTTTATTTTTAACTGAAAGAGTCGAGTCAATAACGTATATGTCGAAAAATTTTCAGACCACCTAAACACATGTTGAACTGTTCCGTTGCATACGCTTCTCGACGTACTAATAAAATCTCATTGTATATATTACTAGAAATAAGCCGAAAAAATCATTAAGTAAAACTATAGTTTTCCTATCGTTCAGTCCTTTCAGAAGTATATTTCGTCGGCATTTAACTTAATTTCATTTCGTAATTTAAGAGCCACGTGACTCTAGCATTACACCAGAAAAATTCAACCAATAATGTCGGCTAACAAAATATATTGGCAGACGCATGTAACGGTACATCCAGGCGGCCGCATGAGTTCAAACGCTTATATTAGCTGGAACGTTTACGACTCGTCCATCTTTATTGCCGGCAGAGGAGTGGGGAGGGAATCTGTCGTGGGGTTTATGAAGGAACTGTTCGCAATTCACCAGAATTGATTTCGGGAAACTAGTGAAGAAAAGCTGTTTGGCTGGGCCCAGATCTAACCGGAGCCTTTTTGAATACGTAGATCTAACGTTGTCGCCTACTGAAAAGTATCTATTTTTGGTTCTTTTAATCAGTCACTCAGTAATTCAAGAGCTGTGTTAGATCATTACTAGTCAAATGAAATTTGTTTTTGCGCACGGTCTTCCGATCAACCTGCCACATGACTCCCAGCACCGTGTGTTGGTGCATACAGGGGGCAAGGGGCACCACTTGTTCTCCGACGCTCAAATCTCAGCAGCAGCCACACCGAAATACGGAGCTGACCGCCTCTTCTTCAGTGCGCGCTGGCTTAGATCAATGACATACTATGCGGATCCGGATTGCGGAATCCGCAAACGCATAAGGAAAAACCGCATTTGGAGCTAGATGACACATAGGTGAGGAAACCGCATGCTCGAGAGCGCGGACGTTTCTGGTAGGACAGTCTATAATCCTCTACCTTCCTGGAAAGACGGTGTTACCAGAAAAAACGCACAGTCAAGCCCTGATGGCCTCTAGGTGAGTACTTGAGATTTATAGGCGGGCGATTAAAGACCAATTTTTCAAGCAACACAACCTTTTAAAACTGATTTAAGAGATTGAAAAATTGCCAATCTGCCATGTGAATACGGAAAAAATTACATTTATTTACCATTTTTAGTTCCGAGTATTGTAAAATATAGACCCATCACTGCCTTCTGAAGCCAGTAATGAAGATAACCCAAAAATATACTCTTTGGCTATCGACGAAACCATGAAAGATTCTTAAAGTTAAAATAAAAAACCAGTGCCAGCACAGTAGTACATATATCCCCTTGCTGACTTTCGCAGTGGAAAATCCTAAATTAAAGAGGTTTTACTTATTTATCAGTTTCACTCCGTGAAAGAATTTTCTTATTAGGATTTCGTAACTAAAGATGACTAACAAAATGGTGTATGTTCTTGAAGTGCAGAATGGGAAAATCATTTTTTTTAACTAGTGCTTTACGCCTCGCCGACTTCGGGGTCATTAGAGGTGGGATGTGACTGGGGACAAGGAACGGGAAGGAATTCGACCATGGCCTTTTGAAGGAAGCAACCGGACATTCGCCTGGAGTGATTTGGAAAACCCAAATCTGAATGCCCGGACTGGGATTCGAAACGGCGTACTCCCGAATGCGAGTCCAGAACGTTAACCACTCATCCACCTCGTTCGGTGGAAATTGTCAAAGTTATTCACCTTTACTAAAATAGTGAATTATTTTTTGTTGATGTGAAAACCGTTTACAAATGCACCAAGTGGGGTATCTGAAAGCGTATTTATATGTAGTAATAAACATTGAATATTACCGTACATATTAGCAGTTAACATTCGAAATTGAATCTACTGATGGGATGTTAAATAATTAACCGCTAATCAGTAGCTGGTAATATTTATTTATTAATGATTTATTATAAGTACTGTCCCACATTCCCGAAACTCTTTTCACTTGCGATCAAAGCGAGCATATCTAATCTAATCCAACCACAATACTTCCAATGCCTGTATCCAATGTGCTTTACAATTCTGTCCGGAGTGAGACTGAGCGGCGGGTGTGTCACTACCCTCTGCTTTCTTTGTTTCCCCCTCCAATCCGCGTCGCCGCCCGCATGCGGAAATTTTCATTCCACAGACAGGTTGCGGTAGAAAAATCCGGGCGCGTTTTCCGGATTGCGGTTTCTCTAGTTTGTCATGCCCCGCAAGACAACACGTGCTTGCGGATTCACAGGTACCGCAGCGTTTTGCGGGTTTTTCGTTTTTCCGCATAGTATGTCAGTAGCCTTACTGGTACCGTCCGTTAACCCCACCAGAGTCGCGTCATCTTCCGTGCATTCAAGGTCTTACGGCAGGGAGCAAAAGAAGAGGGACAAAGCCCCCTTCTCCACGACATAGGGCGTTGGCAATGACTGGATACCGATGGCGGGCGGAACCACTTCACCCGACTTCGATCCCCGTCTTTAGATCAACCAGGATCTACGATTCCGTGAGTTTCCGTACTGCAAGGTATCACCACATCCTTGAACTCCGACGGACCCATGGCCCGAAACAACAGCGCTGGCAAAACCGTAGCATCGGAACAGTGTGTATCCCGGCGGCAGGGGGGCATCATATCACTGACAGCGCCTTCACGACGTACACTGGCGGTACCGTATGTGCTACCGAAGGGCAGAGGACACACTATTCTGCAATGATCCGATCCAGTTCTACCGCAGCAAGAGAGTACTTGAAATGAGAAATGTAGGCCACGATCTGAAAATAGCAGGCCTTTAATGGAGCGAGTTTAAAGATATTTTGGTGGATCAATTGATGTCCGCCTATAGTTGTCAATATTTTGAAGAACTCCAAAATATAGGAGAGAAGACCCTTCAAACAAGGAGAAATATGGAGAAAACAATTAGAGCGCTAGCACGGTGAGGTACGTAAGTTCTTTATTTGGGACTATCTTAAGCCTTATCTCAGCTCCGCGTACCGAAGGTCGCCGGTTCGAGTCCGGCCGAGGGCATTGGTGTTTAGTGTTGTTTCTGTGAATGTCTTGTCCGTGTTGTAGTGTCCTTGTGTCAATACTTGATAGCAACAAATCACATTGAGCTGGCTGTATGGCCCATTAGCCGAATGCCATAAAAAGAGTAATATCTCACGTACATGTCAACGTTATTCCAACAGTGGCATCATAGCTTTCTACTAGATATAACTCTGTAATCAGCAGCTGATGTGTAATGATTAGAGGAAATAAAGTCTCTATGATTGGAGAAGGGTTGCCTTCTTACTTGGTTCTTTGCCTCGATACATTAGGAATTGCCGTTGCCATGCATTACCGAGAAAAAAGAAAGAACTACGCTTCTCATTAGAAAAAATTCTGTCTATATTGCTTAAAGTTTTTCACGATTACTACTTCAACCGGATGCTAGTACTATCATTTAATTACGCCCAAGGTTAAATCCTTATCGATATTCTGTAACAATTATACCATAACCCAACATGAAGTGAATTGCACAGTAATGTGCTTGTAAATACAAAGATATATGAAGCACTCCGATTTACGAAGTGACGTTCGCGGGATCCGTATACGGCAGCCAGGTGTGAGGCAACTTCAAAGTTATGACCCTAATGCTCCGCTACGCGTCACGATAACAGGAAAAAAATCACCTTTTTGTGACGAATACTGCGACTTAATTATCGATCAGAGCATAGTTGTGTCCTCAATATACGTAGACTTCGCAGACATGTTTGATTGCAACACGGTTATCTGCTCGCTTGCCGACGGAACACTTGATGACACCATTACGGAGTCGAACCGAAGACCGATCAACTTGCAGAGCGCCTCGGCTACAGCCGCCCAGTTAATTGCTCGGTGATATAACTCTGCCCCTCGTTCCGCTTTACAACGCACAGCAGCATAGCTAATGAAGACTGTAAAGTAGAAATTATCCTCGGAGCTCGAGCGGGCAATTCACGGCGAGGACAGCTCCAAGTATGGACGCCGAAGGATTTTCCCGCCCACCGGTAATAAATGGTGTTTGGCACTCAAGGAGAATGGGGCCCGATACTGTGCTTTACTCGTGTGTTGTAGCAACAGCCAATTTCGACATCAGTACGAATATGCTGAAGCGAGTGTATTTGCTGAATCAATAAACCTTATAGTATCTATAGTCCACTACTTGATTAGTTGGATCGCAGCACAGAATGCGTGCTTAATAAGTGCGTACTTTTCGGAAGCTTTTCCAGTGCTTTTAAACTAACTTAGTCTACAACCAATAGGATGGTTGGATTCCTCCGAAGGAGGCATACTAAGCCATTGTGTCAGAGACAGCCAGTTCATTTCCTCTGAGGCATACAGTTTAATGTGCAACCAGAATCACAGAATGCTCATATGATTGAATACTTAAAATTTCTGGTCTCACAGGCATTTGAACCCAAGCCCGCTAAATATCTTGTAAAAAAGTAACTCTGATAGCTTCGGTTTTCAAGACACACAACTTAACACTGATCCACCGTTACTACCTCGATATTCTAACTGTTATGAATCATTGGCATCTTGTTTCAATGAGACCAATACTTCTCTGTCTGATGCAGTCCAGAGATATAACTGTTGTTTCAGGTTTCCATGTCTTGAGACAGCCTCGTTTCGATTAACTAACGAAACACCATCTCTGTGGTGTGAGGTGTGAAAATCCCTTATTTTTAAAGCATTTCAAAGTGGGTGGGTTTGTTTAAACATTCATTGCTGATTAATAGTGACATAGTCACACCAGTAAGTACAAAAACTGGAAGCTTTTGAAAACTGGCAGTGCTGATTGATGTGGAAAATTAATAGGAACAATAAAAGTAAATTGAAAAATTTTGCTTTATGGGTTATTAATATCAAAGACATAACAGTTGGAAGTGGTTAGTAGCGGCTAAGGGAAGACAAAAAACGAGAAGGAATTCGACCATGGCCTTTTGATTTCGGGAAACTAGGAAAATTCGATATGTGCGCCGGTAATCAAACTTGCGACCTCCGGAATTCGAGAAGCTGCCATTACCATCTCACTGACAAAGCTCGGTAAGAATGATCTGAACGCATACCGGATGAGATGGACAAAAATGAATAAGAATAATAAAATCTTTTGGGATAATCTCGTAAAAGGGCAGCATTAATGGCTACTAACGTTTTAAAGCTTTCAGAATTGGTTAACTTGTTTATTTTCTCTGATTATTGTTTTGAAGATATAGTTAATGATGTAAATAAAACAGAAAAGAAAGTAAATTAACTTTTAATCTGGAATAATTTACACCGAATTAGTATAGTAAAAGGCTTTAACGTGGCGTATGAGCTGCCAAAGCTAACTGCATGATGTTCCTCGTTCGGCTGTAATAAATATAAATTTAAACTGAAACGATACGTTCAAGAACGTCTCAAAACATTATTGCTTAACTGTGTCACATGCTGGTAACAGAGAATGGTCTAGAGTTATTTGGATCGGTTTATCTAAAGCATGGCCAACATGAATCATGTGGTAGGTAACAGTTTTGTATCAGGGATGTCTGAATAATGAAAGTTTGTTTACTAGAGAGTACCCAGATACGTAATTACTTTCTCTTGTTTGCTTAGTTCTATACCTGACGCTTGCATCTTAGCATAACGCAATACGATGAGATATTTATGTTGTATCTTATTTCTGTTACAGGTGAGTGTTCGTTAATCCAGTCAGAGCTCTGGAGGCCATATCATTGAGTGAGTAACATTTTTTATTTTGTTTGAAATGGAAGATATAAGTTTCCATCTTCCTATTTACTTAACAGTATAGTTCACAGACACTCCTCAACAATTTCAGTTATCTTGGAAAAATTTACTAGTTATCCGCTACTGTTGTAAATTATAATTAATCTTTTTTTGTTCGTGAGGTTTTATTTTTGGCTATTTATTGTCTTGTGGACAAAAACGATCCATTATTCAGTAGACAAGGAATTGCTTTTAACCTTCTGTTACAGTTACCTAATGTCCAGATATTATAAACAGACGGCAGTAGTGGTTTCACGACGCCTTCAATATGTCTCTGTGGTCGTCTCCTTCGCGCCGCATTCCTTTTCTTCCCACACAGTTTGCGTTGGCTGCCCTCGTGTTTCATTTCTGAATAGTTTCTGCGACTGTCAAATCTATCTTCGTGATAAACATTGGTGTCTGTATTTTTGGAAGTCATGAGCACATATTAAGCAGAGAAGAGATTGACTATGGAAAGGTGTCACTTAATTCATAGGTTAAAACTATCGTAAATACACAACTAAACGAAATTTTTGGAATGTTGTATGAACGACGATTTTCACGGCGTTGTAAATAAATAAACTAATAATGATGAGCAGAAGAGTGGATGACGTCATCGCGCTGGGTCGGCTTTTGTCTTCAACGTTTTCGCGGCGCCACGTAAACAAAGAGTTGTTCAATTATAACTCTGCTTGAAAATGAGGGCAGAGAGAGGCGCCTTACAAACGGCCCGTAATTGTGACATTTTTACGCGGCTGGAAGCCCGAGAACAGTTTTTTTTCGGAATGTTGTTAGTCATGAGGCATAAAACGTTTTTTTTTCCTAAAAATGCGGATAAATAAAAAACTTGAGAGATAACTTTCATTGCTTGTACTTGTTTACTCCGTGATCATTTTGTGCATGGCCATAAAATAAATAAATAACTCGACGATCCACACTTGGATGGTGGGGTTTGACGTCACCGTAGTTCATACTCGCTTCTTCGAGTGTATTCCCTCATCCCCAGGAAGAATTAAAAATACTTAGAAAATTTCGTTAATAATTTACGGCCTTCACTGCATACGACGATGCTCTTGGCGAAGTACAAAATTGAAACATTTCACACACAAGTACTCAACAATTTTCGTAGGTACATTTATTAAAGCATATAATAATGAATTTAGTAACAAATGATTTAGACCGAAAACTTTTAAGATCTTTTGAATCGTTTACCAATTCATTACGTGATACATGCTGCGTGAATTATGCTCCCACGATTCCAACAGCCTGATAGGTGTTTTCAGGTCTCATTCCTGTCGCTGAGTGTGCTGACGGTCTCCAGTAGCGTCAGCAGCAGGACTGACCTCTGAAGACGACGTGAGGGCGTTGTCGAAACTGCGAGCATAATTTACACAGCATATACCTCTTTAAACATTTTCTAACATGATTAAAGCTGCGAAATCCATTGAATCTCTTGTAAATTTATCAGTTTCGTCTCTTAAATCGCTCAATCTTACGTTCCGGTTGTTATATTTCTAAACATAACATCTATAATAATTCAGTTTTAATTATGTTGCAGAGAGTGCGTTTTAGAATTTTGTATCTGCTTTGTTTAAACCTTTATCCAACCAGTTGCCTGGAATACTAGAAAACAAGACTTTCACAGATTGATAGTGTTTAGAAGGAAGGTGATACGTAACATCTTTGGACATGTGCTTTGCGAAAAAATGAAACGTTGATAATCCGTCTGAATATTATGCTTAAAAGTGAAGGTGCTGTGACTTCGATGAGGACACGTGGTTCGAAAACGATGACGAAAATTAGCACTCAATGGCAAGGTTACCGCACAAGTTGAAAATCCGAAAACAAGGTGACTGACGCAACTTTCGACGATCTTCAGCTAGATAGATCTCAAAGAAGAGCTGAAGAGACGCTGACATGCAGATGCAGAAACATTCTCAACACAGCTTGCGGTCTATCGGACCCGATGGCCTTAAGTTAATTTCTTACATTGCAGTCTCATCTTAAACGAATCATAACTAACACCTTCCTAAGATCATTAGTTGTACTGATCTTTTTTTGTGGCCAAAGTTTTAGGGTAACAATAAAATTGTTTCGCTGCATTTCTCCTAAATAGAATTGCAAAATACGGCCTGCTATTCGCTGATTAAATAATTACTTTGCAACTTAAGGCAACTAGGGACCTTGTATTTATCTACCTGTGCTTATGTGTGGCATTAGTAATATAATCGAAGTTCTCTACCTTAATTTTAGTAATTTACTGTCCTAATTTTTGGTACATCGCTTAGGTAGTGTTGGCTTTAACACATGTCGGTAATTCCTAGTCACATCGTTTATAAATATTTGTTAAAAAGTGGTGTTTTATAACTCTACTGCTCGAGTTGCTTTGTAGTAGAACTCTGTTTATATGCGTGTGGTGCAGGGTTTGAGTCCCACAGATGACGCCAGAGTTCTGTTTTGGATGGCTGAGTGGATATTGATTGATGACTGATTGACTATCGGAGGTGTGTTCACTAACCTGACCGATAGTAACGTCTTCTTGAGGTTCTTCTTTTCTTGTCAGGACGACGGCCTTCTCTGACACCAGTCGATTGTTGATTACGCAGAATCGACAACTGCGGGGACAATAGCTGCCGAAACAACTAATGTCTATTAAAGATGTTAATCGTGTTTTATATTGAAGGCTGCGTAGAGTTCTTTGGCTTGAGTGTTGTTAGCCTGATACGGATTAGAAAGGTTTTACGGAAGGAAACAGAAGTTACTAAATAGTTCCCGTTTATTTGCCGTTAATCACACACAGACAGTTTCACAAACACAAGAACGTAATTTCTGTCCCACGCAATATGTTAGCAGTAACCCCGCTAGCTTGAATTTAGACTCCTATTGCCGAAATGGGGTACAAAGTGATAATGTTGGTAGTAAATCACGAAACACTCGCTACATCGATGTGTTACATTCACAATCCCGAGGCACACTGCCTCAGTGCAATTGCACTTGCGACAAGTTGCTGACGCTTATCAGAGGAGGCATAGTATTACGTTGCGCCGCAGCGCTCTGCGCCTCTAGCAGAGGACGAATATTCACTCCGCTTTAACACAATATTACGGGGATTTATTTGGTTCCCTTACAGCATGATGTGAGCTGCATTTCCATTACGAGCCTCGGATTTGAGTTTTCTCGAAATCAAGGTGAAATGCTCCGACCTGTGTAGGTCGAAAGGCAGCTGATTAAACAGCCAAATGGTTTTGTAGAAGATCCCGCGGCAGAGCGAGGTATTCGTTTGGCAGATGCCGTGCGCGATACCGAGGTGTAAACTGCACGCTGGCTGTATTTTAACAAGCTGGCTAGATCGCATCGCCACCCACTCCTTACTAGTTATCGTCACTTGAGAACACCTATCTCCTCCGTCTGCTCACAATGGCCAACACATCGCGAGATTTCTACTTGTCGCGGACATCAGAGGATATAGTAAAATCCACTACCCCTCGTTCTGTCGCACTGTTCCCAAGAGCGGTCACTCGTCTACTGAAGCAGAACTTAGCGGCTCTTTTCTCACAAATCTTTAGGCGCTGTTAAAGAACGTGGATGGACGGATAGTGAACTCAAAATTCAGTGAGAGATCGTGGTTGCTCGAACTGAAATGATCCAGGATAAATGTAAGACGAACGTTTATCTAAAAGTAGTAATACAGGAATACGTTGGAAGAATTGGATCGCCATAATAATCTCATTGACTTCCAAACTGGAAACTATATAAATTTATTCAAATTTCTGCTGTTTTTTGACACAGAATCCTTAAACAGGAAGAAACCAGAATTCTCGAGGCGGTTACCGCTGTTGCCAAGGTAGACTGAATTGAAACTGAGACATACAATGTAGGCTTTCACGGCCGGTGTTAACTTCACTCATAATTTCCGGGCGTAGCCTCCGAGGATTTCTTCCGCAGTTGAAGACGAAACGTCAGGGGAAAGTTTTACCTTATCGACCACGGCCTTTTAGCCCGGAAATTATGAGTGACGTGAAACTGAGACAGTTGGTTTAGCTGCGTGGTACGCGTTACCCAGCAGTGAAATTTTTTTTGCTAATGACTTGATTTGTACCTTCAACAAACTTGATGGTTGAGCAATAACGTCTTAGCCACGTATTGAGAAGGACACAGGTTCAATTTCCGGTCAAGCCATCTGGATACCTGTTTTCCACGACTTCCCGAAGTTACGTAAATACCACTACTGTACCACTATTATCTTCGACTTTCTTGAGCTTTACGCCTTAATGTAACGCACTGTGCTAGCACCCTTCTAGCACGCCTCTGACTGCACCATGTCTTTGTTTAGATTTGGAGCGTCCGGGTTCGATTCTTAGACCAGTTTCAGTTCCATATATCGCGTTTCATTCGTTTTTATCGCCTGTCAAAAAATGGTCAGTTTTTTAGTTTGGAACGATAGCGTTGGAGTTCCACAAATAACTGCACTGTTCTACATTTTACCTATGACGTTCAGAAATTGAGAAAATGAAGCATGAAAAGTAACAGCAATTATATTTTACGACATTTCTCTTGTGTAATCAAATGTATTGACCCCTGTTTATCCAAACATCAAAAGGGTTTATAACCATGGTTCAGAAAAAAAGGCTATTCAAACCTCTGCCTTACAGAAATCATCAGAGCATAGCGACGACAGAAGCGACTGTCAATTTTACGCGGTCACTGCGCGTATAATCAGCCTCTTTCAGACCTCACGTACTTAAAACTGTTTCGGGCTTTAGTGCGCTCTTTAAAAAAACTCCGGCCGACTGCTCTATAAGGACAGCGGCGCAGATTAAGTACTTAATGGCGCTATCTTTCTCTGACCTCAAGTTGCGGCCGATGCAAATATTGCGCTGTTGTCGCTCAACGACGTGGAACCAATCAAATTAATGCCTTGTCGCGCATTATCCCACCGCATGTTGGGCTCTTAATGATCGGCCCTCGGCCGAGCGGAAATTAATGCACCACAAATCGATTTCTTTCCTTAGAATACGATCATCATTCTGATATATCGAATGCGCATTAGCGGCAGTCTTGTTGGCTGTAGTTAAGTCGTAAGCTATGCTGTGTTCGATAGGGAAAATCTGTGCCATTCGCTTCTCTATTTGCTCAGTTCGAACATTAATTTGAACTCAATTCTCGCATCGATTACGAACAAGGTCGACAATATTCGTGTGTTACGTCCTTGATCGATTACGAGAGCCAATCGGCACTCCTCTCTGGATGGCCTTAGCTGTTTGATTCGGTTGCTGTAACCAGTGCAGAATCGCACGTTCCCTCTTCACTTGAACTCATTTACTGTGATGATTCGCTGTTTATGAAGAATCTTATTAAAATGATGGATTAGCGATATTGGGAAATTGGCCGTTACAGTTACCTGGAATGTATCCCTTCTACACTGCGTACCTCACTTTAAATTTGATGTGACTAATAATTCTAAGCGCCTCCTTCCTCTATTTCATGCCTTGAACATGTTGTTAATATCTATTTCTTTTTATAATGTACCCACCTTATTCCGGCTGTAAACCGTATTAATTAAATTACAGCAGCAAGTGCAAATTCTTCTCTCACTGCTGAAGGTGTCTCTTCATTCTAAGTGTTTCTTTTTAGTTTAAATGTTTGACTATTTATTTAACCGGGATTGGAATTGTCGACTTTAGACTCGCATAGTAAGTCTCAGAGAAACATTTCCATATATCCTATTTCCATTTCCTTGTTAGTTTCTATACATCAAAGCTTTATATGTTCTTAAACAATGGAACTCCCCTGATCATCTATTTTTTAATCCGGGATATTACAGTACTAGGTCAAATACGGGCGGAGTTAAAATCTCTACAAATTGAATGCTATAGCAGTCTTACATTGTATCCAAGATGTTTTGCTAGTTTGAAGTAGATATGATTTTCTGTTGAAATTTTAGAATATAAATTTTCATGATGTCAGATAACACTTTTTCCCCTTAGCACCTTGCTTTACTTTCGTTCAAACTCAATATTTACATGTATTTTCTTGGATATCTGCGGAATAAATGACAAAACACTGAGTTTACTCCAGGAGGCGATTATGTACCAACTAAAATGTGAGTGACCATTGATCCACTCGCTGTAAAGATATTTTTGTATCAGATAAACTCAGAAATCTGTTCGGATTACAGTTGTAGTTAGATCTTTTAAACAGAGCCTGGTGGATAAGGGTTAACGATAGTGTCTTGCATTTAGAAGAAGGCAGATTCAATACACTTTCTAGCCATCGGGATTTCGGCTCTTATTTAGTTTCCTGAAGTCACTCCAGGCGAATGGCGGTATAGTTCCTTCCATTCCCTCCTCTAATGTTCTCGATGTTGACGTGGCCTAAACTCATAAAAAAGGCCTTTCAAAATTTTTGTAGTATAATAGGAAGTAATCGCTAAAATTCGCCTGTAATTTAGAATTAAAGTGTCAGGTACGAAATGTAAACCCTAGGTTCCATCCTGGTGAATATCATCAGATTTCTCAAGATTGCTTTTCTTCGATGAATATACCTTATGCTCAGATTTGTAAAATCCTGGGACAGTTGTAGGCCAAATATAAGAGCAGAAATAAACATGACGACAATTTTTTATGATACGGTGATATGTCGATGTTATAGTAAGTAAAATAAAATTGTTAATCTCATAATTGTGTTAACATTTTTTGTTTAGCGTTTCATTCCTCCCAGTTCTAGCCCAGGTGGCGGACTGCTTGCTGTAGGTCCTCACGGAACTTTTTCAGCCAACCTAACGTGAGGGACAACGAACGGGAACGACTTCGGCATTCGTCTGGAGTGATTTGGGGAAACAATGAAAAAGCAACAAGTAGGATAGCCGGACAGGGATTTGAAACCGCGTCTTCCCTAATACTAGATTGGAGAGATACAGCTCGCCCACCAAACTCGGAGCGTGTTAAGATAAATCTACAACACACACACACACACACACACACACACACACACACACACACACACACAGACGCGAGCACCTGGGCTACACTCAGACACTTAAAAGAACAATCCCGAAGAAGACACTGTAATATGTTATTTAAATTCGATATTAATTCATATTTCTTTTAATATCGCTAATTAAGTAAAAAATTAATTTATATAAACCTTACCCGGCATGTATAAAGATACAAAAGTACAAAACAAAGGACCTAAGCTTAAAATTACTCCATTCTTGGGAGCGATATAATTTGGAATGCAATACAGAAGTCGTTAGTCATGGTATGACAGTTGCTGGATTTATAAGGTTTTTTGCTAACAGAAGTTTTTTATATGTAGCATCCTATTCTTATTTAGAATATTTTTAGGTATATTTCTACTGAGTATTCATTTCCGGTTATTAAAAAAATTGTTATTATTATTACTCTGCGGTTCACTAAAAGTATGTGGCGGAGGGTGCATTGCACCTATACGAAAGTGTAATAATTTGGAAGGGATATACAGGATATGGCTGGAGGCGCCCGTGGGCTAATGTGTGGAACCATCCCGGAATTCGCCTGGAGTGATCTGGGAAAACCCAGATCAGGATGGGCGAACTGACTTATTGAGAGCTACTCCTGTCGGATTTTAAGTTTACTCGCCCGGTAAATCCTTTCTATTCCATTCCCTAATCGCTCGTGGAAAAAATGAGTACAGAAATAAATCGGTTCTGGCCTTAATTACTCTTATTTTAGCGGTCATTCCTAGATATGTATGTTGCTGATTAATATTTGTTTGCTGTCATTCCGAAATAAGTCAGTCGTGAATTTTTCAATTAGCTTCTGTCAAGCAAATCGTGTTGCGTAATAAATGAAGAATATTTCTATGCATAAGTTTCATCATAACCAACTCCGTTCTGCTTTATTTTGAGTTATATTCGGCAACTTGTCTGAGTGATACAGTCCAGTTCTTATTAATAGACGGAAACGATGTAGTATGCGTCGGGAGAAGCAGAAATGGAATCATTAGTTAACTTTGAGGTGAAATACGGCTTTAACTCAGAGAATCTGGTAAATTGTTTGTTTGAGGAATGTGAAGTTATTAGTGTGACAGGCGAGAATCCACTTAACTTCACTGTCTTAACAGGGAGTAGATGTCGACTGGCCTGGCATGTTTTTCTTGGAGATAATTTGAGAGTTGATACAGGAGGGATAGAGGCGAAATAAAGGTGAAGAGAAGGGATAACATATGATGTTATGTAAATTAGTTACTATATGAAATTCAAAAGTTTTAATATTTGTATTCACTTACAACGAATATGCGATAACGTTGTCTGTCATGTATTTTTATTGTACAAACAGTTTATACTAGTTACGAGCTTGTTTAAATTTATTTTTTGCAGATGCAGGTTATAAGGACTTCAGTAATGGCCACTTTTCGTACACTGAATCTCAACTTACAACCAGTATTTCTGTTTGCTTCTTATTAAAGTGTTTATCATAAACTACACTACCGTAGCAAACGTTCCAGTTTCCTGGACTATGAAGAGACAGGGGAATTCGGCGATTTTATTGTTTTTATTACTTAAATGCACCTTTATTTCTGCGCGCACCTACTGTAATACGTGTACAACATAGTTCAAATGGTTGATTAACTTCTTTCGATGTTTAAAAAAAAATTCTTCATTGTTGCTTGGACTACTGAAACAGAAAACATTACTCCAATCGTCTAAAAATTAAGTTTGATTAAATAAGTTTATTATATCATTTTGCTTATTTTATTATTTTCTCAGTTATTTATCTGTAATAACGAATTGTGATTTTCTTCTTCCTTAATGCTAGAACAGTTGCATCATCCGTGTAGTAATCTAACAATAGAGTCCATATTTTGTGCTTCAGACACTTGTTTCCATCAGGTGGAAACTGGTGACCATCCAACATTTGCATGGGTGATTGCATAAAAACTGCCTAGGCACTGTAGTCGAGATTAATGATGTATAGGTGTCACAAACTCAAAGTACGCCGTCACATAATGCAGCCAGTATTAACCACATCTCTGAGAATATACCATATCATTGCCACATTTCTGAACGAAAATATTTTAAGTAAATAGCATACGTTTCACCGCCAAGATTTAGGTATTCACATCACAGAGCTGCCAAATCTGATTCCTTCCACTCTGAAATATGAACTTATCAAGATTTTATCGCTGCTGCTACTGAAGCGTAAGAAATGCGTAAACTGTGCCTGTAATAAAGTATATTATTTAACTGACTTACAGTCGACAGATACAACTTGCTCAAATGGCTTCTACACGTCGAAGGGCGAGAAAAAAGAAGTAGCACAGGTGGGGAACGAACCTGAGACGGACGGCACGCGAGCCGACAAAGGCGAGGACAACCGGACACTATTTTATGATCCATCAATGAATATTCATCGCAGAAATGAAAGACGGCGATCGGAGTATGCAAAACACACATCGGGAGCAAGACTAATATGCAGGCGGACGTGTGAAGGACAACGCTGGCCATCAGGTAGCAAAGGCAACCGCACTCATACGGATAATTCAAGCCTCTACGGACAAATTTATTATCAGTGCGAAGTGATGATGGATCTTGTGAGGGAAATACCCACATAGAATCTCAGGCTAACCGAAAACTAAACATTATGGCCTGAACGACAGACTGACAAAGTTATCCATTTTTATTAATTAACCTGATCCGGTAATTCTTGCGAGTAAGGATGACCTACAACACAAATCAGAATTAAGAATTAGTTTTTGTTTTTTTGCTTGTGTCTTTACGCCTCTTCGACGTCGAGGTAACTAGAGGCAGGAAAGGAATGGCGACAAGGAACGGAAAGAAATTCAGCCATGGCCTTTTGAAGGAAACATCCCGGAATTAGCCCGTAGTGACTTGGGGAAACCATGGAAGACCCGAATCTAGATGTCCGGACGGGGATTCGAACCGACGTCCTTCCGAATGCGAGGCCAGAGCGATAACCGCTCACCCACCACGCTCGGGAAAGAATTGGAATTAAAGTCCTCTGTAAACTCTGGCCGAAACTAGGAATCCAGTCAGGTTTCTTTATCGATCATCAGTAGGCACCTGTCGACTGAGAACCAAAACATTTTGGAAGTACGGAAATTTTTTATCATATTGAACGGGCACAGAAACAGATAATAAGACGAATAGTGTACACATGATGTGCTGCATTACACATTGCCTCTTTGTTCTCATTTCAGAAGTATATAAATCTTTCCTCTTGTGAGATTGTATGTAATAAAGGTATTTCATTATTTTTTATGTATAAAATACTTTTTGTCGCTGTAATTTTCCTTTTGATCCAACTGTGACAACTTTATATTGTGAAAAGTGTCTAATGTTGCAAATACAAGAACCATATATGATATACAGTTTAAACCACTAAACTTTTTACCTGCTGTGAACGGTTCTACATGTGCAGTTATGAAATGTCAATATATTATGGCGCTGCGTCTAAATTACTCCTCTGTTGAATTATTGCCAACACGATGTCAGTGATCTATTCTTGTACTGTCGCCTATTAACATGAATGTGTAATACGTTGATGATTTTCCATCAGCCAAAGACTTTATTTTTTTCGGTATTGGGGCCTCTTAGTTTTGCCATCGGTGATGAGCTGATTATACGGAAGAAGGCACTATTCGTATGCTGTAAAAAAAAATTTTACGTACGCATGAATTTTCGGCAGCACTGATAACCGTCTAAAAATAGGATTCTCAACATTCTGCTATACGTTCAACATTTCAGTCCCTTCTAAGATTTTAGACATTTCTATCATTTCAGCCACTTCCAACCAGTTCATACACTTCCAACATTTTAGAAACTTCTGACATTTTAGACACTTCTAAAATTTCAGACACTACTAACCAGTTGAGAAACATCTCACATTTTCGACACTTCTAATATTTTGGACACTTCCAACATTTTAGACACTACTAACTTTTCAGATATTTCTACCATTTCAGACGTTTCTAATATTTTAGACACTTCTAATCAGTTCAGGCACTTCTAACATTTTAGACATTTTTAACATTTCAGAAACTTTTTAGAAACTTATAAGATTTCTGATATTTTTAACATTTGAGATGCTTCTAGCCAGTTACTTTGTCTCTCTGGCCTCAATTGTTTTATATCTACATACGGTGTTATGCCCTAAGAATATCACAGACTCAACAGGAAATGAACTAAATAGAATGATAGAGAGAGGGCTGTCCTATTATCTTTTTCCTCTAGTCTAATTTTATTATGCACGTTTACCAGTAGAAAGATGAACAAGAAACCCGGGGCCAATCCATCAAGTCTGCGCTTGCGAAAGACGTGAGTCCCAGTCATTTCCCGCCTTAAATGACATCGACATCAACGAGGTGAGAACCCACAAGCAAAACTCCATAAGCATCCAGGAGATTTTTGTGACTAAACCAGTCCTTCGTTAGGCCATATGTTCCTTAGGGGTTGTGATTCAATTCCTCTTCTACGAATCTCAGGCACATTTCTAGGCCTTATTGACAACGGATATGAAGCGGGTCATATTGTCCCATTTATACTGAATCAGTGTACATTACATTTAAGAGAATTAGCTATATGCAATTTTTTTTTGGGGGGGGGGGAGAAGCATTTGAATTCTTTATTTCTAACCAGGTACTAAACATTATATTTTAAAATTAAAGCGTGCATTTGCGAATTTCTCTTAAGAATTTTTTCTATTGCCTTCTTTGTTTAGCTATAATGTGTCCTCTGTTTGAACTAGTAAGAAATTGGTAGTTTATTGACCCATTGTCTGATTTTATTGAAGTCAGGTTAAGTAGTTATTTGAGTCATGTCCTTCATAAAAAGTCATATTTCGTTTACCCTCAGTTGAATCTCAACGTTAAAGGGCCATCATTCTTGAGTTATGCGGGATTGACTGGCGCCACTTTCGAGAGTATAATCCTGAAGTTTACATTAGAAATATTGGTGACTTGTGTTTAATGTGGTCTTCATCCGTCTTCTCAGACTGGTTTATTTAAAACTCCCGCTTGAAACACCGTATCAGAAATCAAGTCGACAGGCGCTGACAGTTAAGCTTACTTTCTTATTGCCTTGGTGGGAGAGGGAACGTGGTCGCACCTAGAGATGACCCACCGCATGGGATGCTCTTCCCGCGGAGGGCAGAGGTCATCCGGAGGACGTTAGCACCAGAGCAGGTAACGGCAGACGAGACGAGCGGCGGTCGTGACTCGAGACCGGAGGGTCGTGGGAACGATCCTCACCCGCTGCTTTACATATCGGATGGCTAACCTGTCTTCCGGGGTTACAGCTCACAATGTCATGCTTCACAAATTTACCTGCAAATTGCGTCGAATAAACGGTGTTTGTTGTCGAGAAAGTGATAAAAAATCCAGTGTTTTAATACTTCACTCATTTTGCCAGTCATGCCGCATCAAATGAAACCGATGAAGTGGTATATCTTACATAGGATGCTTCGGCAGAAATGCCAGTATTCCTATAAGATAGACCAGTTCGATAAAATACACAATTCGGTTCCGTCATGTGAATATTCCTTTTCAATTGAAAAACTGTGCAATATTTTCAGAAATTCTACCATCATCTGAAATAGTCTTTTATAAACGCAATACGATGTTGTGTTATTCATGTAATTGCCTCTGAATATTTGTAAGTGACAGGGTTTATTGTGATAGGTGTCAAATGTTCTTTGATCCAGTTACACATTATGTGTACCGGACATTTTTCTTTACATTATAGTTTGTGGAATTACTTTGAATTATTTAGAAATTGTGCATTGAGTACAGAGCAATTAGACGTTTTTTATTTATGGGTTTTACGGCGTGTTGAAGCTTTAAGTCATTTTTAGCCCAGAGAGGATGGATTGTGGCCAAGGAAATGGAAGGAAACCGGACGTAGCCGTAATGAATGAACGAAACAGCATTTGCCTAAAGTAACTTTGGGAAATTATGAAAAACAGATATCTGGAAGGGCGTGTGGGAAATCTAACCACCGTCCTCCAGAATTGCAGACCATAACGTTATTTCACCATCCAGAGTTCATCTTGAAGTTAAAAGATTGCGGCTTCTTAGCATATAAGAGGGGAGGCTAAAAAGAAAGCCGCACATGCTTGTAGAACACGAGTAAAATCCAAACAGCAAAATCTGGCAGAAAGTGTATTCAAGTACAATTTTTAAGCTTCAAAATCATATGTTTATTTTTCAACATAGTCACCGTTAAGGCTAACACATTTCTCACAACATGTAACAAGTTTTTTTATTTCGTCACCGGAAAATTCTTCCGACTTTTCTCGAATCCAGTATTTGACAGCTGCCTTTACCACATCGTCCGAGGTGTAACGATTACCCTTGAGGTCTCTCTTGAGTAGAGGGGACGTAGGGGAGGGGGAAATCGGAAGGCGCTAGATCGTGGCATTAAGGAGGGTGTGGAATCGGTTCAAACTTCAGGTTTCGTAGACCTCTACAGTCATCCTCTGTGAGATGGCGTGGTTCCCATCACGCACAGATTTTACGGTATCCCAGTTGTTCAATAATGCAGCCGACACGTTCCTTGCATATTTCAATATGGTTCGCGATACGCTTTTGAGTGATTCGCCGGTCATTTTTAATCAAATCTCCATCTACATATATACTCTTCAATTCACAAAATTGTGGGTGGCAGATGGTTCTCAGCACCAAAGCTATTCTCTTTGCTGTTCATTCCAATCCCGAATGGTACGAGGGGAAAAAAATAATTCATATAGGAATAAGTGCGGCACCTTATTTCTCTAATCTTATCTCTGCTTTCATTCCGACTCAAATAGCTTTGGTGAACGAAGTATTTCACCACACTCGTAAATGAAAGTGGGAGTGCACATGTTTACCAACAAGTTTAAACAAAACGTGCGTCGTCTATCTACCAGAGACTCCCAGCCCAATCTACTAATCAGTTCTGTTACACTTTCATAAGGACTATAGCAAGCGGTCACGAATCGAGCGGTTCTTCTCTGTACTTTCTCTATACTGTCAGTCAACCCCTTACGAAACGGATCCCAGATGGCACAACAGTAGTCCAAATGTGGACGCACAAGAGATTTGTACGCTATCTCCTTTGTTTGTTCATTACATTTTTTCAAGATTCGACCTAGGAATCGCAGCATAGAATTAGCTCTACCTACAAACGGTGAGAAGTAACGTTCTGGCCTGGCGTTCGGGAGATTGTGAGTACAGTCAACCATACTTCGGTTTCCATGGCTTCCCAAAATCACTCCAGGTGAATGACGTGATGGCTCCTTAAAAGCACCATGGCTGAATTTTTTCCCGTTCCTTACCCCAGCCCTCTCCTGCCTCTAATGACTTTGACGCCGACGAGGCGTAAAACACCAAAAAAAATTTGATACTTAAGAGGTAGTAATGTAGATAACTAACCAATATTCCTTTAATTTCATGTAGATAACTAACCAGTATTCATTTAACTATGATTAATTTATAAGCATCATTCTGGCCTTACATCATGTAAAAAATTCAATCAATATTTTTAAACAAATTTGTAATTACATATAAATCTTGTAATAAATTTGAAATATCGGCCAAGAATAGACTCTAGATGCTGGGCTACGCTTTAAGTAAAAAATCTTCTTGAAACGTTGTGTAAAGACTTTAGTTGGAAAGGAGTTAAGTCTCAGATTGACTGGTAACCCACATTTATATGATGATCTGAAAAAATAAATGGGCGTGATCGTGTTTTTATTTCTGCCTGTCCTTTACGATCAACTAACGCCAGAATAGTTTCAAATTCACAAAATGTTTGCTATGGAAACGTCAGTAACTACGTTATATTCCATTTGGTTTTCCACCGTTAGTTCATTTCTTACATCGTTTGACAATCATTACGATAAACAATGTTGACTGAACGTCTGATACAGCCAAGTCTGCTCGTATTTAACTACAGGATGTTTTCCTTCAATGTAAAACTCTGTAAGATTATATCGATTCTTCACTTCACATGAGAGCACGAAGTTCTTAATAACTTTTTTTTTTGTCACTAAACAACTTATTCGTTATCATGATCAAATTTAATGTATATTTTTAACTAAGTTAAACTCTATCCATTTTTTGGATCTCTGTAACACAGTAATATTCGGATGTTCAATTGGTTTTGGACGGTCAAGATATGTCTCCAACTTCAGCAATTCAAGGTTTGATATATAGGCTTTTCTCTTTTTGCTGTCTTGATGCATTCCTCCATCTCTATCTTGCACTAACCTCCTCATCTCAACATACCTCTTACAACCTACGTCCTCTATTATCTGCTTCATATATTCTAATTTCTGCCTTTTAACTTCAACAAGGCAACTGCCGTACCTTCGTCTGTTCTATACACTATCGAATTAACCAAAACCGAATATCTTAAAATGTGACCCACCATCTTGTCTCTTCTTTCTGTAAGAATTTTCTATAACCTTCTTTCCTCACCAATCGTTTCCAAAACACGTTCATTTCGTACTTTATCTGTCCACTTAATTTTCTGCTTCCTCCTATAGCACCACATTTTAAACGCTTCAATTTTCCTACTTGCTGGTATTCCTTAAGTTATGCTTCGCTACCATAAAGTTTTGTGCTACACAGATTTTTTTTCCGAGTACTAAATTAATATTTGAAACTAAAAGATTTCTTTTTTTTCTAGCTTTTCGCTAGTGCTATCCTGCTTTTAACATCATTCCAGCTTCGACCATCAGTTGTAATTTTACTTCCTAAGTAACAGAATTCACTTACTTTCCCTATTGCAAATGATCCTATTTTGTATATTTAATCGGATATTAGGGTCTATTGCTATAATTTCTGCTATATTTCATCACTTTTGTCTTGCTTTTGTTTATATTTAGTCTAAAGTCTTCCTTCAGTAAATTAGCCATTCCGTTCGGTAATGAATATATTTAAGCTATAAATTAATGTTTTTTTTTTTTTTTTAAATTTCGTAACGCAATCGTTCTTAGCTTTCTTCGGTCTCCGTCGACTCAGAGACGAATTTTGCCTAGTCTCTGAACTTGATATGGAAAACTCTGAATGTTTTTACCAATGTCCGATAGATGAAAGTTTCTGTTATTGCTTCGCGTTGCATTGGTACAAAGAGGTAACCGAAAGCCTTCAGAACTTTCCCAGAATGGGATCCACTGATCATGTAATCTTGGGGTATCACACACTCCAGAGCATGTTTGAAGGCTTATAACTTTTTGAATTTGGATGCACTATGCTAGTTCTCCCGATAGCTTCCTAAAAGGGCATGACCTTCGTAAATCGTCGGGAGCGTTGCTCGATTGTGTGTCGCGCTTGGAAAGCGCGGCTGGGGAGTGATACACACAGTGCGACCGTTTTAGTTGTGCATATTTTAGGTAAGTACTTTATTTTAATATAATGCGTTAAAGTAATAAGTTTTTTAAACTAGTCACTTGAATATGTAAAAAATGTAACATGCATTGAAATTAGTTTTTTTGGGATCATCATCGAATAATGTGTCACTACTTTCACATTCATCATGTGTCATTACATCCCTTGTGAGTACCTGTTAATTGTTTGTAATGCATTGTGATTCTTACGGCCAAAGTTAATTTAAGTGTATCCAGATTCCAGAAGAACATTTCTAAAGCAGTTGGCTGTCGATTGGGGTCAAATCTCATCAAATGTCAAGAACTAACATGCCCACATTATTACGACAGTTATAAAAAATTATTGAAACTGCGACACCAAATTGGGGCTAGCCAATCACGTTCATACAAAAGTTGCAACATGTGTCGAAGAACCAAGGACAGAAAAGCAAAGTTTGTGTGTTCTAAATGCCATGAATATCTGTGCAAAGCCCACGTGACTGTTATCTGCCAAAACTGCGATATCGAAACTTAGCATTTTTATATACATCATTTTAAATATTTGTATTAGTTTGTGTTTTCAAAGAGTTTAAATGTTGATTGATATAAAGGTTTAAAGATACTCATTAAAGAGAGTCTGATTTAGCATTTGGTGTTTGATTCCTGTAAACGAAATTGGCGTTTCGGACGCCCCACGCGACCATTTACGTAAGTTTTCTGGCGCGACCATTTAAGGGTTAGTCATATCTGTAATAATATACTAATCTGCACTGGGAATCGAACCCCAAGATCCGCGTGTACTACGCATAGCCTCAGCCGCAGAGCTGGTCAGCTCCCCGAGGCGCGCTTTGTCCGCCTGATATACGCAGTGGCTAATGGGAACAACTTGTTGGTATTGTGCACCGCAGCGGACCTAATTGTGGTATGCTCTGGGCTCCGTGTACTGTCCTCCAGCTGCTCATTTGAATGCGGCAGAAGGCAGTAAACTACCTCCCCTGTGGCCGGCTCACGCACAGACCAGCACAAAACAGACCGCCTGCTCGAACAAGTGTGAATACAACATCGCGTCTCATTCCCAAGTACGCACTAATAATGAATGACTGGCGGGGCTATTTGTTCCTGTTGTCATTCAAATATAAATTAAGTAAGGCCCTTACGACACTGCGGCGGTGTCTGGCGCTCCTTATAGGGTGGGCTTGTTCGAACTTCTGTGTGCAAGTGCTTTAATTCATTAGGGACTTTCACGGCAGTGTAGGGGGGGTAGTGCCACGCAGTTTCTGATCGACAGATTGTGTGCCAAACTCCTGGATAAAATTCCGCACCTCTTCGCACTAGATTAATATTCAATTTTTCACGGCTTCTCACAATAACTCCAAGCTAACGCCAGGATGGTTCTTTTAACACGTCATAGCCTAATTCATTCTCGATCCTTGTCGATAATTATCTCCCGACTCTAATGATCTTAACGTTGATGAGCCATACAGCCCTAAGGGAAAGAAATTCCTCACAAGGACACCTTTGACCTCGAACACTCGGAACAGCACGAAATCATGTTTAGAATAACAAGCGATTATAAACAAAATAGTGGTGTGTATCATTTCCATGCAGAACTCCGCACTTGTCTGTTAGCGCTTTTAAAGAGCCATGAAAAGAGCCTATTGTTGTGTGACTCCTGGTCAGGTCATACAGATCGTACCCTTCTAGATGCAAGTTTCCCAAACAAAGATGTTATGCTGAAGATATTGCCACCGACAACAACAAAATATTGCCAACCTCTTGATGTTTACTTCTTTCGGCAATATAAGCTCTATATCAGATGGATTACTGATATTGTAAGACTACAATGTGACAAAGCTCAAGTGAAGATTCATGATCGTTATATCATCATCAAACTTCACTCTGTGATTTTACAATCAATTTGCTGCAGTTACGTATAAGCCTATGTTGCAATATGCTTGGCGAAAGCCAGGCTATGATTATGACATACCATCATCATCATTTGAAATTGTAATTAGTGTGGTTTTAAAAATATTGGACTGCGTGAATGCGGAGGGATTTGGAATGTTATAACGTGGCTTTAGTGAGGTGTGCACATTGTTCTCTTCCACTTTGTTTTAAACACTTGATCGAAATCCCGCATCTGCACTTTGAGGACTAATACGATATAGCACTATCAGGTATAAGCACTATCAGGTATAAGCACTATCAGGTGTGTGGTACTGCTGTATATGTGTGTTTTGCGCTATATTGAGTAGACAGTTTTTGGCACTATTGATTGAAAATGTAATGATACACTGACGTCATTGAATTACGTATACGTTCCTTCATATGGTATTGGTATCTTGTTACTTTGTTTCTCTCACTAAAATGTTACTTGAGGTAGAGTGCAACGTTTTGAATGGAAATGATGAACACCACTCGCTTGTTACTGTAAGCGTGTTTTCGCGAGATTCCAAACGATCGAGGTCAGAGGTGTCCCTTTTCAGTGCGAATTGAGTGTGGACCTACGGCATTGTTGATGATGGTGACGTAAATCTTGACGACTTCCGAAGATTGCTACTGAATGTTCAGATAATTGTTGACAAGATACTAAACTTATGAAAGTGTTTATGGAAAACTGAATAGTCATTAAGATATAGATTCAGACTTTGCTTTCTTCCCAAACTGAACATTCCCACTTTATCTGAGCAATCTTGGTTCGTTGTATGGGTTTGTTAAGTGAAGTGGATAAAAACCTCAGCAATGTTTTTCCCAGAATTGAGGAGAATTGAGAATTCGGATGGTCGGAATTCTTTGCAATGCTGTAACAAAGTTACTTCAATCTAACTTGTGTATACAATTATTTCGTTTTCACCTCAGCACGCGGTGCCTAATTAAAAGTGCGCTTTTTGTCGAGCGAGAGAAAAGAGGCAAATGTGTGGTACATGTGTAATCGCTTTGTGAGTCGGTTGCGGTTCCCCAATTAAAGTAGCGTCTGCAGGCAGATCTAGATACGTTTCGGCCGACGAAGGACGCTGGATTCCTTAGCTGTCGGCGGCAGGATAAATAGCCTCCGAGGAGCCGCGCTGGTGCTCAAGAATGCAGCGCAGAGCAAACTATCTGCGGAATGGAACACACCACTCCACGTACCCATTACGCGACGAAATCCTCTTACTTTGCCCGTACTGGATAAGTTCCATCAAACATGTTAAAACACGACATCGGAACTACGTTCTTATGAAGATGACAATTGAGAATTTGATTTCTGAAAAATTGCGTGGAAACGAAATCCCTTTTTTTTGGGAGCATCCATAACTTACGTTGCTCGGTCAAAAGGGGGAAGGGTTGGATTGAAAGCTAAGCAGGGCTACCGGGGGGGAGGGGGGTAACGGGAAAAGGGGGGGGGTCCGGAGCCAAGCTACGTACTAGCTTTTTATTCATTTTATTTGTCACAATTAAAATAGGATACAGAATAGACAACAGCATTATCTATCCTATGTGAAATTCAACCTGAGGAAATCATGAAGGAACTAAGAAAGCTTGAAAAACATAAAGGGGCTCCTGTAGATAATATAACCACAGATGACTTAAAGATAGCAGGATGTGACATAGTACCTTATCTTGAATTATTATTTAAATTGAGTCTGCATACTTGCTGCTTACCAGAGGACTGTGAATGTGCGATAGTAGTGCCGGTAATTAATAGGAGGGGTGAGAAATAGAGTCGAAAATTACAGGCCAATCAGTGGTAGGTAAATTAATGGATTGATAAACAGCCATATCTGAAACATACGTGAGGAGCGTAAGTGGTTTTCAAGTAAGCACCAAAGCTTTAGGCAAGGATATTAATGCGAATCTCAGTTAGTGGGGTATATGCAAGATATTTCGGATGAAGTGGACAAAGAAGGCCAATTTGATAGTGTAGCACTTGATCTTTCAAAGGCTTTTGACACAGTAAGCCATATAATGGTAGTAAATAAGGTAAAAACTATTGGAGTGGATGAGAAAGTGATTTGCTGGGTAGAAGAATTTTTAAAGGGTAGAAAACAAAAAGTTAGGTAGGAAATGCAGTATCAAAAGAAAGTGGAAGTAAAAATGTGAGTGCCGCAGAGTTCTGTCTTGGGATCATTGTTATTCCTTATTTTATATGAATAATTGTGTTGATTGTTTACTATCAGAAATTAGATTGTTGCAGATGACATAATGCTATATAAAAGGATCACCGGCAGAGGACTGTAAACACCTGAAGGGTGATCTGGACAGGATATCTAGTTGGGTTGGTAAACATGGGATGAAGATAAATGCGAAGAAGAGTCAGTTTATTAGATACACAGATAAAAAAACCAAAGGTGGGAAAGAATTGCTTGATGAAGACTTGAAACTTAAATATCTTGGCATTACATTTGATAACAAGCTTAACTGGGCAGGACACATTGGACAGGTAGTAGGAAAAGGTTTCAAACTTCTGCACTTGTTGGAGAGAGTGATGAGGAGATGTAGGAGAGAAGTAAAAGAATTGGGTTACAAAACTTGGTCAGACCATTGCTTGAATATGGTAGTGCACTATGTGGCGCACATTTTGAGGAGTTGGAGAGGATGCAAAAAAAGGGCTGCTAGATTTGTTTCTGGAAATTACCGCGGAACATAATCAGTAACAGATATGATAAAAGAGCTGGAATGGGATGCATTGGATGACAGGAGGAGGGTGAAAAGGGTCATAGGAGTGTATAAGGCGTAAATTGGTGATGAGGCATGGAAAGATATTAGTGTAAGAATGAAAAGTAGTGGATGGAAGGGAAAAGATGACCGTGACCACAAGCTGGCAGTAGATTTGAGGCACTAGGGTGTGGGAAGATTCTCTTTTTTAGGTAAGGGTGTCAGGGATTGGAATAAGTTACCCAAAAAAATGATGAAAATTTACCAAAAACATTGAAAGAATTTAAAGTTGAAATTTGTAGAAGGGCGTTGGAAAGGGGGGGGGGGTGGAAAGATGGGTGTGTAGGGAAATTGTCACCGGAGCGTACGCTCCATTGCAATTAAATTAAATCCTAAAGAATTTTTAGCACACAAAATTGAGGAATCCATAGAAATTCATAAGCATACAAAAACTTTGACAAAGACTATGGCTTTGGACTGAGTCAAATGTGAACTTGAAAGTGAACGTGTTGCAACAATAACATCCATATCGCTCCACGAAGCGCAAACCTTTCTGGAGCAGCTGTAACTCATTGTCGTAGAAACAGGACCATATTTGAAGAAGAAGAAAACAGCAAACAATCCATACAGTGTGCAAGAAAACGAATTCATTAACTTTAAGCAGCATTAAAGAAGGCCCCACGTTAGGACCGAAACGTTGGCAATACCAGCAAGGAACAGGCAGCGCTAAACTTTAAACGAAAATTAAATGTAATTTTACAGACATAGTTTTTTGATGAAATAGAGTGAAAGAATACATAAGTTGGAGGAAAGTTTTATAGATAAACCGTTTATTAAACAAAGATAATTCGTCTGTTTTGTAGAAGATTGTACAATCCACTGTTGTGTGTTGTGCTGCTGTACATTTAAAATTGTCTGACGCTGCATATAGATCGGAGTGGAAAGTCATATGTTCGCAAAAAGCAGCCTTCTACGCGGCGATGGCAGCAATTTACAAGGCAGCACTTAGTGGCAATTGACTCATCGTTCGCTGGTAAGCTGTGTCCATATTAAACACCGCTTATAAAAATATCGTTGCTGTCATTACGGCTTCGTGAGGCGTCCGGCCTTGATAAACACGATGTTCGTCGATAATGGCTCCGACGCGGACCTGGGCATAGCAGGTGTTGAAGGCGCTCCGACTTCATGCAAATACGGCCTCAGTTGTGAACCAGAAATCAGCCTTAATCTCTTTTTATGTTCGCTTCTTTATAGGAACTTAAAATAGATGCATATGTTGAAGTGTTCGCTTTCAACAAAACTGTTTAACGCATTCTTTTCTAGTCTTGTATCTCGAAGTTAATTATCGTCATAGTTCGCTACCACTTTCCACTAAGGGGCTGAAAAACCAAATGGACAAAAGTGAAGCGTGGTTGTTTCTTTCCTTTGCGTGGGTAAGAAAACAGGTTGCTCAATACCCAGCACTTCCTCAGCGCTTAATCCTATTCTCTAAAGACTGCTGAATATCTATAAATTATCTCCGTTAATTTAATTTTACATGAAAATATAGAATTAAGTTCAACAATAGAGGCAGTTAACGTACTTTGGTGTGAGATCTACTGCACTTACCAAGTAGTTTCGCTCAGTGAGTAATGACACGAAATCTTTTTTCATGAGTAGCGAGCACTGTTTTTACCGAAAGTTGATGTATTTTTGTTCAACGCCTTATAACTTACTCACCACAAGCTCTTTAGAAAGCATGCACCACCATGAGAAGAAAGCATATGTGCGTACCTATCTTTTGGCTAAAGTGTAAGCTTTTGTATGTACTACTTTCCATCGTTTGGGTTGGTTGGTTACTATATTTTCATGGGTAACCAACAGAATGTCACTGTTCAGATACTACTATTGTATTTAGCCCTAAAATCTTCATTAGTGTCACCAATATGCCAGCAGCAATACTTTAAGCATCAACCCTGGTGCACAATAGGTTCAAATTTTGCGACTACTGCTTTTATGCGTTTTTCAAGTGGAATTCTCCGCCTCAAAAAATTACGCTTTACACCAACATAATATCACAGATCATAGCTACATAAAGCTCATGGCTCGCACTGTGATGACAACATTCGCTATTTGATGTAAGATCGTCATTAATTATCTTAACGTCAACAGAATATAAATATTTCCATAATGGTGGGCATTTTTTTACTTTCACCCATTTATTTCCATGGTTTAGGGCCTTATCTTCTTAAGGGGTTTCTAAATAATTCTTCGCCACCTCGCCTTAAAATTCCTTGTGATTTCCAACCCTTCAGTATTTGTTTCTTTGCTCAGCAATTTATAACCAACCCAACCATACTGAGTTTGCTTAATTTCGTTGTGCTGCTCGTCTGTTAGTTGCCACGATTCTTTGGTTGACATTACATTCAAAAATACCTGGAAGAGGCATTTGCAAGGTCTCGTAGTTGATGGAAGGTAATGAATTTCCATGTTCCATAAGCATACAAGGCGGTTTTTCCACGATTGCTTAAGAATCGAATGTTGGTTCTGTTCCAAATGTTATTATACATATTTGCTTATTTGATCCATCTCTTGATACTGTAACATGAGAATTATGGGACATAAAAATTTAGGGTAACGTGACGAGATGAATACAATGAACGAAGTGTATGTCAGATTCAGTTGTAATTGTTATGCCTTAACGAGTCGGGCCTAATCAGACTGGTCCGGAGACTTAACGACTTAAACAACAAGACGTTAAAAATAAAGATCAGGAGCCATCTGTTAACGGAACGCAATATACTTGTCCTGGACGAATAATGGAGTGGCATAACAGTATTCTTATCCATTAATGGGGCAAGACAGTCGAGTGCCGAAGGACTGCTTAAGCAACGGAAACGTTCTCACGTTCGGGGAGTAACTCAGCCGACCCCGTTGGGCCTAACAGCAGGTGAAGCGCGGAACGTGACTGAGATAGGTAAGCGGGGATTGTTTTTTTCGCATACGGCCGGTTCCGAGATAGCGCCTTGAGGAACACCCACACGTCCGGCGGCGCCCGCTCGTGCTGACTGGCCGTAATCTGGTTATCTCCATAAAAGGTGTCCATTAGGAGATATAATCGCGGCCGGCCGGCGTGTGCTCTTTTGGCTTTTTTTCTCTGCTGGGCCGTGCGAGTCTGGTCGGCTACTGTGCCTGCTTGCCCGCCTGCCCGGCCGCCTGTCTGCCTGCTTGTCGCCGGCACGCGCGCTTACTGGCTCCGCTCGCGGCCACTCTGTAATGACACGGCCTGTCTGCACAACCCATTGTTCAGCTCCCAACCTGCTCACCGCTCGCACCTTTTACAGTTGCCTTACGCCATTATTCGCAGTTTTATGGAATCTTCTTTCGTAAATAGCGAAATTAATTCCAACGGCACACTCTTCTGACGAAGTAAGGTATCGAACTCCACATTGTGTGTTCAGTATGTAAACTTTGATACTGTGTGCCTAGATATGTAGATATGATTGACTAACCATCTGTTTTATTTTACTTCGCGTTTAACCTAAAATAACAACAGTAACATCATTATATGTTTATGTAATACATCTCCAGTAATATTATAAATGCGAACGTAACTCTTGTCTGTCTGTTACGTTGCCACGACTAAACCAATCTTGATGAAATTTGACAAAGAGATATTATGCATTATTATATAATAATAATAATAATTGATAAAATAGCGATGGAGCGCCCGCTCCGGTGGAAATCTCCCTATACACACCCCTTTTTCCTTTCATCTTCCAACCTACTTTTGCCCTCTACTAATTTTTACTTTAAATTCCTTCAGTGTTTCCGGTAAATTGTTCATTATTTCTCTTGACAATTTATTCCAGTCCCTCGCGCCTTTTTCGACGAAAGATAATTTTCCCACACCCTTGTGCCTGAAATCAAGTGCCAGCTTGTGGTCATGGTCAACCTTACCCTTCCAAGCACCTCCCTTAATTTTCCCACCAATATCTTTCCATGCTTCCTCACCAGTATAGGCTTTGTACACTCCCATGATTCTCTTCGCCCTCCTTCTTTTCTCCAGTGAATCCCACTCCAGCCACTTTATCGTATTACTTACCGATTGTGTTCTGCGGTAATTTCCAAAGACAAATCTGGCAGCCCTCCCTCCAACTTTATTGGGAAGGACATAGGATACTTTTTCGATCCAGGCAACATATTTTGATATCAAACGGTGACAGAGATACGGATGCCTGTGTAAGTGTCTGTAATGTCATATCTGTCGCTCGGTCTTTGTTTCTTTCGCAACCGGTTTGTTTATGATCTGTTCATAAATTACTTGCGTAGACACAACTTATGCGGATTTGCGCTACACCAGACTATTATTTTGTGTTTACCTAAAGCACAACAAAACCATAAATATTGTGTACGAAACGGTAAAGACATAACATGTCCCCAGAAAGTGACATAATTTTAAACCACAAACAAACGTCTGCCATAATAACTGTGGTAGGTAGTCTCCCCCATTTTATTGCTATATTTAAACGTATTGCAAATCGGTTCTATTCATAAGACAGAGTCAATGATAGAATGCTATGGTTATGGCATATCATCCCGGTTCCATGTTTTAGGGACACGTTTTACTTAACTTAATGATTTCTAAATCCAGTTATAGCAATAACATTCTAAGTCCACAAAGTAGCGGGTAAAAGCTAGTTCGTTATATTTATGCGGTCATTTAAACACAGCGTTAATATCTCCAGCAGCTCATTTAATCGTGTTTTTTTTTTTTTTTCACATCTAGTTCGTATAGCCAATAGGCAGCCTTCAGACGGAATGAGGCCGATACGAACAACCGTAAATGTAAACCCAGCAAGCTGATATTATAACTATCGCTTGCCCTGAACATATTAGCATGGCTTTGGAAAGTGCTATGTGAGCTTGCACATGCTTCCACCAGTTCTAGGCTCCCCATCCGATTGCAAATAACTTGCGTAAAGACGTCAGTTATAGTTTCTCGTGACGATTCAGATCAAATACTCTTTCGGAACCATATATAAAGCCTAGTGATGGATATTTCTATGTCAAATAAAGCTACTTTGGTGTCAGAATAATAACATCTTTGCCCACCTCAGTTGTTGATTATTTAAGTCCATCTACTATCTACGCTTTAATGATGCGATCAGCGATTCCACCCTTCAAAAGCGAGTGAATTAATGTGTAATAACTCCGTTCCATCTTAATCAGGCTTGTGTGAACTCCAGTAGTTTAATTGGAAACTTCATTTGATATTATGGTAAGATTTCCTGCGTTCGAATTTATTGGAGAATATGAGAAAAAAATTAAATTTCGAGTGCAATGAAATACTTCTTCCTCCAACCTATTTAGGTCGCAATGACCGGAGGGATAAGATTAGAGAAATAAGATGCCGTTCTGATACTTATATGTATTCCTTCTTTCCTCGCACTATTCGGGATTGGAATGGGCGGGTTTAGGATTGGTGCTTAGCACCCTCTGCCACCCACAGTGTTTGCGATTTGCAGAGTATGAATGTAGATGCAGATGTAGAAAAGTGTTAAGCCATCACTGAGGAATATTCCATTAGTGTTGTAACTACTACTGTGTCAAATTCAAAAGGGGGTGGTTTGGCTAAGGGAAAATACAATGAGCACATTGTCAGCAAAGGCTTGTTATTAAGACGAGAACGGCCCAATTATCGTCTTTCAACACATGCAAGCCCTTAGCTCGGATAGTTTTAATTACGATTTTCTGGCATATAGCCGACTATAAGATCTGGAGGTATTATTACAAGGTCTATAAATGACAAACTCATTGTTCTTGTTGAAATGTTACTGAATTTAATCAATAGTCCCTTGAAACAACTTTTAAAACAGCTTTGTTACATTAAGATAAGTTTCAGATACATTTCACAAGCTATTTTAGCTCGTGTGCAGAGAGCATGAGATTGCGCGATACAACCTTCTCCAAGCGGCGCGGCGGGGCGTCACACACACTGCCCCGCACCCCGACATGATATAATGCAGGCGCCTAATCAACAATCGCTGCCCACATAGCTGTGCTGGCCAGCGTCAAAGATTGTTACTTAAATACAGGGTGATTATAATATTAAAGTTTAAGTTTCAAAACGCTCTAAAAAACGAACCACTGATTAGAATGACGTCAAAACTGAACGGCGTATTATTGGAGAAGGGGGAAAAAACATGAACGGTGATTATGCATCAGTAGCTCTGCAGAAGTTCAGGACCCTCAATGGTATGAAAAATTGCGTTAAACCGATGACTGTCATGGGTCTGGTGAAAATGATGAAAAAATTCGAAAATTCAGGTTCGTTTGATGTTCAGTCTGGTAGGGGAAGGAAAAGATGTGATTAGGCGGTAGTTGAAGAAGTGGCCACAGCAGTTCAGGAGGCGTCGAGCGGTGGTGTGCAACCATGCAGTACACGGAGAATTGCCCGAACATTGGACAGGCCTGTGAGCACCGTGCATAATAACATTCTACGAAACATCCTGCAATGCTATCCGAACAAAATTTGCCATGTGCAGGAGTTGTTTCCTTCTGACCTGCCAGCAAGAGAGGGTTTTGCTTTGGAATTTCTTGCTCGCATGGAAGTGCACAATGATTGGTCGTGGAAAATTCTGTGGACACACGAAGCCCATTTCCTTCTGACGGGATATGATTTACGATTTGTCATTTGTAGACGAAATTCTGATGCTTACAGCGCCATCTGTCGCTAAAATTTGGAACTATTTTTTTTATGTTCATGTTCTTTCCCCCTTCTTCAATAATACGCCATTCAATTTTGACGTCATTCTAATCGGTGGTTCGTTTTTTAGAGCGTTCTGAAACTTAAACTTTAATTATATTCACCTTGTAATACAACACTAGTATACTCCGTTTACTAAACATACTAAAGTCTAATAATATTGCAAATCAAATTCAAGCATTAATACAATTACAGTACTATCTACAGTTAATAAATGCTTCATAATTAAATAATGGTAATTATAAATTAATAATAAAAATAATTGAGGGTTAGTGATATGTTACAACACAAATCTGATATATATTTTTTTTAATTATTGCCTTACGCCTCGTTGACGGCTGTCATTAGAGGCGGGATGGGACTGCGGACAAGGAGCGGGAAGGAATTCGGCCATGGACTTTTTGAAGGAAGCATTCCCGCATTCGTCTGGAGTGATTTTGGGAAACCATGGAAAACCCAAATCTGGATGCCCGGACGGGGATTGAACCCGCGTCCTCCCGAATGCGAGGCCAGAACGTTAACCGTTCTTAAACCACTCTCGGTCACAAATCTGATATGGTTTACGTCAGATAAATAGTTTTAAGTACGACTCACCACCTCATTTGGCCCGTTGGGAATCATTCACAATCCCTAGCAATTAAAATTCGTTTGTGGCTGAAACGTGGTACGATGAAGGCTATAACGCATATTACGGTGATGGCCATGAGCTGATCGCTTCGCTGTTCTATAATTAGTAATGATAATTGATTTATTCTTACAAGTAGCTGCCAGCACCATCTTTGCTATTTTTTTTAAAATATTATCACTATTTGTCTGCAGATCTGCTCAATGAGGATGACACAAGATTAGCAGTGGCGAGGTCAAAATTGGGTTGGTTGGGTGTCATGTTGATATCACACTGTTTGAGGATTTTTTTAATACTTATTTTACCCGTGTGCCAAATTGGAAGTGGCGGTGTGTCTAGAGAGTTGTGGCGGTGGGCGGCGTCTCCAGCGGGTCCGTTAGGGCCAGTAGGTCGGTGAGGATGCGCCGCGCCGGCAGGAGAAAGCGGATGACCCCGACTGCGCGCCCTGCTCATCCCAGCTTCCGCCTCTCCGCGCACCAACAGCAAGCATAATTCACATGGTATCTCTAAAACACTCACTTCACACTCACATTTAATTATACTTTCCAAACACCTATCTTTCCCATTAATGCAATCGTACTAGATTGACTGCTAGATTCTATTACACTTCCAAGAATCCGCGCATCTACACTTATATTATAAATTCGAAAGTAACTCTGTTACATTTTCACGGCTAAACCGATCTTGATGAAATTTGACTGGGTAATATTATGTATCATTAGGAAGAACACAGAATACTTTTTTCGGGATAAATAACATATTTTTTGATGAATGTTTGAAAACTAACCGAACGGTGACAGACAGACGGATACCGTGTGTAAGACTCTGTAATGTTATATCGGTCACGCGGGCTTTGTTTCGCAGACAGTTTTTTTTGGGGGGGGGGGGGATACCTGTTCTGTAACTTACAGCTTTGCATATCCAAATTTACTAACAAAATTCTAAGCCCGCGCCTACAAAGCAGCGGGTAACAGCTAGTGTTTTATGAGGAGGCATCCATGAATTACGTGAGGTGTGATCTGGTCCGACTTCTCCTCCCCCTCTGGTGAGATCTGGTTCGTGAGGACCCCCCCCCCCCCCGCCCTTTCGATACCTCACGTAAGATTTCCGCTGACCCCCCCTCCCATTATTTCACCTCACGTAATTAATGGACGCCCAAAGCTTCTCGCAACAGTTTTCTTTGAAATGATAGGTAATTATCAGAAGCAGTGGAAAGAGTGAAATGAGACCTCACAGACATGGTTCCACACTAAAATTTTGATATTTTTTGATAGTTCAATGAAAATTTTGTTTTTCTAATTTAACGATTTGTAAATAAAAATACTGTTAAAACAAATTTAGTGCATACAAGAGCGAACTATTCCTCTGCATTGGATACGAACATACTGCTCTCCTAATCGAGTAAACATGGAGTTTTCATACAATATTTCAGGGCTCAAACTGACCCTGCTGAAAGATATTTCAACGCACGCACGCACGCTCTTGGCAAGGTATTTCTTTACTCGGCCATTTTACTGAGAACATTACATAAAATTTAGTCAATTTCTCGCCGTATCGATCATGTAATACATAAGTATCTTCGTTTGTTATTTGGAACAATTTTTACTTCTGTTTTTTGTTACAGTTGCTACAAGAAAACTTTGTTACCATTTAAAGCTTATTTTTCGGATTTGTGGGTACGTGGCACATTTACGCGTTTGCTGAACCAGATTTGGTCCTGGTTGATAGGTTTGAGCTACCAACAACTAGGCCATTTTATTCGATCAGCTTTTGCACGCAAAACAATAAGGCGGATTCCTGCCTCTGCGTCTTTAACAAGTAGTTCTGCCTGGCATCTTTACATTCAGTCAAATCAGTGTTTTGTCTGGTTAGCCATCTACCGTTTAGGCTGAAAATTTCATATTTTGACCATTGCTTTTCTGTGTTGGATGTGCCTTTCCTGTAATATTATCTTACAGTAAAACTGTAACCATAGTTGCTTTAGCTCACTCAGAGATGCGGCAGATTCTTGAATAAATTCTGTTCTTTTTATCCGTAATGTACTTACAAAGATAATATTTAATTATTGTTGGTAAAGGCTACGCTGCCAGTAGGATGACAACTAACGATTTTTCTTTCTATGTGTGAACAAAAATCCTTGGCACTACCGTTAAGGAAAATATATTTAAAAAAATCAAATCCAAGTCCCTTAGATTTTTGCTGTCTGCTCAGCATGTTGTGAAAATTGTCGAAATATTTGGTTGCCTTCAATGTTCCCGAAGTAACAAAAGTACTATTTAGGTACCGTATAACAAATTTAAAAATACACAAAGTATTCTTATGGTAATGGGTTCCAAATGTAAACGATTTGTCAGTGTTGCAAAATAAAAGTAATTTCCATTTATATCTTGCAAATGATTCTTATTTGTATTTGAAAATAAAATCCGGATTAACTTGACGGCATAGTTAGTAGCAGTACTGAAAGTGTCACTTGAAGTCAGCTGTTAGTTTGTACGTGTGCTGAACGTCTTCAAAAGTTAAGTATTCTAGGAAACGACCGACAGTTTAATTTATGGCAAACCGAATGAAAATTGTCCTTTGTATTTATTGACGTAATTTAAAAAGGATATTTTTTTAGCGTTATTGGCTCTACTTATATGATTAAAGAAAACTAGGTAGGGTATTCAAGCCGATGGTTAGTTGGGAGTCTCCTGACGGAGGTATGATGATGCTGGTATCGGAGGTAGGGTGGTTTGTTACTTTCCTGCTTACCTAACATAACCTTACCCGGTAATCATACCGTGTAAGGGAGACCTTCAGTTTATCGTGGAATCGAACCACGGAAGCGTTCTGGCGTGCTTCACATACATAAAACAAACTTTGTCGTAGGTAAAGGTCGAGTTAAGGGCCTATGAACATGGCCGCTAAGACTGATTTGAACCGGGGACCAATGGATCTTAACCATTGAGCCACCAGACTACTCACATAGACAATAAACGAAACTGTTTTGTTATCATTAACTCAGGATTTTAGAGCCACTTATTAAACGTGTTGTAATACAGTTGTATCATAATGATAATTATATTAAATGGTAATTATAATTATGACCGAACTTACAACTTTGTTTACTTATTACGAACGGAGAATATAACCAATGATTTGTTTCCTACTATGAAGTTTCTGATCCGTCTTGACTCCCCTGCGATTTATGGTATATGGTATACAACAATGTAATATGTGAAGAATGCAACTTTAGATAGTTCAGCAGTGCAGAAAGCATAGCAAAACATCTATTTTTTGATGGCATAATTAATGACTCCCCTGCATACTGCAGAGTTCATGTTGAAATGTCTTGGTTCTTTAAGAATTACTGTCCCCAAGTTACCAGAGAGATTTTTATTAATCTCTGCTTGAGATGCAAGAATAATTTTATTTCAGATTAGTCATCACTCAATCTAAAGATATAATAACTTGGTTATTAAATTAACTATTAAATTTTTCATACAAATGACCAGGTCGTAATAAAGTTTACACACTAATTACAAAAAATGAATGAAGCTAGTAAAATACTGATATACTGTTGACTTTTTAGCAATTTTATCATTCATAAAAATACATGATAAATGGTACACGGAAATGAATCTTGGGAAATCTCTCTTAGTATTACGAAACAACAAGAAACTCAGCCACAAATTAAATTCTATCAGTGCTTAAAACATTCCCTGCTAGGGAGAGCAAAAGGCTTGGTTTTGTGATTGATTTCGATAGTTGTTCACAGGACGTAAAACTTGACGAAAAGGCTCATATAAAGAAAGAACCAATCACTTATCAGTTTTTTTGTAGAAGGTGAAGACGGCGACAGTTCTTGAGGTTTTCTTCTCCACACAGGAAACACTCGCAACACGTATAAAAATCTGACGTCTCACGTTAGGCCAGAATGTAATCACTGTGGTTGTTCTACACTGAAGAAAGAACAAAACACCACCGACTGCATCTACTGGCCGGACATACTCGTGTCTTCTCTTCTCGGGATACCACCCGACAGTGTCATCCAAACAACCTCTGCCCGGTCGTGTTACCCCCTCTTCCATGTGGCCGCTCACGCAAATCCCCATGTAGCGTACTGAACACCTTTTGGCGAAACGAACAAAGGCAGCCATCATATCGTTAGACGAGTGGGGGTGACTGTGCGCCGTTCATACAACAGGTGGGCATGGGCCTGCAGTGTCTAATAAACGAGTATCAGTGACAGCACGGGCTGGCATTACAGTGTGGTGCGAGTTACGTGTGGGGAGGACGCGGCGCCGGCAGTGCAGTGCTGAGCAGGTGGTGGTGTGCTATGAATGGGCCGATTCGACGCCTCGCCTCGCCGCGCTTCACGCTCGAGTGGACACGGCCCGGTTGTAAAGCGCTCGCTCTCTGACTCACAGGCTTTTCTTCTCGTGTTGTAGCTTCCCGGCGATGCGATAGCTTCCAGTCTGCAAGGAAGATCAGAAGACGATCGGGAAAAGGACAGGAAAAGTGGCATCGGCAAAATATGCATTATGAAATAGATGCCTTTGTTTTTTAACTGCTTTACGTCTCTCAATAGCGAGGTCTTTAGAGACGAGAAAGGATGGGGGCAAGGAATGGGAAGGAATTCGGCCATGGCCTTTTTGAAGGAAGCATCCCGGCATTTGCCTGGAGTGATTTGGGAAACCATGGAAAACCAAAATCTGGATGCCCCGATGGGGATTCGAACCACCGTCCTCCCGAATGCGAGGCCAGAACGATATCCGTTATACCACCACGCTCGGTGAAATAGATGTCATGTTATCAATTCAAAGATTGGTTTGTAGAAGTTGTCCACGTATGCCTCTTTTCTGTCTTCCTTTATCATTCTACATAGCAACTGCATTTCATTCATAATTTGATTTATATAGCTTAATATCCTGTTTGGTTTATTTCTCCGACTATCTTCTCTTCAATAATGATCTTAAGCAAGCAATTGTGACGCAAAACTTGGCCTACCATCTTGTCTCTTCTATTTTTTGCTCTTCCAGAATCTTCGTTTTCCAGAAACTCTTCTAGATATCATATCTTTTCTGCTTCTCCCATCTTCTGTGCCTATACTACCCAGGTATATGAAATCTTTAACTTGTTGAACTAATTGCTCTTCTAATTTTAACTGTGTTTGTTTTTTGAACTTCCTGGCCACAAATGAATACTTTAGTCTTTTTCTTGTTTATTTTCAGATTATAATGCCCAGGACCTCTTCGATTTTGGCAAGTGTTTCTCCCTGATTTCTCATTTTCGCATCTTCGTGATCTGGATTTTGGGGACGGGCTGCCTAAAATCGAATTCCGTTGCGCAGTTATTTTGCTGCTGCGGCCAACGCCGCCCACTCAGCCGCGAGCGTCTTGTCTCAACACCTCGTAAAGCTCCAGAAGAGGACGAAAGCGTCCGCGAAATATCTGCTTCAATACGGCCTCCACTCACAAGTCTACATACAGTTCAACTTAGTTTGCCCAATGAAACGTCATTGTTCTGCAAGAAGAATACTTCTGGTGACATTATAACTGGGTATTAGGAACTATGACCTGATTAGCAGTAATTTTTTAAAAATAAAAACGCTTTGTGATTTTATTTGGTTGGTTTATCTAATGACTTGCAGTCTAGTTTGGAAGTTGTTGGTAAAAAATCTTGTTATTGAAATAATTTTTCTAATTATATATTAATTTGTTTGCTTTTAATGCTTGTCGATATGGAACCCATTATAGCCGGGAGAGAATGGGAGCAAGGCACAGGCAGGAATTCGGCCATTCCACCATTACCTTGAGGCGATTTCGGGAAACTACGGAAAAACCAAAATTAGTACGGCCGAACGGGAATTTGACCCGCGTCATCCCGAAAGTCAGGCCAGAACGTTATCGTTCACCTGTCAGGCTCGATGTAATTGAAATAAATTCAGAAAATTATCTACGTTCGGCATCGTATAATCAGCGATGTATGATGGCTCCATTGATACTATGTTGATGACACGACTCTGTCGACCTCAAGATGGCATGCTGGACCTTAGAGGACACGTACTGGGCGTTTAAAATCTAAATGTTATTTCAATGTCTTTCCTCTTTGGACGCGAAACGGTACTCGAAATCTGTTTCTGTAATACGTTTGCTGCGTTTAATAAATATAACTGCATTGAAGAGTAGCAATTATTTCATTTAGTTTGCCACCTGAGATTTTCTTCCATCTGTATGATTCTGATACATTTAAATCAGGATTTACCAATAATAAATACACTACTGTCAAAATTTGACATTATAACGATCTTCGTACACACAACACGAAAGGTCAACGAAAATCTGCACAGAATCCAAAAAATCAAAATTAATAGTGCCTTACAATGAAAATGTTAGGCCTAATGATTTTTTAAACCAATTTTGTTAGGCCACCAATCACAAATAATAGAAAAAAATTGTAATATTTTTTTGCTGCAAATATTTACGCTAGTTAGAATGTTTATCTTTGATGGAGTATGCAGTCTCACTTCGGGATTGTTCTAATAATAATCTGTGGTACGTATCCGTTCAGGTCATAAACAGGTTATCATTTCTTGCTTCGGCGCCCGGCCACGTAGAATCGTAAAAGATACCGAAGATTTTATGGTAGACAATAAGCTTTCAAACAGTGAAAACATTATTAAAATACTTTCAGTAGTTTTTGCGTGTTACAATTACAAACAGTGGACATAGCACAGCCCTCTACAGAGTTATAGGTGTATTTACCATATATGCTAGCTTCTTCTGAGTCAAGATATTTGTATTTACAGATATTTCAGTAATATGTTTGTGGAGAAATTTTGATTTTGATGAGGCCTTAGACCATCCTTTAGTAGGCAATTCGTTTTGAATGTATTTTTTAAATTACGGTAAAAAAATATGTACTGCGCTGGAAAAATACTAGCCCACGGAGTGGAAAATTCATGTTTTATTAATATTATACCTGATTGTTTCAATTATATACTCAAGATATGTTTAGAAAATCTTATCAGAGTAGGTGTGCCGGGTATCTGAGGACAGAATGAATGGTCGCACAACGCAAAATGGTCAAGATGCTCGAGGGTTCGGATAAGGCGAGAGCGTGTCGCGCCTGCAGTTACGCAACCCGCTAGCCAGGCTACTTGCTGTCTGTTCTAATTCGGGGCAGCCCGTGCTATGCTGTGCTGGGCTGGCTCAGCCCGGCCGCTAATGAGGGCCCAATTCTCACCGTCTGCAGTCACCTTGAACCTGTGCCCGCCGACATACGAGCTAACAGTCGACACGGACATACACCCGCAGCTCTCTCCACTCTATTATTTTACTGTGCATGTTTAATTCCTAGTTGCACGGCAGGTAACAAGCACTACGTCCACGTTATTCGGCTGCAGAGTATGCCTGTCCCGTATGGCACAGTTCAACCCATGCCAAACAAGTAGACATTGCACTTAATGACACGTGCAGAATCATAACAGGCTGCTAAAAACCAACTCCAGTCGAATGGCTCCACCGTCTCGCAGGAATAGCGCCACCTTCTGTTCGAAGGGAAATAGCAGTGAACAAGGAAAGGAGGAAAGTGAACCATGAAAAATCTCATCCACTATATGGGCATATCCCTCATAGGCAAAGACTGAAATCCAGAAAAAGTTTCCTAAGAATATCTCAAGAACTTACAACGACAACTGAAGAAGCCAGGTTACAACTATGGGAAGCTAAGGCTCCCCTTCAGCATGGCTGGGGAAGAGTGTATGAATCTTTGCCACCTGGTTATGACAAGGGATGGTTGACGTGGAAATCTTTGAATAGGCTGAGATCAGGAGTGGGCAGATGTAAAGTGAATTTAGCAAGATGGGGCTATGCTGAGATCAATGATATCAAGTGCGACTGCGGTGAAGACCAGACTGTCCAGCACATGCTCCAGTGTCGACTGTGTCCAGCATCCTGCTCGGCAGCTGAACTGTTGTTGCGTCCTGGTTGGCTTTTACTTCCGCGAGCGGTTCGGAAGATGAGAGCTTGATATTAGAATCAATAGCAACATGGGTATTTACTTCAGACTAGGGAACTCGGAGTGGAATAACTGGTAGAAATAAACATACACAAGAATTACAAGAAACAAGTTGTGCAGCTCACGAAGACCGACTTACATCTGTAAACCTAAGTTCCGTCGGTAAAGCTTGCTAAGAAATCAAAGTCTAAGGGAATCAAAATCTAAGGCTAAGGTATGCGCGAGTTCTGACTTCTAAGTTCAACTCCTACATTTGTTAAACCTAAGTCCCAGGGAGGTGCGTGGCTTCAAAGTACTATTCGACCATGTCTTTCCGTCGACTAAGTCCTATACTGGCATTAGAGCCTATGCCAGAACCTAAGTTCTGCTTCCTCATGAAGCCTGAAGTCGAGAGTCGAAGTCCTGCTAGTCTAGCTGCCGTGCCCCGCTCCGGTCAGCTTCCAACCCCACTCACTGGCGGCTGGTCCCTAACTAGCTCTGTTGCTTGCTGGACCTACTCTCTTTGTAGCTTCCATGCCCCGCACTGGTCAGCTCCGACCCCACACTCTGGCGGTCGGTCCTACTCTGTCTTCTGTTAGCTCAGCCACCACTATTTATACTCCTAATGATGTCATTAGTTGTGTCCTCTGGACCTTCGAGAACAATCTGTGGCGCATCCTACCATCTTGGTCACGTTGCTTTGCATGTGTTCGGCTACCCTGTCTGAGCCTCCCTCATAACTCCGGAGGATTTCTCCTGGCAGCTTCCGTCTGCCTAACGACTTTGTTTGTGTCCCTGATAACTTTCTCATTAGTTGCTTCATCCACAACTTGCGTTCTGGCGTCGAGTTTCCTAAATCTAATACTTGCATTATATTACAGTTTTATTGGACCTAGCTGCCTTTGCGATTATTTCGCGGCATTCGTGACACATTCGCGACACCTCCCCCCCTAGGGGAAAATTTTGCAATCTCTCTTGAGAGTGAAAAATTTTCTATGTCTATGTCGGCTGTGTGAGCTGCCTTTTTATTTAACTCTTAGTTCATACATTTTATACATTTTAACAAATTTTCTTTTATCTTCATCTTCTTCAGAACCTGTACCTGCAATAGAAACATCTTTCATAACAACTTCTTGTGAAACACCAAAAATATATCATTTCATTATTTTTACCACAATATTTCTGTCACCTTTACAGAACATCTTATTTATAAAGACAATTATACAATGCAACTATTATTTCTTTATTTCCCTAACGTTTGTCTGTCTTTGACCAAAACGTTAGTGGTTTCCTGGGTTCGTATGCTACATATCTTTCTGGTCGTCGCACACGCTCACTTAGCACTGTATCACTCGGCTCTATTGTATATCTACTTCTTACAGGTTCAAACGTGATTCGCTCACTTTCTTCACTGTTAATTTCAGCTGGATGGTACCTAACTACCCCTGTGTCAGGATATTGATTTACAATCTTATTTCTCACACAAATCTTTGTGCAACAGTCATCACCCATAGCCTTACAAAAGAATCTGAAGCAATCTCTGCAACATTTACAATATCGACATATACAGCAAATTATTATCATTATTACAATCCCAGTTCCAGCATAACCCCAAATAGGTATATTGTCTAATGAAAGTGAATCAAATACTGTTCTTTGTTGGTATGCGATTTCCTCTTCTAATTCATCCAATTTATGCCCTGCCGCTGTTAAATCATCTAGCTGGCGAACTACTGGTTCGATTGACAAGTATAGAGGTATTTCTGATATGTTTTTCTTTTCATTATTTATCATGCAGCAATCTATATCTAGACTTAAGCTCGGAACAATATCATTGATCGGTACTTTTGATCTAATGGTATGTTCGGATTGGATTATTATTTGTGCTCCGTAACCTTTACATTTACTTAAAAATTTAAGTTTTCCTGTTCCCTTAATAATTACATCTGCTGGCTTATGGCCATTACACAACACCATAAGCCCTTCTTCTTTGGGTGCTACAAAAAGCCACTCATTTCCTCTAATTTGTGTCCACACACTTTCATTTAGCGTGATATATTTTTGTATGCAATCATCTGGAATCTTAACTACCGGTTGAAGCATTCTAGCTTCGCATACCTCATGGTCGTAAGTGGATAACAGGACAAAAGTTTGCTTACAAATGTTATGAGTAGGTTCTATCTTTTTACATATTAATTGATCCTCATCTAACTTAATATACTTCCTCTTTGCATCATCCATTAATAGAAACCTCTTTTCTGGTGATATGTAAGTGAATAGTCGCTTATTTTGACTTACTTCGACTGGTAGAGGCCATAACTTATACATGTTATACCTTTCGCTGTCCACAAGCGGAATATTTAAAACATAACTCAGTATATTGCCTGAAATGAAACATCCCAAGTCAATTGCTCGCATTAATTGATACCCCTTGGCTTCCGTCAGTTCTATAGGGAATTGCTTATCCTTTATTTCTTCTTTAATTAACTGTAAGTATCTAACCACTTGTACAGGGTTGATCAAATGCGGTGCCAGAATACCTTTTTGCGCATTTACTATCGCGGTTACGAGTAGATCATACTCTCGCTCCACTTCATTGAATATCGTTATTAATTGTATCAACTGCTCATTCAGCGTTATAGATATACCAAGTTGAAGTATCTTTTTGTCTGTACTAGCTTCGTAATTAATACGTGCTCATTTAATTTCAATATTCCTGCCGTAATTAATCTCTCATTTCTTTCTATCGAATCAACCGTGTGGTTGAAACTAACTAATGTTGCCCTTACAATAGTAACTTGCTCTTTTGATAATTTTTATAATTGTTTCTGTTCCTGTTCTAACGAATTAATCTTCGATTTAAAGTAAGTTGCGTCATCTTCATCTAGCGTTCCAAACAAGACCTTACTGAGTTCACCCACAAAATTTAGTACTCCTCTCCTTGTTCTGTTCAGTTCATGTCTTGCTAGCTGTCCAATTAGGCTTTGAGAGACTTCTATTTTACTTACATGATAGTCTACTGCTCGCTTCATGTTTGTACATCCCGCTACACTTGTATTTATTTGCTTAAGCCTTTGTTTGACAATAATCTACCTGCTTTCAATGCCGCGTCTCGAGTTGCTTCGAATTTATTCCTTAAATCTTCTATGTTAAAATAACTTACTATCTTCCATGTAACTGTATACAGATTTACGGTTCCTTTATGATCATAATATAGCCCAGGTGATGATTGGAATTTTGTTAATTGCAGATCTTGTTGTTGCATCGTTGATGTAGCGCCCTACTATCATCATGGCCATAATTACTCTCCAGGTTGCTGCCATTGTCCCTGTAATTTCAAAAGAATTCTTTTAATCTATTGGCATGCACCTTTGTAATTTTATTTTCTTTAATTGTATTACAACATTCGGTCCCTTGGTTTCAATTACCGTATACGGACCTCTCCACTGGCTGTCTAATTTCTTTGAGCGACCCCTTCTCACACTTTCGTCAAATAACAGGACTCTATCTCCCGGTTTGAATACTACTGGGTTTTGTGTTTTATCATAATTCTCTTTGCTTTTCTCTTTTGCTTGCGCCGTTGCTTCTCGTGCACATTGGTGCATGGCTCTCAACCTTTCCCTTAATTCTATTACATAATCATCATAGTTATATATCACATCATCCGGTTTCTTTTGCAGTGCCCCTGGTACGTTACAGATTCTTCCGAAAAACAACTCGTGGCGTATACCCTGTAGTACTGTGTGGTGTTGTGTTGAAGACAAACACCGCATATGGGATCCAGGTATCCCAGTCTGTTTGACCTCTGTTTACATAATGTCGTAACATTTCTGTCAAGGTGCGGTGCGTTCTTTCTAATGCACCGTTAGCCTGCGGGTGGTAACTTGTTGTGTGGATTTTTTCTATCCGCAATAATCTACATGTTCGCCTCATGACGTCACTCATAAAGTTACTCCCCATGTCGCTTAACAAAATCGACGGTATTCCAAACCGTAGGATTACTCGCTCTACCAGTACTCTTGCTACTGTATCCGCATCTTGTTGCTCTATTGGTTCCGCCACTAAAAACTTCGTTAGAGCATCCTGAAAGGTGAGTATGTATTTATTTCCTTTTCCGATCGTTGCAACGGGCCTACAATATCAATGTCACATCTCTCAAAAACATGTTCTGGGGTCTTCGTAATCTCCATCGGCATCTTTGTTTTGTTTTGGGTGATCTTATTTTTCTGGCAGCTTTCGCAATGGCGAATGTACTGCTCAATGTCGGCTTTCATACCTTCCCAACTACAATATTTCTTTATTCGCTCATAGGTCCTACCTATGCCTTGATGACAGCCTATTGGTGATTCATGGTACTGCCGCAATATCTTCATTTTTTCTTCCTGAGTAAGATTTTCCCCATTATTGCCACTTGGTGGTACTGTTTCTTTTGTTGTATTCTCATTAACAGCTGTTTCAGTACTCTTTTCTTCTTCCTCCTTACCGGCTATCTCGCTACCAGTTTCTCTAATATTCCGAATTCTTGAAAGAGCGTCCGCAGCTTGATTCCTTTTTCCGCTCTTATAAACGATTTCGTAATCGTATTCTTCTAGTTTAAGACGGAACTTCATTAATCTCGATGACGGATCTGAAATACTATTAATCCACGTCAACGGTTTATGGTCCGTACATACTGTAAATTTCCTTCCAAACAAATAAGGTCGAAATTGCTTAATCGCCCAACAAATAGCTAACATTTCCCTCTCTATTGTACTATAATTCCTTTCTGCCTTATTCAAAGTCCTGGACGCGTAGGCTACAGGCAAATCCTTGCCGATTTTCCCTTGGCTTAACACCGCTCCAATCGCATCTTGACTTGCGTCCGTAGTAACTATAAAATTTTTCTTGAAGTCAGGATACTGTAATATGGGAGGGCTCACAATTTTTCCTTCAATTGCTGAAATGCCTCTTCCTGTTTTTCTCCCCATGTATATGTAACTCCCTTTTGTAACAGTTCATACAAGGGCTTGGCAATTTTACTATAATTGCTTATAAATCTTCTATAGTATCCACTCAGACCTAAGAACGCCTTTAATTGTGTTGTATTGCTTGGTTGTGGGTACTGTTGTACGGCTTCTACCTTTTTCGGATCGGGCTTCAATCCCTCCTCGGTGAGTACGTGTCCAAAAATGTAACTTCCTTGCGCAAAAACTCACATTTGTCCACTTGCAATTTGAGGTTATACTTCCGTAGTCTTTCGAAAACATCTTCTAACCTTGCATTGTGCTCTCCCAATGATGATCCGAAGACAATTACGTCATCTAAGTAGATGAACACTTTCTCACCCTGTAATCCTACCAGTACGGAATTCATTAGTTTTTGGAAGGTATTTGGTGCCGTTTTTAATCCCATAGGCATTCTTTTAAATTCATAGTGTCCATAGGGGTGCTGAAAGCCGTTTTCTCCTGGTCCTGTTCATCTATCAGTACCTGATAGTACCCTTTCGCTAAATCTAACGTTGAGAAATATTTTGCTTTACCGAGCCCATCTAGTATTTCATCAATCCTTGGTAATGGGAACACGTTATTTACTGTCAGATCATTTAACTTCCTGTAGTCTATCACTACGCGCCATTTCTGCTTCCCACTTGCATCCATTTTCTTTGGAATTATTAGTACCGGTGAATTCCATGCACTATCACTAGGTATCACTATGTCATCTTGTAGCAATTTTTCTATTTCGCCTTGCAGGATTTCTTTTTGAGCTTCCGGTATTCTGTACGATCTCAGACGAACTATCTTTCCCTCTGCCTCAGGGAGGAGCTTAATTTCATGTTTAATAGCCTCTGTGTAACCTAATGTATCTCCCGGCAAATGAAAGACATCATTATATGCTGCGCATAGTTCTAATAGAGCCTCTTGCTCTTCCTTATTTAAATGGTCTACTCGGAGGTTTTCCTTTAACTTGGTTAGTCGCGATTTATTCTCTGATCGCTCCTTCCTATGCCTTACGCATATTTCCTTGGACTCGGGCAGTTTTTCTGCTGTTATTAGGGGATTCTTTAACTTAACTTCTTTTTCCGTGGTATTTAACATACTCGTTATGCACATTCCGTTTCTTACGGACACTAAAGCTTCGGGCATATATAAACCTGGTTGCAACTCCTGTTTCGGGATGATCGCCTCAGATACATCCCTCAGTGCAATTCGCACCTTCACGATCTTCTCTTCGCGCGGGCCTATTATTATCTCAGAGCTTCGAGCCTTCCCGGCTTCCACTCTACACTTAGTTTCTTCCTTCGCGAACCTAGTCGCCTTCGGTTTCGTGGCTTTAACCACCTCTGCATAAGCGCGTTTCCTCGCCTTCTTATGCCACGCAGTTTCTACTGCTAACGAATCGGACTCTTCCGTCTTCGTTACATTATTGCGCCCCCTCACAGGGCCTACCATCTTCGAGTCAGCACCTACTGCCCTCGAAAACCGTTCGTCGCGTCGCACAATTCCGTTAGTGGACCGACAAACATTACCACGCCCGTTCATAGAGCCTACCGTTCCGATGCAGCTCCTACTGCCCTCGGAAATCTTCCGTCGCATCTCACAATTCCGTTAGTGAGCGGACAATCTCGCCTTTTCACGGGGCCTACCGTCTTCGAGGTAACACCCAGTGCCCTCGGGAAAATTCCGTCTCGACCCACAGGTCCGTTAGCGGGTGGACAAATTTCTTTTCGTGTCGTAATCTTCACGACGCCTTTCTTGTCACGTCGCACAGCTCCATTAGTGGACGGACAAATTTCACCTGATGTCGTAATCCCTACGACCTTCCTACTGTCACGTCGCACAGTTCCATTAGTGGACGGACAAACACTATTAGGTGTCGCAATCCTTGCAAAACCTACACTCTTGTGGGTTGGTGAGGCAATCCAACGGCCACAAGCTTCACTACAACGCATTCCACGTTGCGTTAGATATGGCCCTTCTTGCGCTGTTTGCAACCTAATTCGCCTCCCGCGAATTTCAATAGTCTTGTTCCCATAATCTATCACGGCCTTGTTTCTTGCTAGGAAGTCCCTTCCCAACAGGCCCTCAAATGGCAAATCTATGTTTGCATCAATTATATGAAACTTCTGCTTTAGCGTCAAATCCTTCGCGGCTTGTAATTCTATTACCACAGAAGCTTTGGTTTGTACAACATTGTTACTAATACCCTTAATTTTAACTTTTTCTTTACTATTACTTTTCACTGCCCTTGGTATGCTGTCCCTTTTTATTAAACTCAATTGTGCCCCACTGTCCACCAAGAACTTCACCTGATTACGCTTAGCTCCTCACATTGCATCACTACAAATTCATTCTTATTTGTGCAGTCTACTTTATATACTTTTTGGGGCCTGGCGCAATGTGACTGCCTCATTACGCCACTTAACAGTTTACCGGTCTATTATCCCTTTTTCTCACTACCCAGGTATTTTCACGGCACTCTCGAGCATAGTGCCCTTTTTTGTTACACCTGAGACACGTAATTTCCTTTACGTATGGCACCTTTTTCTTGAAGGGTGTATCCTGCACTGTTCTTCCGTGTTTCTTCTGGCTTCTCGCCGCGTTCCCGCCATCCTAACACTGTTTTCTCTCTCTAGTTTCTCCTTAGCGAGTAGGGCATTAATCGCCTGTTTATCCAATCGTCCTCCTTTTCAATTACCCTTATGCGTCTTCGCGCATGACAATTCTTCGTTATATGACCGGATTTTCCGCAGTTAGAGCAAGTAACTTCCCTGTTTTTCTCTGCTCTCGGGACCCTGAATGGATATCGCGATATCGGCTTCTCCTTCGCCGATGCTATCGCGCTCTCTTCGGTAGATGCAATTTCAACTGCCTCTGATAGGGTTATGGTTTCTCCCCTAGCTCTTACTATTGTTTTTATTCGGTCATCATACAACCCCTGGATGAAGACCGCCCTTCCTAACTTTAGCACAAGAGCTATACTACCGCTAGCTCGGTTTCTGCCATGACGTCTTTTATCGCCTCCCTGAACTGGTGTTGGAGGGCATCAATGCGCGATCCCCATTGTGCTATACTTTCCCATGATTCCTGCCTGCTGGCAAACATTTCACATGCATAGAAGTCTAGCGTTCTTACACCCATAGTTTTCAACTAAAATCGCGCGAACTGCCGGCCAAGTGGTGGTCAAATCTCGGACGAGCAATTTACTACGGGCCGTACCGACTATACGAGCCTTGATAAATTTTAACAATATTTCGCGCTGTTCTGGCTCTATCAGCTCGTAAGCACTATCGCAATTATCCAAAAACTCATTAAGTTGCGACTTATCACCATCGAAGGAATGAGGAATTAATTTAATCACTTCATTCAAACTGAGATAGTGCCTAGGTGATGACTGCGCATCCTGGCTACCTGACACAGCTTCGTTAGGCATGCTGCTTTTTGCGCTCTCACCTGCTGAAAGTAACTATTGCGTGGGACGGTGTGTGGCGCCCTCCTGGCTGTCTCTGCCGGCTGCTACTGTGACCCGTTGGCGGCTGGCTGCTGGCTGCGGCCGCCTGTTGATCCCTTGGCTCGCCCCGTCGACCTCGGCTGCGTCACGGCTGCTGTCTACGACTCTTGTAGACCTGGCTCGCTGACGGATGCGTTGCGGCTCCCCTCGCTGTCGAGTGGCCCCTCTCGTACTCGACCAATGGATCCTCTTCTTTTCTTCTCTTGGCCTACCTACTGCGCCACCTCCCTTGTTCTCTAAGCCGTCAGTCTGGCTATGACCTCGGGCTGAGTTCTACCAGAAATTTCTGAACACCTATTCCTCAAGTCTGTGGCCTTATACTGCCGTTATACTGACCTTTGGCCAACCCTGGCTAACTTTTGGTCAAGCAGTATCTAACTGGGCTATCTCTGGCCAAACCCCACACCAGACACCAAATTTTTATGCCCCTATGTTGCGTCCTGGTTGGCTTTTACTTCCGCGAGCGGTTCGGAAGATGAGAGCTTGATATTAGAATCAATTGCAACATGGGTATTCACTTCAGACTAGGGAACTCGGAGTGGAATAACTGGTAGAAATAAACATACACAAGAATTATCAGAGATAAGTTTGCAGCTCACGAAGACCGACTTACATCTGTAAACCTAAGTTCCGTCGGTAAAGCTTGCTAAGAAAATCAAAGTCTAAAGCAAAGTCTAAGGTAAGGTAGGCGCGAGTTCTGAATTCTAAGTTCAACTCCCAGGGAGGTGCGTGGCTTCAAAGTACTATTCGACCATGTTTCCGTCGACTAAGTCCTATACTGGCATAGAGCCTATGCCAGAACCTAAGTCCTGCTTCCTCATGAAGCCTGAAGGCGAGAGTCGAAGTCCTGCTAGTCTAGCTGCCGTGCCCGCTCCGGTCAGCTTCCAACCCCACTCACTGGCGGCTGGTCCCTAACTAGCTCTGCTGCTGTGCCCCGCACTAGTCAGCTCCGACCCCACTCACTGGCAGTCGGTCCTACTCTGTCTTCTGTTAGCTCAGCCACCACTATTTATACTCCTTAATGATGTCATTAGTTGTGTCCTCTGGACCTTCGAGAACATTCTGTGGCGCATCCTACCATCTTGGTCACGTTGCTTTGCATGTGTTCGGCTACCCTGTCTGAGCCTCCCTCATAACTCCGGAGGATTTCTCCTGGCAGCTTCCGTCTGCCTAACGACTTTGTTTGTGTCCCTGATAACTTTCTCATTAGTTGCTTCATCCACAACTTGCGTTCTGGCGTCGAGTTCCTAAATCTAATACTTGCATTATATTACAGTTTTATTGACCTAGCTGCCTTTGCGATTATTTCGCGGCATTCGTGACACATTTGCGACAGTTACAATAACAATAGCATCCAGAATGGGACTACACCCAAAGCCTGTAAAAAATGATGGGTTTAATCGAGTGTTATGGTAATTTATTTCCCTCCAGTTGGCTAACTAAATAGAATTGCTGTAAAATAATGCTCTTTATAATTTATCGTCCCTTGTGCTGTTGCAAAAATCTTCAGTTGTGAAGTTGGTTGCATTTCAGTAATGTTGCTGCTAGAAAAGCAAAGCTTCAATCACACGTGAACTAATACAGTCCCTGTATCGCATGTCAGTGTCATCATGCATCGCGATATAAACTTGATCCCAAATCGTCACAGATTCTCACATCTTTCTTTTTTATTACTTGTGATGAAAATCAATATTTTAACGGCTGAGACAATTACATCAGTTGAAATAATGACCCCAGTGAAAACGAAGGATGCTAAAAATAAATCTTAACAACTTAGGCTAGCCACGTAATATTTAATTGTGGTTTAGGCCCTGTGTTGCCCAACCCTACAAGACTGAAAAACAGCAATTTTCCACAAAAAAAAAAAAAAAAAAAAAAAGCAGTAGAAAACAGTAAAATGGTTATTTCGAAACATGAAATTTACTGTTTGTACACTTTTCATGGAATTAAAACCACTGAAGAAAATACAGATATACTGTTTTCAAAAATACAATTTATTAGGTATTATTACATTAATAACTTTTACTTAAGAAATTAGATACAAAGAATAACAAACATTTTTAAAAAATCTATGTAAAATTATTTTCATCTTCATCACCAATTATTTCATCTTCAGCTTTTTCTGATTCATTTTTCATGTAAAAATAATAATTATTTTTATTCAATTTCGTCATGTGCCTTTCTGTGGTATTAAATGAGTAGCATTCAGTTATTTCAGATTTTATATGTAATGTTCCTTTTATAATATGTTAATAGCAATGTAGTCTTCTCGGGTGTGCAGCGGATGGTGTGTTTTGGAACAAACGTTTCGACAACCAGCTCGGCTGTCTTCATCAGGTGTCCGGTGTCTACAGGCTGACGAAAGATGGCAGTCACCACGTGGACTGGCTTAGCCTCCCTGACGGACCTCCTTATATACCTGTCGGCGTGGTGGAAGACCCGCTCTGATTCACCTGATGAAGACAGCCGAGCTGGTTGTCGAAACGTTGTGTTTCCAAAAACCATCCGGCTGCACACCCGTGAAGACTACATTTCTTCAGTACGCCGGGAAAGTCTCCACGCACACATCAATATGTTAATATTCTGTTGCGTAATTTGGTTATCACTGTATTTATGGCTGAAAACAACCTTTCCACAGTGGCACTGCTATGAGGTAGGCACAAAAGTTTCTTTACTAATTCACACAGTGCAGGAAATGTTTGAGACCCATCTCCATTTTTCAATTCTTTTACATATGTCCAAAACTTTTAATTTAATTGCAATGGAGCACAGGCTCCGGTGGCAATTTCCCTACACCCCCTATCCTGCACCCACCTACATTTGCCCTCTATAAATTTTATCTTTAAATTCTTTTAACATTTCAGTAAAAATTTTCATCATTTCTCTGGTAATTCATTCCAATCTCTGACACCCTTACCTCAAAAGAGAATCTTCCCACACCCTTGTGCCTGAAATCGAGTGCCAGCTTGTGGTCATGGTCATCTTTTCCCTTCCATGAACTACTTTTCATACCTATTGCAATATCCATGCCTCATCGCCAGTGTATGCCCTGTACACTCCCATGACCCTCCTCATCTCCTCCTGTCTTGTAATGAATCCCATTCCAGCTCCTTTATCATATCCATCACTGATTGCATTCTGCAATAATTTCCAGAAACAAATCTAGCAGCCCTTCTTTGCACCTTCTCTAATCCTGTATTTGATACTCAAAATGTGGGTCCCATGCTACACTACTATATTCGAGCAATGGTCTGACCAAAGTTTTGTAACCCAATTCCTTTACTTCTCTCGTGCATCCCCTCGTCACTCTCTCCAACAAGTGCAGGATTTGAAACCTTTTCGTACCACCTGTCCAATGTGTCCCGTCCAGTTAAGCTTGTTATCAAATGTAATGCCAAGAGATTTACATTTCAAGTCTTCAGCAAGCAATTCTTTCCCGACCTTTATTCATAATTAACCTTTTGTTTTTTTTATTTGTAACATCGCGGATTTCGGTGTTTTCAAAGGGAAAGTTGACATTCGCCATTCTTTATCCAGTTCAGTTATATCACTGGAAAAATCTTTGGGAAGAAATAAAGTAAATCCACAATTGAAGGGAAGTTCTTCATTTTGGTATCCAGAATTGCTTTGGGGCTTAGCATCTTCAGACATTTTAATGCACAGAAATGTTTGTCATTAAAAAGAAACCTTTTTAAATATGGGTTGTAAAAAATACAGCAACCAGTCACAATATCTTGTGACTGGTTGCTGTATTTTTTACAACAATATTTGACATCACAGTCGCGGAAGTTCCACCAATCCATCATTGATAAAATATTATTAATGAAAACCTTTTAATATTTGTTTTACAGCTCTCATGTAGAAATTTTTAAGCGTTTTTTTCATTCAGTTCTCCAATTTCTTGCTTTCTTCTGATCAGGTTTCATACCATTCCACCGACATATATATTCGTATAATGGTAAATGTTTCTGTTCATCTGTAGAATCAAGGCTCAGTGTTTTTGTTTCTTTTGTGTCTGAAATATTTCTTGTTTCGCGTTTTTCTGTTCCGTGAGGTCAAAATATTCTGTTTGTACAAAACACTCCAGAATAGTTGTGAATGCAGTCAATATTTTTCGTATAGGAAATATAATTTTGGTGTTACAGACTGCATTTTTGAAAAACCCCAGATACAATTCTGTCGTCGGTTTGAGAACCATGGTGAAATTGCTTGAGCCGAAAGTAAGAGATCGACATGAATTGCTGCTTGAAAATGTAATCTTACAGAGGGCAATTTTTAAAATAATAATAATTATTCATGCCATCTGCTGTAGCGTCAAATGCCAGTTGTAATTCTGACCCACGCTAAGTAACAATCTATTCAAAGCTTTCATTAACATTGATGTTCGAAAATAAAAACTTTTATCTTACTTATCTATGGACAAAGAATTTAAGGAATACTTCTATTTCTCAAAAGAATACATAAAATATAAGCATCCAATGATTGATGACAATTTAAACACAATACATACTTTTTGTCAGTGTTCTGTCATTT
>CM061914.1:47629000-47766817 GCA_031002005.1 Vandiemenella viatica
GGGGGGGGCAAGGATGGGGGGTAAGGAATGGGAAAAATTCGGCCATGGTCTTTTTGAAGGAAGCATCCCGACATTTGCCTGGAGTGATTTGGGGAAACCATGGAAAACCCAAATCTGGATGCCCGGACGGGGATTCGAACCGCCGTCCTCCCGAATGCGAGGCGAGAACGCTAACCGTTACACCGCCCCGCTCGGTACACACATCGAAATGAGCGCCCCTTTAAATGCGATATGGGTTGTAGCTTGCCCTTATGCTGAGCTGGTCACCGCTGAAAACCTGGTCTCTGGCATGAGAAGTTTTAATTAAGATATGTAGTCCTCTCATTTTTTTACACTATTTATTGTTCTGAAAACTTACAACTGTAGGAAATAGCGCAAGGCCCAATAGCTTCATAAGACATAAGTCATTAAAAAAAAATAGTAATCAAGGTGAGATATTCACGTAAAACAGTGCACACAATACAATTAGTTACAAGGGGGTATGTCGTTAAGCACGTCATAAACCTAGTGACACAGTTTTTAATATTCGCGCATTCCGCCAATGTCTTCAAGGCCTAACGTAGCTTGGGACTTATCTAGGGCGTTGTGCTTTACCTCGAATCCGAACGACTTATCCATTCCAGTGTACTAGAGATATTAAGCTTTTCAAAAGATGGAAGACGATAAACAGACGCTGTTATAACAACCAAAGTATTCATTGAAAATGACACAAAATTGTTTGCACGATAGTGGCCATACAATCTCGCGGAACACAGAATTCGTCCGATTTTTCCGTAGAGTACTTGGAGCCCAATCCGAGCCCTTTGTCTGAGTCGTTATAGTGCTCACACTCGTCAACTATCCAACACATAAAACATCCAATCCAGCAGACACATACACCAAGCACATATCTTTACACTTCACTTCTTAAAACCTGATTAGCTTCGGCACACAGAAGAGTCACACAATGCCGACTGCGCGGCTCAAACATCGGCGACAGACATTAATCACTCGACGAACCGAATTTGCGCTCCCAAACAACGGCCGCGGCACTTTATTTTATTTTTTTCCAAACACAAGGTGCAGCGAAAATATCGTTCGCTTTGTCCGCGGTGGCTGAATGCTCATAATAGCCGGCGTTCATTCCGAGGCCCCAACAAAAGATCGCAGCCACATGCAGCCGTCAGCTATTGTTGCCAAAGAGGTAATTCCGCGCTGACGAGGGTAGATAAATCGTGCCCGGTCTATCGACAAGCATTCATCGGCCTCCGAGTGGCAAATTTGAAGGCGAGACAGTCTCAAGGCTGAGATAGCAGCAGCGACATTGGTTCAATATGCTGCGAACTCCAACAGCTATAGTGTGAGGAAGGGAAGGCTTATTAATGTCTGACTGACGTCTCATGTCTGTAACTTTCAACTCTTGCCACTACAACGCCAATAAATTGGAAGCTACAGTTCTCTGTTGTTCGAAACGTATATTGAAAATCGCTTTAGACCAACAACTTCACCTTCTGTCTGTTCAACCTGTGGTGAAGTCTGTGAAATTTTACACGAAATATAACAAGCAGGTACTGTATTTTTCCAATTATTATATACACAGCACAAACCACTTCTTTCCTATACTGGTTCCAGGCATATTGCCGCAATGCTGCGTGTGTGACATTACCAACACTTTCACTAGACGCACTGCTGAGTAATTAAGTACTTCGCCATTAACGCTGTTCCGTCTCTTGAGAACAAGACAAATAAAAGATTTACTATCGACGTGTCTGTAGATTCTTACCCAATGCTAATACTTTATTTTCACGTTCCATTTTATGGCTTTATGCTTTGTCGACGTTGTATTGGAACTCCGGTTCGGGAGGGGGGAACCAATACGTTGATGAAATATAATTATTAATAATATATATGACAACCAATAAGTTGGTTATTTGGTTAAATGGTGAACTAGAACCATTATTATTTTACACAAATATTATACTCAATTTATTAAGTCTTCTGGCTTATACAAGGCCGGGTATAGTTAACGTTACATTAAACATAATCCAAAGACAAACAAACAAGCAGTACCCGACATTTACAATCCGCCGGATAAAAGCAAACATGAAACTGATTTAAATATCTCAATAACTTGCAAAGTCAACATGATATCAAAGTGGCATCACAGGCCAACAAGTTGAAGTTAACATTCACAAAACAAAGAATCCCAGGGGCGCCGTTTAAGGTTAAAAGCATCGTCTTGAATTTAAAACAATGAGCAAGATGCTTCGAATTTGAAGTTAAGACATGAAAAGTTTGGTTAGCTCAGTGATTTTAGGATGAGAGCAGAGTCTTATCTCAGGAGTCGTTTACGGGTTAGCAAGCCTCGTTACTTTGCGTCGGTACTTTACCATAATAGCATCTTCTTGATGAGGTGTGGCACGCTCAGTACCACTGCAGCAACGAATGCCAAGTAAGCGGATATGTCCGCGTTAGCACATCAGCTTCCAGCCCATCAGCCAGAAATGCGATCAGACACAGTCACAGATCAACAGCCACGAGCGTATCGGGAGATACGTCCGCTCAGCAGCTCGTCTCGGCAGCAAGTCGTTGAAGATGGCGTCGTGTCCTCTTCTCCGGCAAAATCAGCTTCCTCTCCGCTCATGAAACAGAAGCCGTGAATTAACCACTGTGAACCCCTGTAGCCGTTCACGATTGGTGCATTGATATATGTCCATCATCACGTGTTTCGTATCGCAGCTAACATTCGCTACGCGCTTCCCGCAAATTTCGCTTGGCCTTGTCGGGCCACTGGGAAGGGGTGAGGTCAGTACACTCGGCAGCTAACGGTTCCCCGCGCCACCCCTTTGTGAGCCATAGGCGTCGGCCTGTAGGCGACACTGGGAATTGTCCCGTCCTCTGAGCGTTCAAAACTGCCGTTCCAACTTCCTACATTCAATATATTTTCTGAAGAGCAAGTTTTGCAGAAACTAAACCATATAACAATAACTTTGGCTGCCCGGGTTTAATATATGATTATTTACCTATGAATTAACCCTATCATTTATAATATTTACAATTTAATAACTGAATATTACCAAGAAAATCTGAATATTAATTAATTACTTAATAATATTCATTGTGGATGACTCTGTCATACCACAACGTCTAAGTCAACAGAGGCGGGAAAATATGGCAGTCGAGGAACGGGAAGGAATTCTGTCATAGTCTTTTGAAGGAACCATACCGCCATTCGCCGAAGTGGTTTCGGAAATCCATGGAAAATCTAAATCTTGATGGAGGATTCCAGCTTGCGTTTTCACAAATGCGAGATCAGAGCATTACCACGCAAGGTTTCACGCTCCTATCAGAACCGAGCTCTCAGTCAGCTGTTTTATAAATCTTCCTTTACAATATTTCTCCTCCAATGTACGCTGTATTAATAAAATCATCAGTCTCATATGTCAGCTACAGATTGTTAGCAGTGCGCGATGAGACAGTGATGTTATTTTGTAAAAACGTAAGCCTAATTTTGATTTTTTTTAAAATCTCTTCAAGACGAGAATAATTCTGTCTTGCAATATTGACTTCTGATGAAATTCTACTTAACTACATTGATATCATACGATAAAGAAAAGAGATTAAACATAAATCGCAAAACGAAAACGCACCGATAAAAAATATGGAGCAGACTGAATGCCTCGTCACTGTCTCGATAAGGGTAGATTTCTAACATATAATAGGGACGAATATCAGACTCAATGGCTCTGCAGGTGACAACTCCAATGTCAGATAGGATTTCAACGGACCAGCATGGCTGAAGTCATAAGACGCTTAATTTTTTTTTTTTTTATCTGCTTAACGTCTCTCTAACGGTGAGGTCTTTAGAGACGGGAAAGGATGGGGTCAAGGAATGGGAAGGAATTCGGCCATGGCCTTTTGAAGGAAGCATGCCGGCATTTGCCTGGAGTGATTTGGGAAACCATAAGACGCTTAAAGACTTCTAAATCGATTTTTCTCGTCGTCTCTCTAACATTATTGCTAAGAGTTTATGGCAATCAGTTAGTTTTCACTGATATCACGCCGCACGCATTTGATTTGAACCGTCGACCCAAATTTAAGACCATGCGTCCGCTTACGTTATTCGTCTGGACTCGTTCCAAAGTCCTTGATCGGCGCGACGACTGTGAGAAAAGAGGTAATTACTGATCAGATCTCCGAATAACACTTGTTAGACTTGGCGGCAAAGCGATTATCCAGCACTAACAGGCAACTTGAGGCCGATAAAAAAAAAAGTGGTTAGCATGTAATTTGGAGGAAAGAGTTAAAGTGCGAGTTGATTGCGTGCGACAGAACGCGCCTTGAGGTTGTGACCGAGCGGGGCGGTGTAACGGTTAGCGTTCTCGCCTTCGGGAGGACGGCGGTTCGAATCCCCGTCCGGGCATCCAGATTTGGGTTTTCCATGGTTTCCCCAAATCACTCCAGGCAAATGCCGGGATGCTTCCTTCAAAAGGCCATGGCCGAATTCCTTCCCATTCCTTGCCCCCCATCCTTTCCCGTCTCTAAAGAACTCGATGTTAAAAAGAGACGTAAAGCAGTTACAAAAAAAAAAAAAAAAAAAAAAAAATTGAGGTTGTGGTGCCACTCTACGCCACGCGGAACGAAAACTGAACCCTGCGATCAACATTTACCTTTGGAGGGGTACCTCGAAATGTTTGTTATTCCACGCGTAATCAGCCCATACACATAAATGCTGAGAACTTGACATCCTTACTATTAATTTTTATTGTCACATTTATATACTTTATTTATTTATCAATCAATTAAAACACATTCAGCTTAACACTTTTTTTTTTTTGTGTTACTACCATACAACACAATCAAAAGATTCCGCTCCCATTCATTTCTATTGCTTTTTCTCTTATTACTCAAATAATCAAAGAGTCTGCTCTGCAATATTGCAACTGACAATAACCATCTTTGGTGCAGCGATACGCTATTCTATTACGGTGAAGTTATTACATTGAAGAATTTTCTTATGACGAAATATTATTCACATATGTTTCCTTATATCCTGCACACAGCATTCTGAACGTCCCAATGCATTTCATCCGATCCTTCCAACACTTGAATATCGACAACTGTGCTTATTGGTAGAATAACAAATTACCTCAACTATTTTGTACATGATGTTTTCTTGTAAGATAATTTTCTTAAAAGAGATTAAAATTTAAAGTAACGAGACACCATACATGCAAGAATTCCCGCTATTTTCCAGTATCAATAGGAGCAAGTTTAGTCACTTCGAAGAAAGAGATTAGCACGTTACTTAAAAGAAAATCAGTGTAGCTCATGATTTTCAGCAATGTTATTCTTTTAACCTAATTTAATCTAAAATGCTCTTAAACTAATTTCCATTTAAGTGGCACGTAAAACTGCAAAAGTCACTGTCTGCAGTATTTCGTATTCCACAGCCAGATTTCCCTGAAATTGAATTATATGTCACGACCAATGGCTGGCCCTATTTACGAATGACTTAATGAAGATTACTTATGCAGGATCATAAGTTGATTTTTTTTTTCTCCCCCTCAGGAAGCCAGTGTATGGTATGTCGGATCAGTTTCGTGAATGGATAAGAAATTTTCTAACTGATAGGTTGCAGTATATAGTCGTTGACTGAGAAGCTTCTTCTAATCTAGATGTTACGTCGAACGTCCCTCAAGGAACTGTAATAGGACCTCTACTTTTCTTAAATTTTTATAAATGATCTCGGAGACAACGTGAATAGCAATTTGAAATTGTTCGCTGATGATGTGGTCATCTGAAGGGAAGTAAGGAATTAGGTCGATTGATAAGAAATTCAGCGCGATCTGGATGTTATTTCGACATGGTGCGACGAATGGCAACTTACAATAAATTGTAAAATGTGCAAGGCGATGTGAATAACTAACGAAAATAATCCGTTTGATCAGAAGTACAAAGTAAACAGTTCAGTTATTGATATTGTCGATTCCTGAAGTATTTGGGCGTAACAGTACAAAGGACGTGAAATGGGACTAACAGATTAGCTCGGTCGTAGGTGTAGCTAATTCTAGGCGGCGATTCATATGTAGAATCTTGAAAAAATGGTATTCCCCAAAGGAAGGAGATAGCGTACAAAACTGTAGGACTACTGCTTTGGGATCCTTTTCGTAGGTAGAGATTGAGAGTATAGAGAAAGTACAGAGAAGAGCCGCTCGATTCGTGACCGCTTGCTGCAGTCCTTACGAAACCGCCAAAAATTAATTCAAAGATTTTGCTGGGATTATCTGGTAAGGGAGCGTCAATAACTACGTAGCTCCATTTTGGCATCCTGTGATCCCCCCCCCCCCTCCCCGACGTAGCCCGACATGTCTTATGCCTCTACCCCCACCCCCACGTAGCACGTAGCTTTTTCCACTATTGATTCCAGAAGACATTTTGTACTGTTTTCTCTTGTCACATTACTGTAAATTACATACGGAGATAATTAAATAACGGAAATAAATATTCACATTCTGTTGTGTGTTCTGTATATCTTTTTGACTGTGACAAATAATATGAACGAAAAGCTACGTGGCCTGGCTCGCAAATCCCCCCTCCCCTACGTAGCCCAACGTAGCTTTCGAGTCAATCCCCCCCCCCCCAAACCCTCAGACAGAGTCACGTAGTGTATGGACGCTCCCTAATAGACGACGTAGGTGTCGTTTGAACTTTTTGTTAAATATGTGTATACTTTTATTTACGAGTGCGATGATATACTTCGTCCACCAACCTATTTGGGCAGCAATAATTGGAGAGATAAGATGGCAGAAAGAAGGTGCCGCACTGATGCTCATATGAATTCTTTTTTCCCTCGTGACAGAGTAGAAATTTATTTTGTGCAAAGCGCCTTCTGCCACCAACAATGTTGTGAATTGCAGAGTGTATATATGTAGAGACCACTTATCCCTAATATTAACATCCTCTTGCAACTAATTTTTTTTCTCTTTATTATGTACTAAGTATAAATAAGATGGGATGTAATTGATGTTGGGGAGTAGCGGATTTTCCCAGAGAGCGGCCGATAGTAATGAAGGCAGCGGCAGCGGAGCTGTAATTACTGCCAGCGGTGCTTCCCACCGCGGGCGTGAGAAGTTGAGCAATCCCCACCACGCAACCTACCGCCACGTACGACGCCCAAGGCCTGCAGTGACAGTCAACCACACACGACGTGGAAAACCTGAAGGAAAACAATAATCGACAACTTAATACTTGTCGCGTGTTCATAATACGACTTTTGTTCCTGTTTAATACGTCGATTTACAGCAAAATGTTACAGGTTCCTGTCTCTATTAACAGTGTATACATCAGACAAATAAAAATCGCAAATTTTCCACCTTCTGACTGGATCTCACTGGAGTAAATAAGTTTCAAGGTTTAGTTTCTCCAATGATTCTAGATTTGATTTATATCCTGTTGCTATGATGTACAAATTTTTTTTTATTTTTCTTGCTTATAACTTTACGCCTCATCGACATCGAATTCTTGGAGGGGGAAAGGATTATGGACAACGAACGGGAAGGAATTCGACCATGGCCTTTTTAAAGCAACCATCCCGCTTTCCACCTGGAGTGATTTGGAGAAACCATCGGAAAGCGTAAATCTGGATGGCCGGATGGGGATTCAAACCCACGTCCTGCCAAATGTGATGCACTCAAGAAGCATCTTGTTAATATCCTAACAGAAATTTTTTTTTTTTTGCTGTCGTAGTATGAATAACGGAGTCAACTCTGGCAGAAATGTCTCAATAAGAATTATTATTACTGTGTTTACCGTCACGGCAATGTCTGCAGAAGAGTTACGGCAAACAGCAATAGATTGGACTTAAACCAAGTTAACACAGTGAACCTTATCGCTGTTAGGAAATGTTTTCACGTTTCGCCAATTGAATTAACCTTTTAAACAGTTTTCCTACGCATTTGGTATGCAGACGAATACCAGTTCACACCACGAAAATAAAGACCAGTCGACCTTAAAACAGTAAAACCCCAGCCTGCGTCCGAGTATGAAATTAGTATTGCCATCGAGCGGACCACCCGATTAGTTCACAAGATTTCTGCACTTTCGGTCAGAAGAAATTGTAAGGTGCACCAAATATTTCAATTTAACAAAACACATCGGCATCTATTGACTTTTCTGAAGCTCAGTTTGGTATTCAACCCGAAGTAGGTATACATGGCCTAGTATTGGAGGTAGAAACGTCGTTCCTTTCCTCCTTACCTGCCCTCACCGGGTAATACTACCGGATAAAAGGGACCTATAGATTAACGTGGAGTCCGAACCACAGTAGCCCTCTGGCATACTTCATATAACACAGTAAGATATGCCAGAGATGGAGGTCGGTTTAAAGGCCTATGAAGATCTGACCAAGACAGGGATTCGAACCGGGGTTCCTTCGATCTCCAGTCTGACCACTGAGCCACCAGGCAGCTGACCTTTCTGCTTCTATTTATTTTCCCTACCTTCGTAGCATGAGAGGAAATACGATAAATATGCGAAATCATATAGAGGAGATTTTATTTATTTCGTATCAGAAACATACAGTTACACAATCACAATCATCAAATTATAAACGACGAGAACTTGGCCACTTCCAGTGCATTTTCTGAGGCATCATACAGTTCAGCTGCCGAGCAGGATGCTGGACACAGTCGACACTGGAGCATGTGCTGGACAGTCTGGTCTTCACCGCAGTCGCACTTGATATCATTGATCTCAGCATAGCCCCATCTTGCTAAATTCACTTTGCATCTGCCCACTCCTGATCTCAGCCTATTCAAAGATTTCCACGTCAACCATCCCTTGTCATAACCAGGTGGCAAAGATTCAGACACTCTTCCCCAGCCATGCGGAAGGGGAGCCTTAGCTTCCCATAGTTGTAACCTGGCTTCTTCAGTTGTCGTTGTAAGTTCTTGAGATATTCTTAGGAAACTTTTTCTGGATTTCAGTCTTTGCCTATGAGGGATATGCCCATATAGTGGATGAGATTTTTCATGGTTCACTTTCCTCCTTTCCTTGTTCACTGCTATTTCCCTTCGAACAGAAGGTGGCGCTATTCCTGCGAGACGGTGGAGCCATTCGACTGGAGTTGGTTTTTAGCAGCCTGTTATGATTCTGCACGTGTCATTAAGTGCAATGTCTACTTGTTTGACATGGGCTGAACTGTGCCATACGGGACAGGCATACTCTGCAGCCGAATAACATGGACGTAGTGCTTGTTACCTGCCGTGCAACTAGGAATTAAACCTGCACAGTAAAATAATAGAGTGGAGGGAGCTGCGAGTGTATGTCCGTGTCGACTGTTAGCTCGTATGTGGGCGGGCACAGGTTCAAGGTGACTGCAGACGGTGAGAATTGGGCCCTCTTTAGCGGCCGGGCTGAGCGAGCCCAGCACAGCATAGCACGGGCTACCCCGAATTAGAACAGACAGCAAGTAGCCTGGCTAGCGGGTTGCGTAACTGCAGGCGCGACACGCTCTCGCCTTATCCGAACCCTCGAGCATCTCGACCACTGATGCATTTTGCGTTGTGCGACCATTCAGTCTGTCCTCAGATACCTGGCACACCTACTCTGATAAGATTTTCTAAACATATCTTGAGTATATAATTGAAACAATCAGGTATAATATTAATACAACATGAATTTTCCACTCCGTGGGCTAGTATTTTTCCAGCGCAGTACATATTTTTTTACCGTAATTTAAAAAATACATTCAAAACGAATTGCCTACTAAAGGATGGTCTAAGGCCTCATCAAATCAAAATTTCTCCACAAACATATTACTGAAATATCTGTAAATACAAATATCTTGACTCAGAAGAAGCTAGCATATATGGTAAATACACCTATAATTCTGTAGAGGGCTGTGCTATGTCCACTGTTTGTAATTGTAACACGCAAAAAACTACTGAAAGTATTTTAATAATGTTTTCGCTGTTTGAAAGCTTATTGTCTACCATAAAATCATCGGTATCTTTTACGATTCTACGTAGCCGTGCGCCGAAGCAAGAAATGATAACCTGTTTATGACCTGAACGGATACGTACCACAGATTATTATTAGAACAATCCCGAAGAGAGACTCCATCAAAGATAAACATTGTAACTAGCGTAAATATTTGCAGCAAAAAAATTTACAATTTTTTCTATTATTTGTGATTGATGGCCTAACAAAATTAGTTTAAAAAATCATTAGGCCTAACATTTTCATTGTAAGGCACTATTAATTTTGATTTTTGGATTCTGTGCAGATTTTCGTTGACCTTTCGTGTTGTGTGTACGAAGATCGTTATAATTCCAAATTTTGACAGTAGTGTATTTATTATTGGTAAATCCTGATTTAAATGTATCAGAATCATACAGATGGAAGAAAATCTCAGGTGGCAAACTAAAGGAAATAATTGCTACTCTTCAATGCAGTTATATTTATTAAACGCAGCAAACGTATTACAGAAACAGATTTCGAGTACCGTTTCGCGTCCAAAGAGGAAAGAAATTGAAATAACATTTAGATTTTAAGCGCCCAGTATGGGTTCTATAAAGTCCAGCATGCTCAACAGAGTCGTGTCATCAACATAGTATCAATGCAGCCATCATACATCGCTGCTCATACGATGCCGAACGTAGATAATCTGCTGAATTTATTGCAACTACAACGAGCCCGAAAGGTAGGCGGTAATGTTCTGACCTGACACTCGGGATGACGCTGTTTAAATCCCCGTTCGGCCGTACTAATTTTCGGTTTTTCCGTTGTTTCCGGAAATCATCCTAAAGTAATGGTATAATGGACGAATTCCTTCCTGTGCCTTGCCCCCATTCTCTCCCGGCTATAATAGCTTCGATATGGACAAGCATTAAAAGCAAACAAATCAATATATAATTAGAAAAATTATTTCAATAACAAGATTTTTTACCAACAACTTCCTAACTAAACTGCAAGTCATTAGATAAACCTACCAAATAGTCACACAGCGTCATTATTTTTAAAAAATTACTGCTAATCAGGTCATAGTTCCTAATACCCAGTTATAATGTCGCCAGAAGTATTCTTCTTGCAGAACAATGACGTTTCACTGGGCAAACTAAGTTGAACCGTATGTAGACTTGTGAGTGGTATTTCGCAGACGCTCTCGTCCTCTTCTCGAGCTTTACGAGGTGTTGAGACAAGACGCTCGCGGCTGAGTGGGCGGCGTTGGCCGCAGCAGCAAAATAACTGCGCAACGGAATTCGATTTTAGGCAACCCGTCCCCAAAACCCAGATCACGAAGATGCGAAAATGAGAAATCTGGGAGAAACACTTGCCAAAATGGAAGAGGTCCTGGGCATTATAATCTGAAAATAAACAAGAAAAAGACTAAAGTATTAATTTGTGGCCAGGGAAGTTAAAAAACAAACACAGTTAAAATTAGACGAGCAATTAGTTCAACAAGTTAAGGATTTCAGATACCTGGGTAGTATAGGCACAGAAGATGGGAGAAGCAGAAAAGATATGATATCTAGAAGAGTTTCTGGGAAACGAAGATTCTGAAGAGTACAAAATAGAAGAGACAAGATGATAGACAAAGTTTTGCGTCACAATTGTTTGCTCAAGATTATTGAAGAAAAGATGGAAGGATAAAGAAAAAAACAGGATATTAAGCTATATAAATCAAATTATGAATGAAACGCAGCTGCTATGTAGAATGAAACAGGAAGACAGAAAAGCGGCATACGTGCAAACTTCTACGAACCAATCTTCGGATTGATAACTAAAAGAAGAATACGTGGGATCCTGAAAGCAGAGCTCTTTATAAGCATTATTTAAAAAATTTAACTTAACTCACAATTCAAAGTTAGGCTGGATCTTCACAAAGGAGGCGTAAGTCAGTGTATCAGAGAAACCGTAGCCAGTTTCTATCCTCCGCGAAAAGCTGTTTAAGTTGTAATGTGAACCACGGAGAGTCCTAGTCTATCTCATGTGGCCATAAATTCGTCACCAAACCCGGGAACATGAATTCTGAAAGCTAGTGCCTTACCCACCGAGATACGGCTTTTAAGCATCTTAACCCTCATGGTAAGGTAAGGACTGAGCACGATGTGAACTAAATAAACAGGGTAAATGTACTTTGTCTATTTCACGATCTAAGAGTAGCGGCACTATTTTTTTTTTTTAATGCTACCTGACAAATGGCCTACTGGTCATACAGTCAAAGTATGTTGTATTATTCTTCGTGTTGAAACAATTTATAGTTAAAATAGTAAATTGTGTCAGTAAGCTTTTCAAAACACAACTCCGTTTTAATTAATAAAATGTTTTAAGTTACTTAAAACGGAAACAACTCAGCATAAACAGAAATTACTCGGAGGTCAGCATATAATAAAACTGACACTGCTGAAGGCGTTTTCAAAGAAAAGTTTCACTTCTTTTTTTAAATTAGATATAATGAATTAGCGGAGAGTAAGATGAGGCCATAAACAATTATATTTCGATAATGTTATTGAGCACAAAGCCATTCTTCGATAGATTGAAGCTAGGATATGATCCCCATTAACGGGATTGTCTGTATCCCAAAATTTCAGATCTTTTAAGAGTGTGTCTGTTTCATCATTACAATTGATGCAACCTAAGAAAAAGTCCTTATTGTCGGCCATGGACTCTGCGTCATATTAATAAAGCGGCCAAATTTGAATGTGTATTTTTGTTACTTTTGAATCTACCGAAGTTGAACTTTGACCTGGAAATGACGGACTCAAGCCTTCGAATTAATTAAGATACTGCCGTGTTGTTGGTATATGTGGATGTGTGTACGTCTGTAGTGGCTTCCCTTTTGTAGGTTTGTGATATGCTAGAGACCGTGCTTTGTGTCGATACCGAGGGATAAAGTCGATTCTTCTGTACACTAAAACATTTTTTAGGTGAAGGCAGGTGCTGTGCTAAACAAACAATACAATACATAACTGTCATAAAGGTAACTGTGGGCATTAATTTTACATTTCGCTAGAAAAAAAATGAAATTGTTTTCCGTTTAGGGAACGTCCATAAACTACGTAGCTTCATTTTGGCCTCCTGTGAACCCCACTTTCCCCCCACGTAGCCCGACGTGGCTTTTGTCTCTATTCCCCCTCCCCCCCCCCCCCAACTTAGCACGTATTTTTTCCCATTTTGATTCCAGAAGAGATTTTTTACCGTCTTCTCTTCTCAGACTATTATAAATTACATACGGCGATAATTAAATGAAGGAAATGAATTTCACATGCTGTTGTGTGTTCTGTACCTCATTTTACTTGTGAAAAATGATATGTATGGAAAACTACGTGGCCTGGCTTGGACCCCCCCCCCCCCCCCACGTAGCGCAGCGTAGCGTTCCAGCCAAGCCCCCGCCCCTAGACTGAGCCACGTAGTTTATGCATGCTCCCTTACTGTAGTTGCCCCCATTTCATCCTCTGACTGGGTCCCCTCGGAGGATAGGACCGCAGGCAGCTGGCTAGGCAGACGATGGCTTTTTGTCCTTAGGTATTTCTGTGAAATGTGTATGCTAGATAATCATGCGGCGTATTTTTCTTATTGTTCACTTCCATTTTCTTGCTTGACATCTATTTCATAATGCATATTTCGCCGATGCCACTTTTCCTGTCCTTTTCCCGATCGTCTTCTGATCTTCCTTGCAGACTGGAAGCTATCACATCGCCGGGAAGCTACAACACGAGAAGAAAAGCCTGTGAGTCAGTGAGCGAGCGTGCGCTTTACAACCGGGCCGTGTCCACTCGAGCGTGAAGCGCGGCGAGGCGAGGCGTGGTGTCGGCCCATTCATAGCACACCACCACCTGCTCAGCACTGCACTGCCGGCGCCGCGTCCTCGCCACACGTCACTCGCACCACACTGTAACGCCCAGCCCATGCTGTCACTGATACTCGTTTATTAGACACTGCAGGCCCACGCCCACCTGTTGTATGAGGCGATGCAAGGCCGGAATTCCTAAACGGCACCGCACAGTCACCCCCACTCGTCTAACAATATGATGGCTGCCTTTGTTCGTTTCGCCAAAAGGTGTTCAGTGCGCTACATGGGGATTTGCGTGAGCGGCCACATGGAAGAGGGGGTGACACGACCGGGCAGTGTTGTTTGGATGACACTGTCGGGTGGTATCCCGAGAATAGAAGACACGAGTATGTCCGGCTAGTAGATGCAGTCGGTGGTGTTTTGTTCTTTCTTCAGTGTAGAACAACCACAGTGATTACGTTCTCGTCTGACGTGAGACGTCAGATTATTACACGTGTTGCGAGTGTTTCCTGTGTGGAGAAGAAAACCTCAAGAGAACTGTCGCCGTCTTCACCTTCTACAAAAAAAACTGATAAGTGACGGTTGGTTCTTTCTTTATATGAGCCTTTTCGTCCAGTTTTACGTCCTGTGAACAACTATCGAAATAATGCACAAAACCGAGCCTTTTGCTCTCCCCAGCAGGGAATGTTTTAAGCACTGATAGAATTTCATTTATGGCTGAGTTCCTTGTTGTTTCGTAATACTAACCGAGATTTTCCAAGATTCATTTCCGTGTACCATTTATCATGTATTTTTATGAATGATAAAATTGCTAAAAAGTCAACAGTATATCAATATTTTACTCGCTTCATTCATTTTTTGTAATTAGTGTGTAAACTTTATTACGACCTGGCCATTTGTATGAAAAATTTAATAGTTAATTTAATAACCAAGTTATTATCTCTTTAGATTGAGTGACGACTAATTTAAATAAAATTATTCTTGCATCTCAAGCAGAGAGTAATAAAAATATCTCTGGTAACTTGGGGACAGTAATTCTTAAAGAACCAAGACATTTCAACATGAACTCTGCAGTATGCAGGGGAGTCATTAATTATGCCATCAAAAAATATATGTTTTCCTATGCTTTCTGCACTGCTGGAGTACCTAAAGATGCATTCTTCACATATTACATTGTTGTATACCATATGTAACGGGCAGTCTGTGCATTAAGGCTTAAATTGGGAGTTTTGATATTTTAGTCTGTGAATATTACGAGTTGCTCGAAGCAAGCGGACAGTGGTTACGTGAGACTTTGTTCTGACTCCCAGTGCTTGCGCTGCGCGAAGCACACGTCATACGTCTAGCACGTCATAGCGTGAATAAGAACCGCCGCGTAGCATCGGATCGTCCTATTCGGTAACTATTCTGCCAGCAGCCATATAAGAGGTAAGACTTGTGTCTTGTCTGTGTGCCTTTCGGCACTGGGCAAGCTACGCTTGCCCATAGTCTTGTCTCACGATATTTAGTATTTGGATAGTTAAGTACTTAGATAAATTATTCAGTCATTATTCAGTCTGTGTTACGCGTACTTAAACGAGTTGTTTGCCGCTGTCGTAATAATGTTGTAGCCTCGTGATAATTCGGGTTATAATCAGGATCGTTAATTATTCAGTTATTTGTATTTAATCAGTATAGCTATCTTTCCATTATACTCGTATGAAGAAGCTATTCATTCATTTAGTATGTTGATAACAATTGTATCGATGCTTGCGTGTAATTTCCCTTCCAGCATAACGTTAGACAGATTTGTGAATAAATGTATGATTAGCTTTTTATAATTAAAGTATGTTTAAACAATCAGTTCTGTCGCCTCAGTCATTTACAGTCGTTAGGTTAGATCCCAATTTATTTCAGATAATTATGTGGAAGAGTTTGTGATATATCGGCAAGGTAAGATCTGTTATAAATATATCACTGTTAGAGCAGTTCGGGATCCCTGCTATATCAAAGATCGCCCTGGTGTCATATCCTCATCCTGACAAATAACATCTTGGAGCCCACAAGTAGTTAATCTGTTATAATCTGGAAGATAGCCTAAAATCCTAAGATGCTTCTAAGAACAACCCCCAAATCAATCTAGACGCTCACAAGTGGACTGCGCGGCCATAATAACCCCCCCATATCACACATAGGCGCTACACATATACCATAAATCGCAAGGGAGTCAAGACGGATCAGAAACTTCATAGTAGGAAACAAATCATAGGTTATGTTCTCCGTTCGTAATACGTAAACAAAGTTGTAAGTTCGCTCATAATTATAATTACCATTTAATATAATTATCATTATGATACAACTGTATTACAACACGTTTAATAAGTGGCTCTAAAACCCTGAGTTAATCATAACAAAACAGTTTCGTTTATTGTCTATGTGAGCAGTCTCGTGGCTCAATGGTTAAGATCCATTGGTCCCCGGTTCAAATCAGTCTCGGTGGCGATGTTCATAGGCCCTTAACTCGACCTCTACCTATGACAAAGTTTGTTTTATGTATGTGAAGCACGCCAGAACGCTTCCGTGGTTCGATTCCACGATAAACTGAAGGTCTCCCTTACACGGTATGATTACCGGGTAAGGTTATGTTAGGTAAGCAGGAAAGTAACAAACCACCCTACCTCCGATACCAGCCTCAGCATACCTCCGTCAGGAGGATCCCAACAAACCATCGGCTTGAATGCCCTACCTAGTTTTCTTTAATCATCTAAGTAGAGCCAATAACGCTAAAAAGAAATATCCTTTTTAAATTACGTCAATAAATACAAAGGACAATTTTCATTCAGTTTGCCATAAGTTAAACTGTCGGTCGTTTCCTAGAATACTTAACTTTTGAAGACGTTCAGCACACGTACAAACTAACAGCTGACTTCAAGTGACACTTTCAGTACTGCTACTAACTACGCCATCAAGTTAATCCGGATTTTATTTTCAAATACAAATAAGAATCAATTGAAAGATATAAATGTAAATTACTTTTATTTTGCAACGCTGACAAATCGTTTACATTTGGAACCCATTACCATAAGAATACATTGTGTATTTTTAAATTTGTAATACAGTAACAAAAAGTACTTTTGTTACTTCGGGAACATTGAAGGCAACAAAATATTTCGACAATTTTTTACAACATGCTGAGCAGACAGCAAAAATCGAAGGGACTTGGATTTGATTTTTTAAAATACATTTTCCTTAACGGTAGTGCCAAGGATTTTTTTTCACACATAGAAAGAAAAAGCGTTAGTTGTGGTCCTACTGGCAGCGTAGCCTTTACCAACAGTAATTAAATATTATCTTTGCAAGTACACTACGGATAAAAAGAACAGAATTTATTCAATAATCTGCCGCATCTCTGAGTGAGCTAAAGCAACTACAGTTTTACTGTTAGATAATATTACAGGAAAGGCACATCTAACACAGAAAAGTAATGGCCGCCAAAAAAATGAAATTTTCAGCCTAAACGGTAGATGGCTAACCAGACAAAACACTGATTTGACTGAATGTAAAGATGCCAGGCAGAACTACTTGTTATAGACGCAGAGACAGGAACCCGCCTTATTGTTTTGCGTGCAAAAGCTGAACAAATAAAATGGCCTAGTTGTTGGTAGCTCAAACCTATCAACCAGGACCAAATCTGGTTCAGCAAACGCGTAAATGTGCCACGTACCCACAAATCCGAAAAATATGCTTTAAATGGTAACAAAGTTTTCTTATAGCAACTGTAACAAAAAACAAAAGTAAAAATTGTTCCAAATAACAAACGAAGATACTTATGTATTACATGATCAAAACGGCGAGAAATTGACTAAATTTGATGTAATGTGCTCAGTAAAATGACCGAGTAAAGAAATAGCTTGCCAAGAGCGTGCGTTGTTGATTGAAATATCTTTCGGCATGGTCAGTTTGAGCCCTGAAATATTGTATGAAAACTCCATGTTTACTCGATTAGGAGAGCAATATATTCGTATCCAATGCAGAGGAATAGTTCGCTCTTGTATGCACTAAATTTGTTTTAACATGATTTTTATTTACAAACTGTTAAACTAGAAAAACAAAATTTTCATTAAACTACCAGAAAAATCAAAATTTTGGTGTGGAACCATGTCTGTGAGGTCTCATTTCACTCTTTCCACTGCTTCTGATAATTACCTATCATTTCAAAGAAAACTGTTGCGAGAAGCTTTGGGTTTCTATTAATTACGTGAGGTGAAATAAGGGGAGGGGTCAGCGGAAATCTTACGTGAGGTATCAAAATTCTTGTTGGATTGTTGAGGTAAAAAATAATAAAAAAAAAAAGGAAAAAGGTCTACAAATGACGCGAAAGTCGATTTTAGGGGGGTATTTTGCCGGAAAGTTGTGATTAGATCCTTAAAAAAAAGTTCTCAAAAAGTTGCGAGGGTTATTTATAGGGCGGGGGGGGGGGTCCTCACGAAACAGATCTCACCAGAGGGGGAGGGGAAATCGGACCAGATCACACCTCACGTAATTCATGGATGCCCCCTTATAAAACACTAGCTGTTACCCACTGCTTTGTAGGCGTGGGCTTAGAATTTTGTTAGTAAATTTGGATATGGAAAGCTGTAAGTTACAGAAAAGGTATCCCCAGCCCCCCCAAAAAAAACCTGTCTGTGAATCAAAGCCCGAGTGACCGATATAACATTACAGAGTCTTACACACGGTATCCGTCTGTCTGTCACAGTTCGGTTAGTTTTCAAACATTCATCAAAAAATATGTTATTTATCCCGAAAAAAGTATCCTGTGTTCTTCCTAATGATACCCAGTCAAATTTCATCACGATCGGTTCAGCCGTGAAAATGTAACAGAGTTACTTTCGAATTTATAATATAAGTGTAGATGCGCGGATTTTTGGAAGTATAATAGAATCTAACAGTCAATCTAGTACGATTGCATTAATGGGAAAGATAGGTGTTTGGAAAGTATAATTAAATGTGAGTGTGAAGTGAGTGTTTTAGAGACACCATGTGAATTATGCTTGCTGTTGGTGCGACGGAGAGGCGGAAGCTGGGATGAGCAGGGCGCGCAGTCGGGGTCATCCGCTTTCTCCTGGCGGCGCGGCGCATCCTCACCGACCTACTGGCCCTAACGGACCCGCTGGAGACGCCGCCCACCGCCAGAGCTCTCTAGACACACCGCCACTTCCAATTTGGCACACGGGTAAAAAAAAATTCCTCAAACAGTGTGATATCAACATGACACCCAACCAACCCAATTTTGACCTCGCCACTGCTAACCTTGTGTCATCCTCATCGCGCTTATGTGTAAACAAATAGTGATAATATTAAAAAAAGCAAAGATGCTGTTGGCAACTATTTGTAAGATTAAATCAATTATCATTACTAATTGTAGAACAGCGAAGCGATCAGCTAATGGCTATCACCGTAATATGCGTTATAGCCTTAATCGTACCACGTTTCAGCCACAAGCGAATTGTAATTGCTGGGGAATGTGAATGATTCTCAGCGGGCCAAGTAAGGTGGTGAGTCGTACTTAAAACTATTTACCTGACGTAAGTCATATCAGATTTGTGACCGAGCGTGGTAGGTGAACGGTTAACGTTCTGGCCTCGCATTCGGGAGGACGCGGGTTCGAATCCCCGTCCGGGCATCCAGATTTGGGTTTTCCATGATTTCACAAAATCACTCCAGCCGAATGCGGGGATGCTTCCTTCAAAAAGTCCATGGTCGAATTCCTTCCCGCTCCTTGTCCGCAGTCCCATCCCGCCTCTAATGACCTTAGCCGTCAACGAGGCATAAGGCAATAATTAAAAAATATATATATATCAGATTTGTGTTGTAACATTATCACTAACCCTCAATTATTTTTATTATTAATTTATAATTACCATTATTTAATTATGAAGCATTTATTAACTGTAGGTAGTACTGTAATTGTATTAATGTGTGAATTTGATTTGCAATATTATTAGTTTTACACAGACTTTAGTATGTTTAGTAAACGGAGTATACTAGTGTTGTATTACAAGGTGAATATAATTAAAGTTTAAGTTTCAGAACGCTCTAAAAAACGAACCACTGATTAGAATGACGTCAAAATTGAACGGCGTATTATTGAAGAAGGGGGAAAGAATATGAAAAAGAAATTACAAAGTTTAGCGACATATGGCGCTGTAAGCATCAGAATTTCGTCTTCATATGACAAATCGTAAATCATATCCCGTCAGATGGAAATGGGCTTTTTCTGTCTACAGAATTTTCCACGGCCAATCATTGTGCACTTCCACGCGAGCAAGAAATTCCAAAGCAAAACCCTCTCTTGCTGGCAGGTCAGAAGGAAACAACTCCTGCACATGGCAAATTTTGTACGGATAGCATTGCAGGATGTTTCGTAGAATGTTATGCACCGTGCTCACAGGCCTGTCCAATGTTCGGGCAATTCGTGCACTGCATGGTTGCACACCACCGCTCGACGCCTCCTGAACTGCTGTGGCCACTTCTTCACCTACCGCCGAATCACATCTTTTCCTTCCTCTACCAGACTGCACATCAAACGAACCAGAATTTTCGAATTTGTTCATCATTTTCACCAGACCAATGACAGTCATCGGTCCAACGCAGTTTTTCATACCCTTGAGGGTCCTGAACTTCTGAAGAGCTACTGGTGCAGAATCACCGTTCATGTTTTTTCCCCCTTCATCAATAATACGCCGTTCAGTTTTGACGTCATTCTTATCAGTGGTTCGTTTTTTAGAGCGTTTTGAAACTTAAACTTTAATATTATAATCACCCTGTATTTAAGTAACAACCTTTGACACTGGCCAGCACAGCTCTGTGGGCAGCGATTGTTGATTAGGCGCCTGCATTATATCATGGCGGGGCTTGGGGCAGTGTGTGTGACGCACCGCCGCGCCGCTTGGAGAAGGTTGTATCACGCAATCTCATGCTCTCTGCACACGAGCTGAAATAGCTTGTGAAATGTATCTGAAACTTATCTTAATGTAACAAAACTGTTTTAAAAGTTGTTTCAAGGGACTATTGAATAAATTCAGTAACATTTCAACAAGAACAATGAGTTTGTCATTTATAGAAGTTATAATAATACCTCCAGATCTTCTAGTCGGCTATATGCCAGAAAATAGTAATTAAAACTATCCGAGCTAACGGCTTGCATGTGTTGAAAGAGGATAATTGGGCCGTTCTCGTCTTAATAACAAGCCTTTGCTGACAATGTGCTCATTGTTTTTTCCCTTAGCCAAACCGACCCCCTTTTGAATTTGACACAGTAGTAGTTACAACACTAATGGAATATTCCTCAGTGATGGCTTAACACTTTTCTACATCTACATCTACATTCATACTCTGCAAATCGCAAACATTGTGGGTGGCAGAGGGTGCTAAGCACCAATCCTAAATTCACCCATTCCAATCCCGAATAGTGCGAGGAAAGAAGGAATACATACTATAAGTATCAGAACGGCATCTTATTTCTCTAATCTTATCCCTCCGGTCATTGCGACCTAAATAGGTTGGCGGAAGAAGTATTTCATTGCACTCGAAATTTAATTTTTTTTCTCATATTCTCCAATAAATTCTAACGCAGGAAATATTACCATAATATCAAATGAAGTTTCCAATTAAACTACTGGAGTTCACACATGTCTGATTAGGATGGAACGGAGTTATCACACATTAATTCACTCACTTTTGAAGGGTGGAATCGCTGATCGCATCATTAAAGCGTTGATAGTAGATGGACTTAATTAATCAACAACTGAGGCGAGCAAAGATGTTATTATTCTGACACCAGGTTACCTTTATTTGACATAGAAATATCCATCACTAGGCTTTATATATGGTTCAGAAATGGTATTTGATCTGAATCGTCACGAGAAACTATAACTAACTGACGTCTTTACGCAAGTTATTTGTAATCGGATGGGGAGCCTAGAACTGGTGGAAGCATGTGCACGCTCACATAGCACTTTCCAAATCCTTGCTAATATGTTCAGGGCAAGCGATAGTCATAATATCAGCTTGCTGGGTTTACATTTACGGTTGTTCGTATCGGCCTCATTCCGTCTGAAGGCTGCCTATTGGCTATACGAACTAGATGTAAAAAAAAACATGATTAAATGAGCTGCTGGAGATATTAACGCTGTGTTTAAATGACTGCATAAATATAACGAACTAGCTTTTACCCGCTACTTTGTGGACTTAGAATGTTATTGCTATAACTGGATTGAGAAAGCATTAAGTTAAGTAAAAAGTGTCCCAAAAACATGGAATCGGGATGATATGCCATAACCATAGCATTCTATCATTGACTCTGTCTTATGAAGAGAACCGATTTGCAATATGTTTAAAAATAGCAATAAAATGGGGGAGACTACCTACCACAGTTCTTATGGCAGACGTTTGTTTGTGGTTTAAAATTATGTCACTTTACGAGGACATGTTATGTCATTACCGTTTCATACACAATATTTATGGTTTTGTTGTGCTTTTAGGTAAACACAAAATAATAGTCTGGTGTAGAGCAAATCCGCATAAGTTGTGTCTACACATGTAATTTATGAACAGATCATACACAAACTGGTTGCGAAACAAACAAAACCCGAGCGACCGATATGACATTACAGACACTTACACAGGCATCCGTCTCTCTGTCACCGTTTGATAACAAAATATGTTACTTAGATCGAAAAAGTATCCTATGTCCTTCCCAATAAAGTTGGAGGGAGTACAGAGGAGGGCTGCCAAATTTGTCTTTGGAAATTACCGCAGAACACAATCGGTAACTAATACGATAAAGGAGCTGGAGTGGGATTCATTGGAGAATAGAAGGAGGGTGAAGAGACTCATGGGAGTGTACAAAGCCTATACTGGTGATGAAGCATGGAAAGATATTTGTGGGAAAATTAAGACAGGTGCTTGGATGGGTAAGGTTGACTATGACCACAAGCTGGCACTTGATTTCAGGCATAAGGGTGTGGGAAAATGTTCTTTCGTAGGAAATGGCGTGAGGGACTAGAATAAATTGTCAAGAGAAATAATGAACAATTTACCGGAAACACTGAAGGAATTTAAAGTAAAAATTAGTATAGGGCAAAAGTAGGTTTGAAGATGAACGGAAAAAGGGGTGTGTATAGGAAGATTGCCACCATCGCTATTTTATCAATTATTATTATTATTATATAATAATGCATAATATCTCTTTGTTAAATTTCATCAAGATTGGTTTAGTCGTGGCAACGTAACAGACAGACAAGAGTTACGTTCGCATTTATAATATTACTGGAGATGTATTACATAAACAGATAATGTTGTTACTGTTGTTATTTTAGGTTAAACGCGAAGTAAAATAAAACATATGGTTAGTCAAGCAAATAGCAGTTCCTGCATATCTAGGCACACAGTATCAAAGTTTACATACTGAACACACAATGTGGAGTTCGATACCTTACTTCGTCAGAAGAGTGTGCCGTAGGAATTAATTTCGCTATTTACGAAAGAAGATTCCATAAAACTGCGAATAATGGCGTGAGGCAACTGTAAAAGGTGCGAGCGGTGAGCAGGTTGGGAGCTGAACAATGGGTTGTGCAGACAGGCCGTGTCATTACAGCGTGGCCGCGAGCGGAGCCAGTAAGCGCGCGTGCCGGCGACAAGCAGGCAGACAGCCGGCCAGCCAGGCGGGCAAGCAGGCACAGTAGCCGACCAGACTCGCACGGCCCAGCAGAGAAAAAAAGCCAAAAGAGCACACGCCGGCCGGCCGGCCGCGATTATATCTCCTAATGGACACCTTTTATGGAGATAACCAGATTACGGCCAGTCAGCACGAGCGGGCGCCGCCGGACGTGTGGGTGTTCCTCAAGGCGCTATCTCGGAACCGGCCGTGTGCGAAAAAAACAATCCCCGCTTATCTATCTCAGTCACGTTCCGCGCTTCACCTGCTGTTAGGCCCAACGGGGTCGGCTGAGTTACTCCCCGAACGTGAGAACGTTTCCGTTGCTTAAGCAGTCCTTCAGCGCTCGACTGTCTTGCCCCATTAATGGATAAGAATACTGTTATGCCACTCCATTATTCGTCCAGGACAAGTATATTGCGTTCCGCTAACAGATGGCTCCTGATCTTTATTTTTAACGTCTTGTTGTTTAAGTCGTTAAGTCTCCGGACCAGTCTGATTAGGCCCGACTCGTTAAGGCATAACAGTTACAACTGAATCTGACATACACTTCGTTCGTTGTGTTCATCACGTCACGTTACCCTAAATTTTTATCTCCCATAATTCTCATGTTACAGTGTCAAGAGATGGATCAAAAAAGCAAATATGTATAACATTTGGAGCAGAACCAACATTCGATTCTTCAGCAATCGTGCAAAAACCGCCTTATATGCATATGGAACATGGAAATTCACTACCTTCCATCAGCTACAAGACCTTACAACTGCCTCTTCCAGGTATTTCTGAATGTAATGTCAACCAAAGAATCGTGGCAACTAACAGACGAGCAGCACAACGAAATTAAGCAAACTCAGTATGGTTGGGTTGGTTGTAAATTGCTGAGCAAAGAAACAAATACTGAAGGGTTGGTAATCACAAGGAATTTTAAGGCGAGGTGGCAAAGAATTATTTAGAAACCCTTTAAGAAGATAAGGCCCTAAACCATGGAAATAAATGTGTGAAAGTAAAAAAAATTCCCACAATTATGGAAATATTTATATTCTGTTGACGTAAAGATTATTAATGACGATCTTACATAAAATAGCGAATGTTGTCATCACAGTGCTAGCCATGAGCTTTATGTAGCTATGATCTGTGATATTATGTTGGTGTAAAGCGTAATTTTTTGAGGCGGAGAATTCCACTCGAAAAACGCATAAAAGCAGTACTCGCAAAATTTGAACCTATTGTGCACCAGGGTTAATGTTTAAAGTATTGCCGCTGGCATATTGGTGACACTAATGAAGATTTTAGGGCTAAATACAATAGTAGTATCTGAACAGTAACATTCTGTTGGTTACCCATGAAAATATAGTAACCAACCAACCCAAACGATGGAAAGTAGTACATACAAAAGCTTACACTTTAGCCAAAAGATAGGTACGCACATATGCTTTCTTCTCATGGTGGTGCATGCTTTCTAAAGAGCTTGTGGTGAGTAAGGTATAAGGCGTTGAACAAAATTACATCAACTTTCGGTAAAAAGAGTGCTCACTACTCATGAAAAAAGATTTCATGTCATTACTCACTAAGCGAAATTACTTGGTAAGTGCAGTAGATCTCATACCAAACTACGTTGACTGCCTCTATTGTTGAACTTAATTCTATATTTTCCTGTAAAATTAAATTAACGGAGATAATTTATAGATATTCAGTAGTCTTTAGAGAATAGGATTAAGCGCTGAGGAAGTGCTGGGTATTGAGCAACCTGTTTTCTTACCCACGCAAAGTAAAAATACAACCATGCTTCACCTTTGTCCATTTGGTTTTTCAGCCCATTAGTGGAAAGTGGTAGCGAACTATGACGATAATTAACTTCGAGATACAAGACTAGAAAAGAATGCGTTAAACAGTTTTGTTGAAAGCGAACACTTCAACATATGCATCAATTTTAAGTTCCTTTAAAGAAGCAAACATAAAAAGAGATTAACGCTGATTTCTGGTTCACAACTGAGGCCGTATTTGCATGAAGTCGGAGCGCCTTCAACACCTGCTATGCCCAGGTCCGCGTCGGAGCCATTATCGACGAACATCGTGTTTATCAAGGCCGGACGCCTCACGAAGCCGTAATGACAGCAACGATATTTTTATAAGCGGTGTTTAATATGGACACAGCTCACCAGCGAACGATGAGTCAATTGCCACTAAGTGCTGCCTTGTAAATTGCTGCCATCGCCGCGTAGAAGGCTGCTTTTTGCGAACATATGACTTTCCACTCCGATCTATATGCAGCGTCAGACAATTTTAAATGTACAGCAGCACAACACACAACAGTGGATTGTACAGTCTTCTACAAAGCAGACGAATTATCTTTGTTCAATAAACGGTTTATCTACAATATAAACCTGTCCTCCAACTTATGTATTCTTTCACTCTATTTCATCAAAAAACTTTGTCTGTAAAATTACATTTAATTTTCGCTTAAAGTTTAGCGCTGCCTGTTCCTTGCTGATATTGCCAACGTTTCGGTCCTACCGTGGGGCCTTCTTTAAAGCTGCTTAAAGTTAACGAATTCGTTTTCTTGTACACTGGATGGATTGTTTGCTGTTTTTTTCTTCTTCAAATATGGTCCTGTTTCTACGACAATGAGAGTGTAGCTGCTCCAGAAAGATTTGCGCTTCGTGGAGCGATATGGATGTTATTGTTGCAACACGTTCATTTTCAAGTTCACATTTGACTCAGTCCAAAGCCATAGTCTTTGTCAAAGTTTTTGTATGCTTATCAATTTCTATGGATTCCTCAATTTTGTGTGCTAAAAATTCTTTCGGATTTAATTTAATTGCAATGGAGCGCACGCTCCGGTGACAATTTCCCTAAACACCCAACTTCCCCCCCCCCCCCCCCCACCTTTCCAACACCCTTCTACAAATTTCAACTTTAAATTCTTTCAACGTTTTTGGTAAATTTTCATCATTTTTTTGGGTAACTTATTCCAATCCATGACACCCTTACCTAAAAAAGAGAATCATTCTACACCCTAGTGCCTCAAATCTACTGCCAGCTTGTGGTCATAGTCATCTTTTCCCTTCCATTCACTACTTTTCATTCTTACACCAATATCTTTCCGCGTCTCATCACCAATTTACGCCTTATACACTCCCATGACCCTCTTCACCCTCCTCCTGTCATTCAACGCATCCCATTCCAGCTCTTTTATCATATCTGTTACTGATTACGTTCCGCAGTAATTTCCAGAAACAAATCTAGCAGCCCTTTTTTGCATCCTCTCCAACTCCTCAAAATGTGGGCCACATATTGCACTACCATATTCAAGCAATGGTCTGACCAAGTTTTGTAACCCAATTCTTTTACTTCTCCCGTACATCTCCTCATCACTCTCTCCAACAAGTGCAGAAGTTTGAAACCTTTTCCTACTACCTGTCCAATGTGTCCTGCCCAGTTAAGCTTGTTATCAAATGTAATGCCAAGATATTTAAGTTTCAAGTCTTCATCAAACAATTCTTTCCCACCTTTGGTTTTTTTATCTGTGTATCTAATAAACTGACTCTTCTTCGCATTTATCTTCATCCCATGTTTACCAACCCAACTAGATATCCTGTCCATATCACCCTTCAGGTGTTTACAGTCCTCTGCCGGTGATCCTTTTATATAGCATTATGTCATCTGCAACAATCTAATTTCAGATAGTAAACAATCAACATAATTATTCATATATAATAAGGAATAACAATGATCCCAATACAGAACCCTGAGGCACTCCCATTTTTTACTTCCACTTTCTTTTGATACTGCATTTCCTACCTAACTTTTTGTTTTCTACCCTTTAAAAATTCTTCTACCCAGCAAATCACTTTCTCATCCACTCCAATAGTTTTTACCTTATTTACTACCATTATATGGCTTACTGTGTCAAAAGCCTTTGAAAGATCAAGTGCTACACTATCAAATTGGCCTTCTTTGTCCACTTCATCCGAAATATCTTGCATATACCCCACTAACTGAGATTCGCATTAATATCCTTGCCTAAAGCTTTGGTGCTTACTTGAAAACCACTTACGCTCCTCACGTATGTTTCAGGTATGGCTGTTTATCAATCCATTAATTTACCTACCACTGATTGGCCTGTAATTTTCGACTCTATTTCTCACCCCTCCTATTAATTACCGGCACTACTATCGCACATTCACAGTCCTCTGGTAAGCAGCAAGTATGCAGACTCAATTTAAATAATAATTCAAGATAAGGTACTATGTCACATCCTGCTATCTTTAAGACATCTGTGGTAATATTATCTACAGGAGCCCCTTTATGTTTTTACAGCTTTCTTAGTTCCTTCATGATTTCCTCAGGTAGAATTTCATATAGGATAGATAATGCTGTTGTCTATTCTATATCCTATTTTAATTGTGACAAATAAAATGAATAAAAAGCTAGTACGTAGCTTGCCTCCGGAACCCCCCCCCCCCCATTCCCGTTACCCCTCTCCCCCCCGGTAGCCCAGCGTAGCTTTCAATCCAACCCTTCCCCCTTTTGACCGAGCAACGTAAGTTATGGATGCTCCCCCCCAAAAAAAGGGATTGCGTTTCCACGCAATTTTTTCAGAAATCAAATTCTTAATTGTCATCTTCATAAGAACGTAGTTCCGATGTCGTGTTTTAACATGTTTGATGGAACTTATCCAGTACGGGCAAAGTAAAAGGATTTTAGCGCGTAATGGGTACGTGGAGTGATGTGTTCCATTCCGCAGATAGCTTGCTCTGCGCTGCATTCTTGAGCACCAACGCGGCTCCTCGGAGGCTATTTATCCTGCCGCCGACAGCTAAGGAATCCAGCGTCCTTCGTCGGCCGAAACGTATCTAGATCTGCCTGCAGACGCTACTTTAATTGGGGAACCGCAACCCACTCACAAAGCGATTACACATGTACCACACATTTGCCTCTTTTTTCTCGCTTGACAAAAAGCGCACTTTTAATTAGGCATCGTGTGCTGAGGTGAAAACGAAATAATTGTATACACAAGTTAGATTGAAGTAACTTTGTTACAGCATTGCAAAGAATTCCGACCATCCGAATTCTCAATTCTCCTCAATTCTGGGAAAAACATCGCTGAGGTTTTTATCCACTTCACTTAACAAACCCATACAACGAACCAAGATTGTTCAGATAAAGTGGTAATGTTCAGTTTGGGAAGAAAGCAAAGTCTGAATCTATATCTTAATGACTATTCAGTTTTCCATAAACAAAAACTTATTTTTAGTATCTTGTCAACAATTATCTGAACATTCAGCAGCAATCTTCGGAAGTCGTCAAGATTTACGTCACCATCATCAACAATGCCGTAGGTCCACACTCAATTCGCACTGACAAGGGACACCTCTGACCTCGAAAGTTTGCAACCTCGCGAAAACATGCTTACAGTAACAAGCGAGTGGTGTTCATCATTTCCATGCAAAACGTTGCATTCTACCTCAAGTAACATTTTAATTGAGAGAAACAAAGTAACAAGATACCGATACCATACGAAGGAAATTATACGTAATTCAATGACGTAGGTGTATCATTACATTTTGAATCAATAGTGCCAAAAACTCTCTGCTTAAAGTACTTAATATAGCGCAAAACACGCGTATACAGCAGTACCACATGCCTGATAGTGCTTATATTAGTCCTCAAATTGCAGATGCTGATTTCGATGAAGTGTTTAAATCAAAATGGAAGAGAACAATGTGCACACCTCACTAAAGCCACGTTATAACATTCCAAATCCTTCCGCATTCAAGCAGTCCAATATCAAAAGCCACACTAATTACATTTTCAAATAATGATGTTGGTATGTCAACCAAGCATATTGCAACATAGGCTTATACGTAAGTGCAGCAAATTGATTGTAAAATCACAGAGTGAAGTTTGATGATGAAATAACGATCATGTATCTTCACTTGTAATTTGGCACATCGTAGTCTTACAATATCAGTAATCCTTCCGATATAGAGCTTATACTGCCGAAAGACGTGTTAAAAGAACAATCCCGGCATTAGCTTGTGAGAAGCCATTAAAAACTGAATCTTAATCGAGTGCGAAGAGGAGCGGAATTTGATCCAGGAGTTTGGTACACAATCTGTCGATCAGAAACTGCGTGGCACTACCCCTTCTACACTGCTGTGAAAGTCCCGAATCAATTAAAGCACTTGCACACTGAGGTTCGAACAAGCTCACCCACTAAGGAGTGCACGCCCGGCGTTAAGGGGAGGGGGGGGGGGTAAGCGGGTCAAAAGTACCCGGGCTGCAGGGGCCCCCAGGCCTCGAAGCCAAGAATCCGCCCATTAGCGCCCGGCTACTTTGTAGAGCTGAAAAAAAAAAGGTCGCCCATTTTACCCCGGGCCCGAAATTCCTAGCGTCGGCCCTGAAGGAGTGCTAGACACTACCGCAGCGTCTTGAAGGCCTTCCTTCATTTAGGTCTGAATGAAAACATGAACAAATATCCCCAACAATCATTCATTAATAGTGTATACATGGGAATGAGACGCGATGTTGTATTCACACTTGTTCGAGCAGGCGGTCTGTTTTGTGCTGGTCTGTGCGTGAGCCGGCCACAGAGGAGGTAGTTTACTGCCTTCTGCCGCATTCAAATGAGCAGCTGGAGGACAGTACACGGAGCCCAGAGCATACCACAATTAGGTCCGCTGCGGTGCACAATACCAACAAGTTGTTCCCATTAGCCACTGCGTATATCAGGCGGACAAAGCGCGCCTCGGGGAACTGTCCAGCTCTGCGGCTGAGGCTATGCTTAGTACACGCGCATCTTGGGGTTCGATTCCCAGTGCAGATTAGTGTATTATTACAGATATGACTAACCCTTAAATGGTCGCGCCAAAAAAATTACGTAAGTGGTGGCGTGGTGAGTCCGACACGCCAATTTTGTTTATAGGAATCAAACACCAAATGCTAAATCAGACTCTCTTTAATGAGTATCTTTAAACCTTTATATCAATCAACATTTAAGCTCTTTGAAAACACAAACTAATACAAATATTTAAAATAGTATATATAAAAATGCTAAGTTTCGATATCGCAGTATTGGCAGATAACAGTCACGTGGGCTTTGCACAGATATTCATGGCATTTAGAACACACAAACTTTGCTTTTCTGTCCTTGGTTCTTCGACACATGCAGCAACTTTTGTATGAACGTGATTGGCTAGCCCCAGAAGACTATTCAATATCCCCAATTTGGTGTCGCAGTTTCAATCATTTTTATAACTGTCGTAATAATGTGGGCATGTTAGTTCTTGACATTTGATGAGATTTGACCCAATCGACAGTCAACTGCTTTAGAAATGTTCTTCTGGAATCTGGATACACTTAAATTTACTTTGGCCGTAAGAATCACAATGCATTAGAAAAATTTAACAGGTACTCACAAGGGATGTAATGACACATGATGAATGTGAAAGTAGTGACACATTATTCGATGATGATCCCAAAAATAACTAATTTCAATGCATGTTACATTTTTTACATTTTCAAGTGACTAGTTTAAAAAACATATTACTTTAACGCATTATATTAAAATAACGTACTTACCTAAAATTTGCACAACTAAAACGGTCGCACTGTGTGTATCACTCCCCAGCCGCGCTTTCCAAGCGCGACACACAATCGAGCCACGCTCCCGACGATTTACGAAGGTCATGCCCTTTAAGGAAGCTATCGGGAGAACTAGCGTAGTGAATCCAAATTCAAAAAGTTATAAGCCTTCAAACATGCTTGGAGTGTGCGATACCCCTAGGTTACATGATCAGTGTATCCCATTCTGGGAACGTTCTGAAGGCTTTCGGTTACCTCTTTGTAACAATGCAACGCGAAGCAATAACAGAAACTTTCATCTATCGGATATTGGCATTAACATTTAGAGTTTTCCACATAAAGTTCAGAGACTAGGGAAATTCGTCTCTGAGGTGACGGAGACCGAAGAACGCCAAGAACAATTGCATTACGAAATAAAAAAATAAATAAAAAACATTAATTTATAGCTTAAATATATTCATTACCGAACGGAATGATCAATTTATTGAAGGAAGACTTTCGACTAAATATAAAAAAGCAAGACAAAAGTGATGAAATGTAGCAGAAATTATAGCAATAGACCATAATATTCGATTAAATATAAAAAAATAAGATCATATACAATAGGGAAGCAAGTGAATTTTGTTACTTAGGAAGTACAATTACAACTGATGGTCGAAGCTGGAATGATGTTAACAGCAGGATGGCACTAGCGAAAAGCTAGAAAAAAAGAAATCTTTTAGTTTCAAATATTAATTTAGTACTCGGAAAAAAAATCTGTGTAACACAAAACTTTATGGTAGCGAAGCATAACTTAAGGAATACCAGCAAGTAGGAAAATTGAAGCGTTTAAAATGTGGTGCTATAGGAGGAAGCAGAAAATTAAGTGGACAGATAAAGTACGAAATGAACGTGTTTTGGAAACGATTGGTGAGGAAAGAAGGTTATAGAAAATTCTTACAGAAAGAAGAGACAAGATGGTGGGTCACATTTTAAGATATTCGGTTTTGGTTAATTCGATAGTGTATAGAACAGACGAAGGTACGGCAGTTGCCTTGTTGAAGTTAAAAGGCAGAAATTAGAATATATGAAGCAGATAATAGAGGACGTAGGTTGTAAGAGGTATGTTGAGATGAGGAGGTTAGTGCAAGATAGAGATGGAGGATTGCATCAAACCAGCAAGACAGCAAAAAGAGAAAAGCCTATATATCAAACCTTGAATTGCTAAAGTTGGAGACATATCTTGACCGTCCAAAACCAATTGAACATCCGAATATTACTGTGTTACAGAGATCCAAAAATGGATAGAGTTTAACTTAGTTAAAAATATACATTAAATTTGATCATGATAACGAATAAGACTTTGTTTAGTGAAAAAAAAAAAAGTTATTAAGAACTTCGTGCTCTCATGTGAAGTGAAGAATCGATATAATCTTACAGAGTTTTACATCCTGTAGTTAAATACAGCAGACTTGGCTGTATCAGACGTTCAGTCAACATTGTTTATCGTAATGATTGTCAAACGATGTAAGAAATGAACTAACGGTGGAAAACCAAATGGAATATAACGTAGTTACTGACATTTCCATAGCAAACATTTTGTGAATTTGAAACTATTCTGGCGTTAGTTGATCGTAAAGGACAGGCAGAAATAAAAACACGATCACGCCCATTTATTTTTTCAGATCATCTTATAAATGTGGGTTACCAGTCAATCTGAGACTTAACTCCTTTCCAACTAAAGTCTTTACACAACGTTTCAAGAAGATTTTTTACTTAAAGCGTAGCCCAGCATCTAGAGTCTATTCTTGGCCGATATTTCAAATTTATTACAAGATTTATATGTAATTACAAATTTGTTTAAAAATATTGATTGAATTTTTTACATGATGTAAGGCCAGAATGATGCTTATAAATTAATCATAGTTAAATGAATACTGGTTAGTTATCTACATGAAATTAAAGGAATATTGGTTAGTTATCTACATTACTACCTCTTAAGTATCAAATTTTTTTGGTGTTTTACGCCTCGTCGGTGTCAAAGTCATTAGAGGCAGGAGAGGGCTGGGCGTAAGGAACGGGAAAAAATTCAGCTATGGTGTTTTTAAGGAGCCATCACGTCATTCACCTGGAGTGATTTTGGGAAGCCATGAAAACCGAAGTATGGTTGACTGTACTCACAATCTCCCGAACGCCAGGCCAGAACGTTACTTCTCACCGTTTGTAGGTAGAGCTAATTCTATGCTGCGATTCCTAGGTCGAATCTTGAAAAAATGTAATGAACAAACAAAGGAGATAGCGTACAAATCTCTTGTGCGTCCACATTTGGACTACTGTTGTGCCATCTGGGATCCGTTTCGTAAGGGGTTGACTGACAGTATAGAGAAAGTACAGAGAAGAACCGCTCGATTCGTGACCGCTTGCTATAGTCCTTATGAAAGTGTAACAGAACTGATTAGTAGATTGGGCTGGGAGTCTCTGGTAGATAGACGACGCACGTTTTGTTTAAACTTGTTGGTAAACATGTGCACTCCCACTTTCATTTACGAGTGTGGTGAAATACTTCGTTCACCAAAGCCATTTGAGTCGGAATGAAAGCAGAGATAAGATTAGAGAAATAAGGTGCCGCACTTATTCCTATATGAATTCTTTTTTTCCCCTCGTACCATTCGGGATTGGATTGAACAGCAAAGAGAATAGCTTTGGTGCTGAGAACCATCTGCCACCCACAATTTTGTGAATTGAAGAGTATATATGTAGATGGAGATTTGATTAAAAATGACCGGCGAATCACTCAAAAGCGTATCGCGAACCATATTCAAATATGCAAGGAACGTGTCGGCTGCATTATTGAACAACTGGGATACCGTAAAAACTGTGCGTGATGGGAACCACGCCATCTCACAGAGGATGACTGTAGAGGTCTACGAAACCTGAAGTTTGAACCGATTCCACACCCTCCTTACTCCCACGATCGTGCCTTGCTATTTCCCCCTCCCCTACGTCCCCTCTACTCAAGAGAGACCTCAAGGGTAATCGTTACACCTCGGACGATGTGGTAAAGGCAGCAGTCAAATACTGGATTCGAGAAAAGTCGGAAGAATTTTCCGGTGACGAAATAAAAAAAACTTGTTACATGTTGTGAGAAATGTGTTAGCCTTAACGATGACTATGTTGAAAAATAAAGATATGATTTTGAAGCTTAAAAATTGTACTTGAATACACTTTCTGCCAGATTTTGCTGTTTGGATTTTACTCGTGTTCTACAAGCATGTGCGGCTTTCTTTTTAGCCTCCCCTCAAATACTGGATTCGAGAAAAGTCGGAAGAATTTTCCGGTGACGAAATAAAAAAAAACTTGTTACATGTTGTGAGAAATGTGTTAGCCTTAACGATGACTATGTTGAAAAATAAAGATATGATTTTGAAGCTTAAAAATTGTACTTGAATACACTTTCTGCCAGATTTTGCTGTTTGGATTTTACTCGTGTTCTACAAGCATGTGCGGCTTTCTTTTTAGCCTCCCCTCTTATATGCTAAGAAGCCGCAATCTTTTAACTTCAAGATGAACTCTGGATGGTGAAGTAACGTTAGGGTCTGTAATTCTGGAGGACGGTGGTTAGATTTCCCACACGCCCTTCCAGATATCTGTTTTTCATAATTTCCCAAACTTACTTTAGGCAAATGCGGGTTCGTTCACGCATTACGGCTGTGTCCGGTTTCCTATTATTTCCTTGGCCACAATCCATCCTCTCTGGGCTATAATGACTTAAGTCTTAGACACGCCATAAACCCATAAATAAATAAAAAATGTCTAATTGTTCTGTACTGAATATACAATTTCTAAGTAATTCACAGTAATTCCACAAACTATAATGTAAAGAAAAATGTCCGGTACACATAATGTGTAACTGAATCACAGAACATTTGACACCTATCACAATAAACCCTGTCACTTGCAAATATTCGGAGGCAATTACATGAATAGCACAACTTTGTATTGCGTTTATTAAAGACTATTTCAGATGATGGCAGAATTTCTGAAAATATTGCACAGTTTTTCACTTGAAAAGGAATATTCACATGACGGAACCGAATTGCGTATTTTATCGAACTGGTCTATCTTATAGGAATACTGGCATTTCTGCCGAAGCATCCTATGTAAGATATACCACTTTCATCGGTTTCATTTGATGTGGCATGACTGGCAAAATGAGTGAAGTATTAAAACACTGGATTTTCTATCACTTTCTCGACAATAAACACCGTTTATTCGACGCAATTTGCAGGTAAATTTGTGAAACATGACATTGTGAGCTGTAACCCCGGAAGACAGGTTAGCCATCCGATATGTAAAGCAGCGGGCGAGGATCGTTCCCACGACCCTCCGGTCTCGAGTCACGACCGCTGCTCGTCTCGTCTGCCGTTACCTGCTCTGGTGCTAACGTCCTCCGGATGACCTCTGCCCTCCGCGGGAAGAGCATCCCATGCGGTGGGTCATCTCTAGGTGCGACCACGTTCCCTCTCCCACCAAGGCAATAAGAAAGTAAGCTTAACTGTCAGCGCCTGTCGACTTGATTTCTGATACGGTGTTTCAAGCGGGAGTTTTAAATAAACCAGTCTGAGAAGACGGATGAAGACCACATTAAACACAAGTCACCAATATTTCTAATGTAAACTTCAGGATTATACTCTCGGAAGTGGCGCCAGACAATCCAGCATAACTAAAAAATGATGGCTCTTTAATGTTGAGATTCAACTGAGGGTAAACGAGATATGACTTTTTATGAAGGACATGACTCAAATAACTACTTAACTTGACTTCAATAAAATCAGACAATGGGTCAATAAACTACCAATTTCTTACTAGTTCAAACAGAGGACACATTATAGCTAAACAAAGAAGGCAATAGAAAAAATTCTTAAGAGAAATTCGCAAATGCACGCTTTAATTTTAAAATATAATGTTTAGCACCTGGTTAGAAATAAAGAATTCAAATGCTTCTCCCCCCCCCCCCCAAAAAAAATTGCATATAGCTAATTCTCTTAAATGTAATGTACACTGATTCAGAATAAATGGGACAACAATGACCCGCTTCATGTCCGTTGTCAATAAGGCCTAGAAATGTGCCTGAGATTCGTAGAAGAGGAAATGAATCACAGCCCCTAAGGAACATATGGCCTAACGAAGGACTGGTTTAGTCACAAAAATCTCCTGGATGCTTATGGAGTTTTGCTTGTGGGTTCTCACCTCGTTGATGTCGAGGGCATTTAAGGCGGGAAATGACTGGGACTCACGTCTTTCGCAAGCGCAGACTTGATGGATTGGCCCCGGGTTTCTTGTTCATCTTTCTACTGGTAAACGTGCATAATAAAATTGGACTAGAGGAAAAAGATAATACGACAGCCCTATCTCTATCATTCTATTTAGTTCGTTTCCTGTTGAGTCTGTGATATTCTTAGGGCATAACACCGTATGTAGATATAAAACAATTGAGGCCAGAGAGGCAAAGTTACACACACAGTTTTCAGAGATTTTTGCGGTAACTGGCTAGAATCATATAAAATGTTAAAAATATCAGAAATCTTATAAGTGTCTAAAAAGTTTCTGAAATGTTAAAAATGTCTAAAATGTTAGAAGTGCCTGAACTGATTAGAAGTGTCTAAAATATTAGAAACGTCTGAAGTGGTAGAAGTATCTGAAAAGTTAGTAGTGTCTAAAATGTTGGAAGTGTCGAAAATGTGAGATGTTTCTCAACTGGTTAGTAGTGTCTGAAATTTTAGAAGTGTCTAAAATGTCAGAAGTTTCTAAAATGTTGGAAGTGTATGAACTGGTTGGAAGTGGCTGAAATGATAGAAATGTCTAAAATCTTAGAAGGGACTGAAATGTTGAACGTATAGCAGAATGTTGAGAATCCCATTTTTAGACGGTTATCAGTGCTGCCGAAAATTTATGCGTACGTAATTTTTTTTTTTTTTTTTTTCAGCATACGAATAGTGCCTTCTTTCGTATAATCAGCTCATCACCGATGGCAAAACTAAGAGGCCCCGATGCCGAAAAAATAAAGTGTTTGGCTGATGGAAAATCATCAACGTGTTACACATTCATGTTAATAGGCGACAGTACAAGAATAGATCACTGACATGGAGTTGGCAATAATTCAACAGAGGCGTAATTTAGACACAGCGCCATAATATATTGACATTTCATAACTGCACATGTAGAACCGTTCACAGCAGGTAAGAAGTTTAGTGGTTTAAACTGTGTATCATATATGGTTCTTGTATTTGCAACATTAGACACGTTTCACAATATAAAATTGTCACAGTTGGATCGAAAGGAAAATTACAGCGACAAAAAGTATTTTATACATAAAAAATAATGAAATACCTTTATTACAATCTCACAAGAGGAAAGATTTATATACTTCTGAAATGAGAACAAAGAGGCAATGTGTTATGCAGCACATCATGTGTACACTATTCGTCTTATTATCTGTTTCTATGCCCGTTCAATCTGATAAAAAATTTCCGTACTTCCAAAATGTTTCGGATCTCAGTCGACAGGTGCCTACTGATGATCGATAAAGAAACCTGATTAGATTCCTAGTTTCGGCCAGAGTTTACAGAGGACTTTAATTCCAATTCTTTCCGGAGCGTGGTGGGTGAGTGGTTATCGCTCTGGCCTCGCATTCGGAAGGATGCCGGTTCGAATCCCCGTTCGGACATCTAGATTCGGGTCTTCCATGGTTTCCCCAAGTCACTACGGGCGAATGCCGGGATATTTCCTTCAAAAGGCCATGGCTGAATTTCTTTCCGTTCCTTGTTGAAATTCCTTTCCTGCCTCTAATTACCTCGACGTCGAAGAGGCGTAAAGACACAAGCAAAAAAAAAACTAATTCTTAATTCTGATTTGTGTTATAGGTCATTCTTAGTCGCTAGAATTACCGGATCAGGTTAATTACTAAAAAATCCAACTTGAAACTTTGTCAGTCTGTCGGTCAGGCTATAATGTTTAGTTTACGGTTAGCCTGAGATTCTATGTGGGTATTTCCCTCGCAAGATCCATCATCACTTTGCACTGATAGTAAATTTGTCCGTAGAGGCTTGAATTATCCGTATGAGTGCGGTTGCCTTTGCTGCCTGATGGCCAGCGTTGTCCTTCACACGTCCGCCTGCATATTAGTCTTGCTCCCGATGTGTGTTTTGCATACTCCGATCGCCGTCTTTCATTTCTGCGATGAATATTCATTGATGGATCATAAAATAGTGTCCGGTTGTCCTCGCCTTTGTCGGCTCGCGTGCCGTCCGTCTCAGGTTCGTTCCCCACCTGTGCCACTTCTTTTTTCTCGCCCTTCGACGTGTAGAAGCCATTTGAGCAAGTTGTATCTGTCGACTGTAAGTCAGTTAAATAATATACTTTATTACAGGCACAGTTTACGCATTTCTTACGCTTCAGTAGCAGCAGCGATAGAATCTTGATAAGTTCATATTTCAGAGTGGAAGGAACCAGATTTGGCTGCTCTGTGATGTGAATACCTAAATCTTGGCGGTGAAAAATTTTAAGTATGCTGTTTACTTAAAATATTTTCGTTCAGAAATGTGGCAATGATATGGTATATTCTCAGAGACGTGGTTAATACTGGCTGCATTATGTGACGGCGTACTTTGAGTTTGTGACACCTATACATCATTAATCTCGACTACAGTGCCTAGGCAGTTTTCATGCCATCACCCATGCAAATGTTGGATGGTCACCAGTTTCCACCTGATGGAAACAAGTGTCTGAAGCACAAAATATGGACTCTATTGTTAGATTACTACACGGATGATGCAACTGTCCTAGCATTAAGGAAGAAGAAAATCACAATTCGTTATTGCAGATAAATAACTGAGAAAATAATAAAATTACCAAAATGATATAATAAACTTATTTAATCAAACTTAATTTTTAGATGATTGGAGTAATGTTTTCTGTTTCAGTAGTCGAAGCAACAATGAAGAATTTTTTTTTAAACATCGAAAGAAGTTAATCAACCATTTGAACTACGTTGTACACGGATTACAGTAGGTGCGCGCAGAAATAAAGGTGCATTTAAGGAATAAAAACAATCAAATCGCCGAATTCCCCTGTCTCTTTATAGTCCAGGAAACTGGAACGTTTGCTACGGTAGTGTAGTTTATGATAAACACTTTAATAACTGTTTTTTTTTTAACTGCTTAACGTCTAATATAACAACTAGGTCTTTAGAAACGGGAAAGGATGGGGGGCAAGGAATGTGAAGGAATACGGCCATGGCCTTTTTGAAGGAAGCATCCCGGCATTCACCTGGAGTGATTTGGGGAAACCATGGAAAACCCAAATCTGGATGCGCGGACGGGGATTCGAACCGCCGTCCTCCCGAATGCGAGGCCAGAGTGGCTACGATCAAAGACAGTGTGTGCACTATCTTTTCGTTGAGTTCTTACGCTGTAACGGCCTTGGTAAGAAGACTTACACGATCAGCTAGACCGTTACACCACCACGCTCGGTAACACTTTAATAAGAAGCAAACAGAAATACTGGTTGTAAGTTGAGATTCAGTGTACGAAAAGTGGCCATTACTAAAGTCCTTAAAACCTGCATCTGCAAGAAATAAATGTAAACAAGCTCGTAACTAGTATAAACTGTTTGTACAATAAAAACAGATGACAGACAACGTTATCGCATATTCGTTGTAAGTGAATACAAATATTAACACTTTTGAATTTCATATAGTAACTAATTTACATAACATCATATGTTATCCCTTCTCTTCACCTTTATTTCGCCTCTATTCCTCCTGTATCAACTCTCAAATTATCTCCAAGAAAAACATGCCAGGCCAGTCGACATCTACTCCCATTTAAGACAGTGAAGTTAAGTGGATTCTCGCCTGTCACACTAATAACTTCACATTCCTCAAACAAACAATTTACCAGATTCTCTGAGCCAAAGCCGTATTTCACCTCAAAGTTAACTAATGATTTCATTTCTGCTTCTCCCACCGCATACTACATCGTTCCCGTCTATTAATAAGAACTGGACTGTATCACTCAGATAAGTTGCCGAATATAACTCAAAATAAAGCAGAACGGAGTTGCTTATGATGAAACTTATGCATAGAAATATTCTTCATTTATTACGCAACACAATTTGCTTGACAGAAGCTAATTGAAAAATTCACGACTGACTTATTTCGGAATAACAGCAAACAAATATTACTATCAGCAACATACATATGTAGGAATGACCGCGAAAATAAGATAAGAGAAATCAAGGCCAGAAGCGATTCATTTCTGTACTCATTTTTTCCACGAGCGATTAGGGGATGGAATAGAAAGGATTTACCGGGCGAGTAAACTTAAAATCCGACAGGAGTAGCTCTCAATAAATCAGTCCAGCCATCCTGATCTGGGTTTTCCCAGATCACTCCGGGCGAATTCCGGGATGGTTCCACACAATAGCCCACGGGTGCCTCCAGCCATATCCCGTATATCCCTTCCAAATTATTACCCTTTCGGATAGGTGCAATGCACCCTCCACCACACACTTTTAGTGAACCGCAGAGTAACAATAATAATAATTTTTTTAATACGCGGAAATGAATACTCAGTAGAAATATACCTAAAAAAATTCTAAATAAGAATAGGATGCTACATATAAAAATTTTCTGTTAGCAAGAAACCTTATAAATCCAGCAACTGTCATACCATGACTAACGACTTCTGTATATTCCAAATTATATCGCTCCCAAGGATGGAGTAATTTTAAGCTTAGGTTCTTTGTTTTGTACTTTTGTATCTTTATACATGCCTGGTAAGGTTTAGATAAATTATTACAGCGATATTAAAAGAAAAATGAATAAATATCCAATTTAAATAAGATATTACAGCGATGTTAAAAGAAAAATGAATTAATATCCTATTTAAATAACATATTACAGTGTCTCCCTCGGAATTGTTCTTTTAAGTGTCTGAGTGTAGCGCTGGCGCGCGCGTTTGTGTGTGTGTGTGTGTGTGTGTGTGTGTGTGTGTATGTGTGTGTATGTCTGTTGTAGATTTATCTTAACACGCTCTGAGTTTGGTGGGCGAGCAGTATCTCTCCAATCTAGTATTAGGGAAGACGCGGTTTCAAATCCCTGTCCGGCTATCCTACTTGTTGGTTTTTCATTGTTTCCCCAAATCACTCCAGACGAATGTCGAAGTCATTCCCGTTCGTTGTCCCTCACGTTACGTTGGCTGAAAAAGTTCCGTGAGGACCTACAGCAAGCAGTCCACCACTTGGGCTTAAACTGGGAGGAATGAAACGCTAAACAAAAAAAGTTAACACAATTATGAGATTAACAATTTTATTTTACTTGCTATAACATCGACATATCGCCGTATCTTAAAAAATTGGCGCCATGTTTATTTCTGCTCTTATATTTGGATTAAAATTCTCCCAGAATTTTACAAATCTGGGCATAAGATATATCCATTGAAGAAAAGCGATCTTGATAAATCTGATGATATTCTCCACGATGGAACGTAAGGTTTACTTTTAATAGTTAATAGTAACTCAAGATGTCTCTCTGCAGAATCTAGATATCAGAAATCGGATTTTTTAAACGAAATTTCGTAGCTAACACTTTAATTCTAAATTAATGGCGTTTTTTACTTTAATCTTAGCGATTACTTCCTATTATATCACAAAAAAAATTGAAAGGTCTTTTTTTATGAGTTTAGGCCTCGTCAACATCAAGAACATCAGAGGAGGGAATGGAAGGAACTATACCGCCATTCGCCTGGAATGACTTCAGGAAACTACATACGAGCCGAAATCCCGATGGCTAGAAAGTGTTTTGAATCCGCCTTCTTCTAAATGCAAGACACTATCGTTACCCCTTATCCACCAGGCTCTGTTTGAAAGATCTAATTACAACTGTAAACCGAACAGATTTCGGAGTTTATCTGATACAAAAATATCTTTACTGCGAGTGGATCGATGGTCACTCACATTTTAGTTGGTTCATAATCGCCTCCTGGAATAAACTCAGTGTTTTGTCATTTAATCCGCAGATATCCAAGAAAATACATGTAAATATTGAGTTTGAACGAAAGTAAAGCAAGGTGCTAAGGGGAAAAAGTGTTATCTGCCATCATGAAAATTTACATTCTAAAATTTCAACAGAAAATCATATCTACTTCAAACTAGCAAAAAATCTTGGATACAATGTAAGACTGACATAGCATTCCATTTCCAGAGATTTGACCTAGTACTGTAATATCCAGGATTAAAAAATAGATGAACAGGGGAGTTAAATTGTTTAAGAACATATAAAGCTTTGATGTATAGAAACTAACAAGGAAATGGAAATAGGATATATGAAAATGTTTCTCTGAGCCTTACTATGCGAGTCTAAAGTCGACAATTGCAATCCCGATTAAATACATAGTAAAACATTTAAACTAAAAAAAAAAAAAAAAAAGTAACACTTAGAATGAAGAGACACTTTCAGCTGTGAAAGGAGAATTTGCACGTGCTGCTGTAATTTAATTAATACGGTTTACAGCCGGAATAAGGTAGGTAGGTACATTATAAAAAAGAAATAGATATTAACAACATGTTCAAAGCATGAAATAGAGGAAGGAGGCGCTTAGAATTATTTGTAACATCAAATTTAAGTGAGGTACGCAGTGTAGAAGGGATACATTCCAGGTAACTGTAACGGCCATTTTACCAATATCGCTACTACGTCAATTTAATAAGATTCTTCATAAACAGCGAATCATCACAGTAAATGAGTTCAAGTGAAGAGGGAACGTGCGATTCTGCACTGGTTACAGCAACCGAATCAAACAGCTAAGGCCATCCAGAGAGGAGTGCCGATTGGCTCTCGTAATCGATCAAGGACGTAACACACGAATATTCTCGACCTTGTTCGTAATCGATGCGAGAATTGAGTTCAAATTAATGTTCGAACTGAGCAAATAGAAAAGCGAATGGCACAGATTTTCCCTATCGAACACAGCATAGCTTACGACTTAACTACAGCCAACAAGACTGCCGCTAATGCGCATTCGATATATCAGAATGATGATCGTATTCTAAGTAAAGAAATCGATTTGTGGTGCATTAATTTCCGCTCGGCCGAGGGCCGATCATTAAGAGCCCAACATGCGGTGGGATAATGCGCGACAAGGCATTAATTTGATTGGTTCCACGTCGTTGAGCGACAACAGCGCAATATTTGCATCGGCCGCAACTTGAGGTCAGAGAAAGATAGCGCCATTAAGTACTTAATCTGCGCCGCTGTCCTTATAGAGCAGTCGGACGGAGGTTTTTAAAGAGCGCACTAAAGCCCGAAACGGTTTTAAGTACGTGAGCCCTGAAAGAGGCTGATTATACGCGCAGTGACCGCGTAAAATTGACAGTCGCTTCTGTCGTCGCTATGCTCTGATGATTTCTGCAAGGCAGAGGTTTGGATACCTTTTTTTTCTGAACCATGGTTATAAACCCTTGTGATGTTAGGATAAATAAGGTCAATACAATTGATTACACAAGAGAAATGTCGTAAAATATAATGGCTGTTATGTTTCATGCTTCATTATCTAAATTTCGGACGTCATAGGTAAAATGCAGAACTGTAGTTATTTGTGGAGCTGCAACGCTATCGTTCTAAACTAAAAAACTGTCAATTTTTCGACAGGCGACAAAAACGAATCAAACGCCGTATGTGGAATTGAAATTGGTCTAAGAATCAAACCCGGACGCTCCAAATCTAAACAAAGACATGGTGCAGTCAGAGGCGTGCTAGAATGGCGCTAGCACAGTGCGTTACTTTAAGGCGTAAAGCTCAAGAAAGTCGAAGATAATAGTGGTACAGTCGTGGTATTTACGTAACTTCGAGAAGTCGTGGAAAACAGGTATCCAGATGGCTTGACCGGAAATTGAACCTGTGTCCTTCTCAATACGTGGCTAAGACTTATTGCTCAACCATCAAGTTTGTTGAAGGTACAAATCAAGTCGTTAGCAAAAAAATATTCACTGCTGGATAACGGGTACCACGCAGCTAAACGAACTGTCTCAGTTTCACTTCACTCATAATTTCCGGGCTGAAAGGCCGTGGTCGATAAGGTAAAACTTTCCCCTGACGTTTCGTCTTCAACTGCGGAAGAAATCCTCGGAGGCTAAGCCCGGAAATTATGAGTGAAGTTAACACCGGCCGTGAAAGCCTACATTGTATGTCTCAGTTTCAATTCAGTCTACCTTGGCAACAGCGGTAACCGCCTCGGGAATTCTGATTTCTTCTTGTTTAAGGATTCTGTGTCAATAAACAGCTAAGCAACAGCAGAAATTTGAATAAATTTATATAGTTTCCAGTCTGGAAGTCAATGAGATTATTATGGCGATGCAATTCTTGCAACGTATTCCTGTATTACTACTTTTAAATAAATGTTCGTCTTACATTTATGCTGGATGATTTCAGTTAGAGCAACCACGATCTCTCACTGAATGTTGAGTCCACTATCCGTCCTTCTACGTTCTTTAACAGCGCCTAAAGATTTGTGAGAAAAGCGCCGCTAAGTTCTGCTCCAGTAGACAAGTGACCGCTCTTGGGAACAGTGCGACAGAACGATGGGCAGCGGATTTTACTATATCCTCTGATGTCCGCGACAAGTAGAAATCTCGCGATGTGTTGGCCATTGTGAGCAGACGGAGGAGATAGGTGTTCTCAAGTGATGATAACCGGTAAGGAGTGGGTGGCGATGCGATCTAGCCAGCTTGTTAAAATACAGCCAGCGTGCAGTTTACACCTCGATATCGCGCACGGCATCTGCCAAACGAATACCTCGCACTGTCGCGGGATCTTCTACAAAACCATTTGGCTGTTTAATCAGCTGCCTTTCGACCTACACAGGTCGGAGCATTTCACCTCGATTTCGAGAAAACTCGAATCCGAGGCTCGTAATGGAAATGCAGCTCACATCAAGCGTCTCGAGCAATAGAGTTATAAAACACTACTTTTTAACAATGTGACTAGGAATTACCGACATGTGTTAAAGCCAACACTACCTAAGCGCTGTACCAAAAATTATGACAGTAAATTACTAAAATTAAGGTCGAAAACTCCCATTATATTACTAATGCCACACATAAGCACAGGTAGATAAATACAAGGTCCCTAGTTGCCTTAAGTTGCAAATTAATTATTTAATCAGCGAACAGCAGACCGTATTTTGCAATTCTATTTAGGAGAAATGCAGCGAAACAATTTTATTGTTACCCTAAAACTTTGGCCACAAAAAAAAGAGGAAGGTGTTAGTTATGATTCGTTTAAGATAAGACTGCAATGTAAGAAATTAACTTAAGGCCATCAGGTCCAATAGACCGCAAGCTGCGGTGAGAATGTTTCTGCATCTGCATGTCAGCGTCTCTTCTGCTCTTCTTTGAGATCCATCTAGCTGAAGATCGTCGCATGTTGCGTCAGTCACCTTGTTTTCGGTTTTTCAACTTGTGTGGTAACCTTGCCATTGAGTGTTAATTTTCGTCATCGTTTTCGAACCACATGTCCTCATCTTCACTTTTAAGCATAATATTCAGACGGATTATCAACGTTTCATTTTTTCGCCAAGCACATGTCCAAAGATGTTACGTATCACCTTCCTTCTAAACACCATCAATTTGAGAAAGTTTTGTTTTATAGTATTCCAGGCAACTGCTTGGATAAAGGTTTAAACAAAGCGGATACAAAAATTCTAAAACGCACTCTCTGCAACATAATTAAAACTGAATTATTATAGATGTTATGTTTAGAAATATAACAACCGGAACGTAAGATAGAGCGATATAAGACACGAAACTGATAAATTTACAAAAGATTCAATGGATTTCGCAGCTTTAATCGTGTTATAAAATGTTTAAAGACGTATATGCTGTGTACATTATGCTCGCAGTTTCGACAACGCCCTCACGTCGTCTTCAGAGGTCAGTCCTGCTGCTGACGCTACTGGAGACCGTCTTCAGCACACTCAGCGACAGGAATGAGACCTGAAAACACCTATCAGGCTGTTGGAATCGTGGGAGCATAATTCACGCAGCATGTATCCCGTAATGAATTTAGTAAACGATTCAAAAGATCTTAAAGTTTTCGGCCTAAATCATTTGTTACTAAATTCATTATTATATGCTTTAATAAATATACCTACGAAAATTGTTGAGTACTTATGTGTGACTTGTTTCAATTTTGTACTTCGCCAAGAGCATCGTCGTATGCAGTGAAGGCCGTAAATTTTTCACGAAATTTTCTAAGTATTTTTAATTATTCCTGGGGATGAGGGAATACACTGGAAGAAGCGAGTATGAACTATGGTGACGTCAAACCCCACCATCCAAGTGTGGATCGCGGAGTTATTTATTTATTTATCTTATGGCCATGCACAAAATGATCACGGAGTAAACAAGTACAAGCAATAAAAGTTATCTCTCAAGTTTTTTATTTATCCGCACTTTTAGAAAAAAAAAAAATGTTTTATGCCTCATGACTAACAACATTCCGAAAAAAACTGTTCTCGGGCTTCCAGCCGCGTAAAAATGTCACAATTACGGGTCGTTTGTAAGGCGCCTCTCTCTGCACTCATTTTCAAGCGGAGTTATAACTGAACAACTCTTTGTTTACGTGGCGCCGCGAAAACGTTGAAGACAAAAGCCGACCCAGCGCGATGACGTCATCCGCTCTTCTGCTCATCATTATTAGTTTATTTATTTACAACGCAGTGAAAATCGTCGTTCATACAACATTCCAAAAATTTCGTTGGGTATTTACGATAGTTTTAACCTATGAATTAAGTGACACTTTTTCATAGTCAATCTCTTCTCTGCTTAATATGTGCTCATGACTTCCAAAAATACAGACACCAATGTTTATCACGAAGATAGATTTGACAGTCGCAGAAACTATTCAGAAATGAAACACGAGGGCAGCCAACGCAAACTGTGTGGGAAGGAAAGGAATGCGGCGCGAAGGAGACGACCACAGAGACATATTGAAGGCGTCGTGAAACCACTACTGCCGTCTGTTTATAATATCTGGACATTAGGTAACTGTAACAGAAGGTTAAAAGCAATTCCTTGTCTACTGAATAATGGATCGTTTTTGTCCACAGGACAATAAATAACCAAAAATAAAAACCTCACGAACAAAAAAAATGATAACAAACAATATTGTAAATATGATACAGGCAAAACATGCGTTGTATATAAAAACGGAGATGCGCAGCTGCATACCATAGTAACAAATGTAAATTATTCGTCGCTGATGATGCCTCAATGAGAGGTGAAACGCGTACGACGCAGCAATAAATAAACTAAACAGTTGCATTGGCGTGTTCTTTCAACTAGTAAAAAAAAGATTAATTATAATTTATCATTTATAGGGCGGTGAACAACAGTAGCGTATAACTATTAAATTTATCCAAGATAATTTCTAACTAAAATTGTTGAGGTGTGTCTGTGAACTATACTGCTATGTAAATAGGAAGATGGAAACTTATATCGTCCATTTCAAACAAAATAAAAAATGTTACTCACTCAATGATATGGTCTCCAGAGCTCTGACTGGATTAACGAACACTCACCTGTAACAGAAATATGATACAACATGAATATCTCATCGTATCGCGTTATGCTACGATGCAAGCGTCAGGTATAAAACTAAGCAAACAAGAGAAAGTAATTACGTATCTGGGTACTCTCTTGTAAACAAACTTTCATTATTCAGACATTGCTGATACAAAACTGTTACCTACCACACGATTCATGTTGGCCATGCTTTAGATAAACCACTCCAAATAACTCTAGACCATTCACTGTTACCAGCATGTAACACAGTTAAGCAATAATGTTTTGAGACGTTCTTGAACGTGTCCTTTCAGTTTAAATTTATATTTATTACAGCCGAACGAGGAACATCATGCATTTAGCTTTGGCACCTCATACGCCACGTTAAAGTTTTTCACTATACTAATTCGGCGTAAATTATTCCAGATTAAAAGTTAATTTACTATCTTTTCTGTTTTATTTATATCATTAACCATATCTTCAAAACTATAATCAGAGAAAATAAACAAGTTAACCAATTCTGAAAGCTTTAAAACGTTATATAGTAGCCATTAATGCTGCCCTTTTACGAGATTATCCCAAAAGATTTTATTATTCTTATTCATTTTTGTCCATCTCATCCGGTATGCGTTCAGATCATTCTTACCGAGCGTTGTCAGTGAGATGGTAATGGCAGCTTCTCGGATTCCGGAGGTCGCAAGTCTGATTCCCGGCGCAAATATCGAGTTTTCCTAGTTTCCCGAAATCAAAAGGCCATGGTCGAATTCCTTCTCGTTTTTTGTCTTCCCTTAGCCGCTACTATCCACTTCCAACTGTTATGTCTTTGATGTTAATAACCCATAAAGCAAAATTTTTCAATTTACTTTTATTGGTCCTATTAATTTTCCACATCAATCAGCACTGCCAGTTTTCAAAAGCTTCCAGTTTTTGTACTTACTGGTGTGACTATGTCACTAATAATCAACAATAAATGTTTAAACAAACCCACCCGCTTTGAGATGCTTTAAAAATAAGGGATTTTCACACCTTACACCGCAGAGATGGTGTTTCGTTAGTTAATCGAAACGAGGCTGTCTCAAGACATGGAAACCCGAAACAACAGTTATATCTCTGGACTGCATCAGACTGAGAAGTATTGGTCTCATTGAAACAAGATGCCAAGGATTCATAACAGTTAGAATATGGAGGTAGTAACGGTGGATCAGTGTTAAGTCGTGTGTCTTGAAAACCGAAGCTATCAGAGATATTTTTTTACAAGATATTTAGCGGACTTGGGTTCAAATGCCTGAGAGACCAGAAATTTTAAGTATTCAATTATATGAGCTACGCCAGGACATCCTGTGATTCTGGTTACACATTAAACTGTATGCCTCAGAGGAAAGGAACTGACTGTCTTACCTCTGACACAATGGCTTAGGGGACATCCATTAATTACGTGAGGTGAAATAGGGGGGGGGGGTCCAGCGAAATCTCACCAGATCTCACCAGGGAGGAGGGGGGGGGGGGGGTTCTACGGAAATCTCACGTGACATTTTGCGAAAAATTTGAGTAGAGCCAAAAACAAATTTACAATTTGCGCCAAAGTCGATTTTAGGAGGGTATTTCGTCAAAAAAGTTAGGGTGTGACCTAAAAAAATGTCTACAAAAGTTTCCAGGGCGATTTCTAGGGGGGGTTTTCACGGACCAGATCTCACTAGAGGGGGGAGGGGTAGATATCACGAAATCCACCAGGGGGGGAGGGGGGGATCCAGAAATCCGGAAAAACACCTCACGTAATTTTTGGATGGCCCCTTAGTATGTCTCTTTCGGGGGAATCCAACCATCCTATTGGTTGTAGACTAAGTTAGTTTAAAAGCTCTGGAAAAGCTTCCGAAAAGTACGCACTTATTAAGCACGCATTCCGTGCTGCGATCCAACTAATCAAGTAGTGGACTATAGATATTATAAGGTTTATTGATTCACTAAATACACTCGCTTCAGCATATTCGAACTGAAGTCGAAATTGGCTGTTGCTACAACACACGAGTATAGCACAGTATCGGGCCCCAGTCTCCTTGAGTGCCAAACACCATTTATTACCGGTGGGCGGGAAAATCCTTCGGCGTCCATACTTGGAGCTGTCCTCGCCGTGAATTGCCCGGTCGAGCTCCGAGGATAATTTCTACTTTACAGTCTTCATTAGCTATGCTGCTGTGCGTTGTAAAGCGGAACGAGGGGCAGAGTTATATCACCGAGCAATTAACTGGGCGGCTGTAGCCGAGGCGCACTGCACGTTGATCGGTCTTTGGTTCGACTCCGTAATGGTGTCCTCAAGTGTTCCGTCGGCAAGCGAGCAGATAACCGCGTTGCAATCAAACATGTCTGCGTAGTCTACGTATGTTGAGGACACAACTATGCTCTGATCGATAATTAAGTCGCAGTGTTCGTCACAAAAAGGTGATTTTTTTCCTGTTATCGTGACGCGTAGCGGAGCATTAGAGTCATAACTTTGAAGTTGCCTCACACCTGGCTGCCGTATACGGATCCCGTGAACGTCACTTCGTAAATCGGAGTGCTTCATATATCTTTGTATTTACAAGCACATTACTGCGCAATTCACTTCATGCTGGGTTATGGTATAATTGTTACAGAATATCGATAAGGATTAACCGTGGGCGTAATTAAATGACAGTACTAGCATCCGGTTGAAGTAGTAATCGTGAAAAACTTGAAGCAATATAGACAGAATTTTTTGTAATGAGAAGCGTAGTTTTTTATTTTTCTCGGCAATGCATGGCAACGAAATTCCTAATGTAGCCTATCGAGGCAAAGAACAAAGTAAGAAGACAACCCTGTCTCCAATCATAGAGACTTTATTTCCTCTAATCTTTACACATCAGGTGCTGATAGCAGAGTTATATCTAGTAGAAAGCTATGATGCCACTGTTGGAATAACGTTGACATGTACGTGAGATATGTCTTAAGATAGTCACAAATAAAGAACTTAAGTACCTCACCGTGCTAGCCTCTAATTGTTTTCTCCATATCTCTCCTTGTTCTACATGAAAACTAACGAAAAAATATTGACAACTATAGGAGGACATCAATTGATCCACCAAAACATCTTTAAACTCCCTCCATTAAAGGCCTGCTATTTTCAGATCGTGGCCTACATTTCTCATTGCAAGTCCTCGCTTGTTGCGGTAGAACTGGATCGGATCATTGCAGAGTAGTGTGTCCTCTGCCCTTCGGTAGCACATACGGTACCGCCAGTATACGTCGTGAAGGCGCTGTCAGTGATATGATGCCCCCTGCCGCCGGGATACACACTGTTCCGGTGTTCTGGTTTTGCCAGCGCTGTTGTTTCGGGCCATGGGTCCGTCGGAGTTCAAGGATGTGGTGATACCTTGCAGTACGGAAACTCACGGAATCGTAGATCCTGGTTGATCTAAAGACGGGGATCGAAGTCGGGTGAAGTGGTTCCGCCCGCCACCGGTATCCAGTCATTGCCAACGCCCTATGTCGTGTAGAAGGGGGCTTTGTCCCTCTTCTTTTGCTCCCTGCCGTAAGACCTTGAATGCACGGAAGATGACGCGACTCTGGTGGGGTTAACGGACGGTACCAGTAAGCCAGCGCGCGCTGAAGAAGAGGCGGTCAGCTCCGTATTTCGGTGTGGTGCTGCTGAGATTTGAGCGTCGGTGAACAAGTGCCCCCCTTGCCCGCGGTATGCACCAACACACGGTGCTGGGAGTCATGTGGCTGGTTGATCGGAAGACCGTGCGCAAAAACAAATTTCATTTGACTTGTAATGATCTAACACAGCTCTTGAATTATTGAGTGACTGATTAAAAGAACAAATAATAGATACTTTTCAGTAGGCGACAAAGTTAGATCTACGTATTCAAAATGGCTCCGGTTAGATCTGGGCCCAGCCAAAACAGATTTTCTTCACTAGTTTCCCGAAATCAATTCTGGTGAATTGCGAATAGTTCCTTCAAAAACCCCACGACAGATTCCCTCCCCACTCCTCTGCCGGCAATAAAGATGGACGAGCCGTAAACGTTCCAGCTAATACAAGTGGATGTACCGTTACGTGCGTCTGCCAATATATTTTGTTAGCTGACATTAATGGTGGAATTTTTCTGGTGTAATGTTAGAGTCACGTGGCTCTTGAATTACGAAATTAAATTAACTTAAATGCCGAGGAAATATATTTCTGAAAGGACTGAACGACAGGAAAACTATAGTTTTACTTAATGATTTTTTCGGCTTATTTCTAGTGATATATACAATGACATTTTATTAGTACGTCGAGAAGCGTATGTAACGGAACAGTTCAACATATGTTTACGTGGTCTGAAACTATTTCGACCTATACATTATTGATTCCACTCTGTCAGTTAGAAATAAAATTTTCGTAAGAACATCATATTCATTGCTATGAAGCGATGGTTCCAAACTGATCATAATTTTTCAAGCTACATTATTTGGTAAGAACATGGAGATGTGTATTATAAGCCAAAAACTTAACTGAACACCATTTATTTTGGCATTACGCCTCGTGAACGCCGAAGTCATTAGAGCATGAAAAGGACGGAGGGGGGGGGAGGGGGAGGGGCTATGAACGGGAAGTAGTTTGGCCATGGGCTTTTGTAGAAAGAATCCCGGCATCCGCCTGGAGTGATATGGGGAAATCATGGAAAACCCAAATCTGGACGCCCGGACGTGGATTCAAACCCGCGTCCTCCAGAATGTACAGACCACCATCGTATGTGAGTTACAATAAATAAGTTCAGTTAGTTGTACAAATTAAGCTTCTCTGGCCAAAAAATTAGACCTTCCTTATCCCTAATAAAGGAAGTAGAACGGCTTTTCAAACTTTGAGAGATATTATGCTTTAAAATTACTACACAGAATGTTGTTCAAAACGGCTACACTGCAGATAACTGTCTAAGTAAGTTATGTGAAATCGAAATATTAATTCTCTAAATTTCTTCACTTATTGCTTTACGCCTCGTCGACGGCTAAGGTCATTAGAGGTGGGATGGGACTGGGTTCAAGGAACGGGAAGGAATTCGGCCATGGCCTTTTGAAGGAAGCATCCCGGCATTCGCCTGGAGTGATTTTGGGAAACCATGGAAAACCAAAATCTGGATGCCCGGACGGGGAGGATTCTCTAAGGAGAGTGTTACATGTAACATTAACTATGATAAAAGTATTAGCATGTAAATAGTTTAAGGTCAGCTGCTGAAAAACATGCAATCGGCCTTTCTTTCTAGTATTTTTCTGCAAAAGTAAAAGTGTGAAAAAATGTTCGGACAATTTAACGGAATAATCATAAGGATAGGTGGCTAGTTTTGAGCTGCCACTGCGGACGATTCCATCAGTCACTGTGTCTTGGCCTTGCAGTGGAGATGAGCGATACTGCCACAGACTGAGTGACGGCCGTTACGCAACTAGTACAGTACACACGGGAGCCGCCGCATCAGATCGACCTTTCACCGCTAACCGATCGTAACAGCGTGAAACCAAACGACCGGCACGTCTCTGTCTGCAGTAGGCAGGGACGTAATTCAAACGGCCACCGTGTGGCAACGCGGGCGGAGCAGTACAGTACAGGCTGGAGCCAAGGTCCCATATGCCCACGTTCGCAGCGGGGAAGGATGGATTGGCTTTCGTGTTTGGCTGCGGAGTTAAGAAGGGCGTCGAAGGAAAAGAAGCATGTTTGACTCTCCGTCCGGACGTCGAGATTTCGATTTTCATTGGTTTCCCGAAATCACTTTAGGCGTATGCCAGGATGGTTCCTTCAAAAGACCATGGCCGAAATCCTTACCATTCCTTGCTTCCAGTCCTTTTCCGCTTCGAATAATCACAACGTCGACAAGCCGTAAAGACAGCAAAAAAAAACTTTGGAAAGGCTTATGTTTCAAGAATTACCGATCAGCTCTCGAAAACAGCACAAGATAATGATTATGTAGGTAGAAATTTTATGGAAACAAGTACATTCGTATTCCTATATAAGCAGCGTACCTCCTCATCCATTCCATTACGTGAAAGGATAAGGGGGGCAATTGATGTCTGTTGCACTTTGTTCCTATTAAGGAGCGTTCGTAAACCACGTAGCTCCATTTTGCCCCCCCCCCCCCCCATAGGGGGCTACGTAGCCCGACGTGGCTTTTGTCTCTACCCCCCCCCCCCCCACTCCACTACGTTTCGCGTATCTTTTTTCCCTATTAATTCCAGACGACATTTTTACTGTTTTCTCTTGTCATACTATTCTAAATTACTTGTGGAGATAATTAAATGACAGAAATAAACATTCACATGATGTTGCGTGTTCTGTACCTCATTTTAATTGTGACAAATAATATGAATGAAAAGCTACGTGGACTGGCTCGGAAATCCCCCCCCCCCCCCGGTAGCCAAGCGTGGCTTTCCAACCAACCCCAACCCCTCCCCCCTCCCTAGACCGAGCCACGTGGTTTTTGGTCGTTCCCTTATTTGCAAAATATGCTTCATCTTGTCGTTACATACTACAGTGAAAAGAAAAGGGTAAAGAAAAAGTAATTTATGTTCACTATCCCAGATTGATAAATAGGTCCCCAGGCAGCATTATGTCAAAAGCTTAAAGTATTTACGAAATTTCATCAAAATCTCGTAGTTATTATGAGAATTATTCGCGTCAGCAAAAATTACCATTTTCTGCCAAAACATAACGAATAAGTCGTTAACTATACGAAACTTGCACCGTGGTTTATGACTAAATTTTATATATATTTTTCCTTCGGCTTTATGCCTCGTCTACGGTTAAATTCTTATGCAATGTGTGGCAAGGAATTCATTCGCAGCTTTCTGAAGAATCTATTCCGGCATTTTCCATGGAATACTTTGGAAAACTGCATCCTACCAGGATCAGTAAATTTTATACGTACCTGCCACATTTTAGTAGAGTTATTGAAAGAATCAGACGTGTATAAAAACGTTCTAACAAAGTCTTTACATGGAAGAAATATTGAGAAGGGCTAACATCCCAGGGGTCATTAAGGACAATCTAATGCAAGGGACAGAGGTGGCTGCCGATATGTTTTTTCGAATCGTATAAACTATTTACTAACTTTTGTTATTTTGTTTATGAAACGGTTATTTACGAGCAGGACTTGGGCACCATCCCAACATCGATAAAAAAAAAAAGCTGCATGAAAACAATAATCTTGATAAGTATTACGCGTGTAGCGAGATTATAGATCACTCCATACGAACTACCCGTACCAGCATGACAGCACTTGCACGCGATCGGCAAAACCGCCTTGTACGGGGAAATTACAATCGAATATAAGCAGAATTAGCTTCAAAATAAGTGAGGCTTTTTTGTGAAGTTTGTAAGAGTACCATGGATAATACTGTGAGCTTTCCGCTACGGTTTCATTAATATAAATTAAGTTGCATTTATTTTTCCTTTTCCCGGTATCGGATCTTTTCGATAGGTCAACATCAGTCATCTATATTCTTCGTTTACGTCAGATTCCAGGTTTACCACCAACGCTGTAAATTACCTGAAAATAGGAATCTTAATATTTTAGTTTACCATTAATGAAACAATCTTATATTATACACTTATCTGTTTTCTCAATAAACCACAATGCTTTTGTGCACCTCAAATCAAGTGGTTCATTCACGTTTTACAATTCAACATTAACAGCAATTTATTGTTATTATTATTTGCGGATAAGCCCATTAGGACTACGCAAAGTACTCAGAAGCGTTTGTTCGCTTTCCTTTGTGCCCATATTTCCTTCATACACTTGCTATGGGCTTCTTTTCTCTCAACTGACCATGTTGTTCCTGATCTTTTCTTAATCTTTCCTCCCGGTCAACATGTGACTTGTGAATTTTTTATTTAAATGTGTCTCTGTTTTCGAAATCTTCTGGAACAATTCCTGCTAATTTGAGGTCTTTCTTGATTTCTCCAATCCATTTGATTGTATCCGATATTGATTTACTTCGGTTTTCATAGAATTCAACTATTTGTCTTTTAAGTCTGTTAGGATTCATTCTTTTGATGTGTCCATAAAATTTTAGTCGGCGTTTTCTAATATCACTGTGACTGTCTGTATATTGTAATATTTCCTGATTACTGTCTGTACTGGTCTCCAATGAGTCTTGGGCCCAAAATTTTCCTTTTAATTTTGCGTTCTTTTTTCTCAATGTTTTCTATATCTTTTTTTCTGTTAAAAATAAGCGTTTCTGATCCATAAAGACATTCTGGTTTAATAACTGTATTGTAATGTCTCAGTTTTGTGTGCTTGGAGATGTATTTTTTGTTGTAGACATTTTGTGTTAGGCGATAAGCTGTTTCTATCTTCTGGCATCTAATTTCATTAGCTTTTGCTTCAGTTCCATTCTCTCGGATTGTTTCACCGAGATACTTGAAGTATGAGACTCGTTTGAGAAATTTATTAATACGATCCTACTTCTTAATGTCCTCCGGTTTCACTTTTCAAATACTGCAACAGGCAACTCCAGACCATCAAAATCAATTTTCAGTCAATATTGGAACGTCATTATTTCTCTATCTGTTGAAACAGCAGATCTTTGGTACGACGCTGTTTGCCCCTTTCAACTTGAATAGCATAGATTTTTTAAAATATAATGCCGTCTTGGAAGAGCTGTTGTGATTAATGTTATTTATTCTCCAAATTCGTTTTGCACTTATAGTGTGGGGCATCATCAGTGCATAAAGTGCTGATTCAGACATCATGTGAAGTTTATCGCCTTACCTCCACTTAGGATGCCTCACACCGTAAGGGCGAAACGCGCTTTGGGAATAAATAACATTCACCTCAGTTGTTCGTAGACTGCATTTTATTTATAAAATCTGTTCATCAGCAACTGCGGAATACGGCCTTCAGCAAGATTTGTATTAAATACCACAACCACATATTTAAAAATATGATTATAACATGAATTTCTATAAACAGTGAGGCCATGTACGTCACGTGTTCTGCTGACCGTTATTCAGACTGCTTGATGTGGCACTGCGGTACACAATGGTTCATTAGGGACCGCCCCCGGGAGGGTGAGCGGCCAATTAAAGAGCAGGACGCGTCGCCCGTGTTCCCAGCTATCGCACCAGCATCTCCAAGCTGCCACCGCCGCACCGCCGGGAGCGGGAAATTTGTTGTCTCCGAGACAAGAGGCGGCGACCAGTAAGCAGAAGCACCACACACCAACCACTCTGCACGACTCAACAAACATTCCAACATTTCTGCGAGGTCTTTGGCAATGGGGATACGTTATTTCTTCAGACAGGAGCTACATAAGAACTTAACGACAGCAACATCTTGAACCTTAAATAAATAACAGCACAATTGTTTTAAATATCTTGGAGAATGGATCTCGAACAACACAATATAAACGTATCAGTAAAAAATAGAGTTAAAAATATGGAATTAGCATTTCAGTAAAAAAAAAAAAAGCATTTACAATAAAAAATTACTATCATGGAATACACAATGAAGTCACTGAAAAACAATATTAACCAGAAATACTTTACGCAGCAGAAACATTTATACTAAACAGAATTGGAGATCTTGAAACACCAGAGAAAATGGAAAGAAGAATTTTGAGAAAAATACTAGGGCCTAAAACCAGTAGTGAATATGAATACAAATTATGATCAAACAAAGAAACATATCTTAAGATTGAAAAACTAACAGAAGTAGTGAGGAAAAGTCACAGAATGAATAACGAAATAATTTATAAACAGTTACGAATTACCCACATAGTTCCATGAAATAGAAAAAGATATAAAAAAGTTGGAATCAACATGGGCTAACTAATTTAGAGAGGAAACTCTAAAAGCAGGTTTTCAGTAAAGACAGAAAAAAACAATCATTGGAAGAAAGTGAACACAGGAAGACGATTAAAGGCAATCGCAGAGGATGAAAGAAGTAGGAACACAAACATGATTAAAGATGATTAAACATAAATGATTTATCGTACAATCTATAAAGGATCATTCGAAGAAAAAAAGAATTAAGAAGAACGGCCTGTTTAATAGGACTTACTGGGTTAATTTCATATTTCGTTAAATGTTTTATTCAAATTCCGTTTTCTAAAGCCTGCAATGGTATGTTACGTTTACTGAACATTCTATATACAATCGTCAATAATCAAGAAATACTTCACCAAGATTTGTGTGATTCCGAATACGACAAACCGACATTCGTGTCATTAAATATGACATATTATTTTTATTATTATTATTATTATTACGTTTAGCCCACTAAGGAGCGCGTGGAACCATTAATTTGCATTGTCTTTCTTATTCTTCTTGCTGTTCTTCTTATTTTCCCAAAACTTCCTCATCCTTTCGCTGTGGGCTTGACGTCTCTCTTGTGTCCATGCATTTCTGAGTTTCAGATTTTTTGATGTAGGGCTCTTAGGGGCAAATTTATGTGAGGTGATCAATTGTCTATATTTACTGCGTGTGGATGTCAATGGGTCAAGGCTGGCTTCTGCGAGGTCCTTCTGGGTTTCTACAAACCAGCGTGCTTTGTTTTGTCGGGGACCGTTGACGATGTGGAAAATTTTCTTGGTAAGTCGTGAGTCATCCATTCGTGCTATATGTCCATAAAATTTCATGCGTCTTTTCCGTGCAAGTGAGGTGAATCTTTCGGTCAGTGAATACAGTTCTTCTGAGCTTTTGCGCATCCAGATGCCATCTTGGATTTTGGGACCGAATATTTTTCTCAGTATCTGTCTTTCTATTTTTTCTATTCCTTTGACATTTACCGTTAATGATGATGTCTCCGTCGCATACAGTGCTCCTGGAAGAACGACGGTGTGGTAGTGATGGAGTTTGGCTTTGGTGGAAAGCGATTTCTTATTGTACGTATTCCAAGTAATAGCATATGCTTTTTGCAGTTTTTCAGCACGGTTCTTGTGGGCTTCTTTCTCAGTTCCAGTATTACCAATAATTTCTCCTAAGTACTTAAACTGTTTAACTTGTTTGATAGTGCCATATTTGGTCACGAGTGGCTTCAGGTTGGTGCTTTTGGAGTCCATATATTGCGTTTTCTCATAAGAGATTTGGAGGCCGGTTTTGATAGCTATCTCATGAAGCTTCTCTACAGCATGTTTGGCTTCCTCGACAGTTCGTGTAATTACTGTTAGATCATCCGCAAAAGCAAGGCATTTTATGTTGATTCGTTTATCCTTTGTTCCCATATATATTCCAGATATTTCTTTTTTCCATATGCTAACGATCTTGTCTAGTACCAAGTTGAACAGGGGCGGTGATAACCCGTCCCCTTGTCTTACACCAGTTTTAATTTCAAAAGATTCAGAGATTTCACCCATAAATTTCACTTTTGAAGTTGTATTTGTCAAAGTTTGTTGAATTAAAATAGTTGTTTTATTATCTACTCCATATTCACGTAGTATATTGAACAGCGTAGTGCGGTCAATCGAATCATATGCTTTCTTAAAGTCTACAAAAGTTACCACTGTGCGGGTTGACTGACGATGTTGGAGTATCATTTTTAGGTTCCAGATCTGTTCTGTGCATGATCGGTGTGGTCGGAATCCTGCTTGGTATTCACCAATCTTGTGTTCTGTCTGCTTCTCCAACCTTGACCGGAGGGCACAAGAAAGTACTTTATAAGCGACTGGCAGAAGTGAAATCCCTCGAAAATTGTTTGGATCGGTTCTGTCTCCTTTTTTATGTAGCGGGTGAATTAATGCAATTTTCCAATCTGCAGGTATGACTTCGGTCTCCCATATATTTGAAATAATAGCGTGCAGCCGTTCAGTCAGTAGTTCGCCCCCGATCTTGAGCATCTCGCCTATTACTCCGTCTTCCCCTGGTGCTTTGTTATTTTTCAACTGAAGTATGATATTTCGGATCTCACCCAGTGTTGGTGGAGCTGAGTCATGGTTTGGGGAGGGTATCTGGAAATGGAGTTTCTCTGTAGGTGGTTCACAGTTGTACAGCTTCTCGAAGAACTGCTTCAGAATGTCACAATTGGCCTTTGTGTTGGTTTCAAGCATACCATCAGGTCGACGGAAGCAAAGACTTGGAGGTTTAAATGTAGACAGTTCTTCCCTGAAAGTTTTGAAAAAATTTCTTGTGTTGTTTCTTTTGAAGTCATTGTCGATTTCCTCTAATCTTTTAATGTGGTACATATTATATATATATAGAAATATATAAAGCAAGAAAACTGTAAACACTCGGAGAATAGTCAGGAACCAGGAGAGAGAAGAATTAAACAAAAAGATTAAAGTCGCGAACATTACATTCTTTTTATCATACATTTTTCAGTACATTAATCACAATTTTTTGGAACTTACTTTAATTTTTATGTTGCAATTCATGAAATTTCTTCAAACGCGACACTTTTATATCATTTTTGACACATCTCCGGTCTAGCTTTTTTACCTTGACCCTTTTATTTTTTATAAGATTATTTTCTTCTTATTAATTCGTAGGTTTTCTTTACATACATCACCAACTCTGCTTTCTTCTATTTAATTTTATATTTCTTCCTTTTTGTGCGCTTACTATTTACGTCATTATTTTTCATATTTTCAGTTCCCAACGTTCTTTCTTCTCTATTTTCGTTTCATCCTTTTACACCGCTTTTTTCCCTTATTTCTTTTTGCATTTATTTTATTGTCCGTTTTCCTTTAAAATAATTTCCTTTTATCTATCTTTATTTTCTGGTTCTGCAAATTTAAATACGTACATTCTTTGCTGACACATTTTTATTTTTTTTCTGTATTAATTTCCCCCTTCTAGCTCCCGACTTCTCCGCTTCCAGTTTTTACGATCCCTTCCATATAAAACGATAACCAAAAACCAATTCAAATTTTCACCAACATGTCTTCGGTGACTACACAGCCGTGATTTTTCTGTAGCGAGGTACACGTCAAAGTAGAATTTTGCTGAGTAGGATAGCGTGCGACGGGTTGTCTACCACTCAGGCGTCCTTCAGCGCCGAGCCTGGGACAGCTTGACCGCTCGGGCTAACGATCCTAACCTTTCATTTATAGCTTTTACGATTATTTCGTCATGTCACGAATCCCATGACCCTCTGACACGAGCTTAATTGCCAGTTGTAAAGTTTTGATGCATGTGGAAAACTGAAAACAAGGGATTGCATGTTAACAGGTTGTTAGCTTCATTTTTCATTGTAAGGGGCCGAGTTCAATATGTGGGTCTTGCTGGTGCAGAAACCAAAGCTCACGAAGTACCAATTAATGCAGTACTACAGTTTGTAGCAGGGTTCGGTTTCCAAGTACCGTATTCGTAATTATTATTTGTTGTCCTATTCGGTCAAGGAAAAGGAGGTTAAATAATAATAATAATAAAAAATATTGTGAGATATGCACTAAAAAACATTTTTTCGACACTACCACCAATCACCGAACAGTTATGACTACTCATCATATAATTCAAAAATAGGAACATGCTTGTTTGATGGTTATTCACTAAGCATTTCCTCGGTTGAAGTATAACGGCCCACTCATTAATTTGATAATACGTTTTGAAATGCATAAGAAAATACTTCCTTTTCTTATTTTTAATGTTAGATTTTTATTTTTACTATTATCTGTATTATCAATATTATTATTAGTCACTATTTCCCTTCAGGACAGTGTTTAAACTCAGATTATTCAGTTATTTATTTCTGTATTTTATCTTCTTCCTTTTGTTTTCTTTTGTTTTGTCCATTTGGTTTCTGTTTTCTTCGGTATTTTGGATTCTGTGTTCATAATTTTGTTCCTGAATTGTCCCCTTTTCTGTATCATACCCGTACTGGTCCCTGCATAACATATAGTTATTTTTATTTCTTATAGGAGTGTATGCTATGTACTGTAGATTTGTATAAAATTAAGTATGATTAAATTGTACGTGTAAACAACAAGACAATGGGTCGGTTTAGATAACATTAGAAAATTACTTATGAAAGATACAAAGTTTCTGTTGGTAAAAACCAATAAATAAAAACTGATGCTAGTGAGGGGATAATAGAAAACAAAATGGTGCTACATAGTTCACTTCACTGAAAATCTAAGCTCGAACTGCAAGACCTGTCGCTCTGTGTTTTTTTTTTTTTTTTTTTTGTAACTGCTTTACGTCTCTTTTTAACATCGAGGTCTTTAGAGACGGGAAAGGATGGGGGGCAAGGATGGGGGCAAGGAATGGGAAGGAATTCGGCCATGGCCTTTTGAAGGAAGCGTCTCGGCATTTGCCTGGAGTGATTTGGGAAACCATGGAAAATCCAAATCTGGATGCCCGGACGGGGATTCGAACCGCCGTCCTCCAGAATGCGAGGCGAGAACGCTAACCGTTACACCGCCCCGCTCGGTCCTTTCGCTCTGCATAAGGATGCTTTAAACTGAAACGATTTGAACAATTTGTTTTTAATGTTTTAACACTTCAAACTATTTCTGGAAATTTAACGAAGGTCCATCAGCAGTTACTGCTAATACTGCCACGGTCTACTTTCGAGCAACGACTGACTTACAAGGAGAACGCTGGACACAAGTGTTTTCCCTCGTTAAACAAAGTCAAATGTGAAACAGTAGAACCAACTGAAGCCACATGTTATAGTGCAATGTTTCTCAACCTTTTACAACAAAAATTCTACGAACCAGTAAAATGTCAAAAATAATTCTACGGATCACTAACTCAGTCGTTTATGGTCCTACTTTTTTACCTATGTGCAAAACATTGACCAACCTTACGAATTGTTAGCGATACATACCGCTGTCCACTAAGACACACCAACAACAAGGCTTTCGTAAACAGGTCGTTAACTTAATCGTAAAAGGATGGCCGCTATCCCCCTGATACCGTTTGGTAAGTCATTTAGTTACTGAAATAATTCAGTTATAGCCTCATATTCTGCAAACAACATATTTTTGTTGTTTTTTTAGAAAGTTCGGATTACAGCTGATACTCACTCTTAGCCTTTTACAGTACGGGAACGGTATCCATTCTATGTGAACAATTTTTACTAATTAATTCTTTGTTCCGATATTTTTAATTTTTGATGTGGAGCACAGATTGAGAATCACTGTTATAAAGTGCTACTATTATAAATTAAACCAAATGATCTCGCAAATGAGATATCGATAAATCGGCTAAGCAGCGTTAAACCAGATTTTTAATTGAGAATAGAAGTAGACACTGCAATCCGGCAGCAAGTGATGTAATTAAAACAGCTGACTATATAATTCAGAATTCTGCGTGTATATATAAGGCAAAGGGTTCTGTCATACTGACAGTTTATAAATACAAAGTAATTATGCAATAATCTTCAAATATGTAACATGTTTCGATAAAATTCACAAAAACGCACACGGAAAAAAAGTGTAAAATAAAATGACAGTTTGGTGTTTACTTGGCTCCTCTTGAATGTGTCGTATTTAGATTGTCACGACGGTTCTTTTATGTTCATAAAATCGTGACAACTGTGGCTCGGTTACGGAAGCGTTCGTTGAAACTGGTGGAGGAAGTAGTGTTTTCTTAGCTGATCCATATTAATAACAATTGTTAAAATTCGTTTTGTTAAGCCAAATTGCAGTGTTTCATGTCAGCAATTTTTTTTCTTAGTTTATTTCGGTGGTATTATAGTACCAAAAAGCTTAACAGTACAGGTTTAATATGTCGGTGTGTTGGCCTATCTTCCTTACTTTATGTGCTAACTGTTTCTATTATAATAAAAATAGTCAAACAAGAATCTCTGAAAGTTAATAAGAAACTAATAATATCTGCGGTCCTCGTATACCACTGATACATTCACCAAGCTATTTTTGTATCAATTTTAAAGCATTGCCGAAATACAGCCTAAGATCATGGGGCGTGTTTTACTATACACTATTCACAGTTAATACCCGAAAACGTGAGAATCGCCGAGCATGCCTCAGGGGTAGAAGGGAATTGGTCCGTAGAACAGAAAAGCGCATGCGCCAAACAATAAAGCTCCATTATCCACTTAACGGAACACACGTTTGAATTTTCCCGAGGACCAATTTATTTGGCCGTTGCGGTAACTCACGTCCACTTGGCCTTTCCCATGATGACATAATGGATCCACGATAACGCACAATTGTGGGAGGTGGAGGACCCTATTGAAGGCGTTGAGTATTCATGTATTCGGGCAGATAGAGTCTAGCGGGCGCATTATGACGGCTCGTGTGGGCAAATACCAGCTCGCGGGGCAGTATCCATAACGTGGCGAGCGGCGCAATCCAGATTTTATCCGCGCGCGCCGCATAATGGCGGAACATTAAGGCTCTCGGTAGTCGAGTCGACGTGAAATACTGCCGTCAACTTGGCCGGCTGCCTGCGCCCGTAAAGTATCGGGAAAACCCGCTACTGGTGTCACACTATTTACGTAGATCGTAGTGTTATTTTAGCGGAATAAGATCGGTCACCATATCCGTCGAATCACATAGGTATTTATTTCAAAATGGTGTTTGATTGGAAAAACAAACCAGAGTTTTAGAAATACTACTTCATCTAGAAGATCTCCCAGGAATGTTATTTTTCCATATTCTTATTTTTTCCTATTGTGACAATATCACAACCCTCCAATCATTTTTATTATTTCTGCTATTATTATTATTATTTGCAATTGGAACCTGTCAGATCTGGCAAAGGATTAACGATTCAATTTTCTGAGTTTTCATACAGCTCTTTCTTCAGTCCACTTCGTCCCCGCTCTCTTAGTGACTTCCCGTTTGTTAATTTTTTGTCTGTATGTGTGTCTGCTCATAATTTCTGACGATTTTATATGGACTTATTTTATTATGTTTTTTAGATCTGCTGGAACCAGGACATAGTTTTTAGCTGTCCTATGTATGTCATAATTTTGTGAAATATTATTATTTATTTTATTTTATGCGAATAGACCTATACAGATCACGCAAAACGTAGTCATTTTCTGTCTGAGTTTCTTTTGCCATTCCAGTATTCTCGCATCCGTTTACTGAAGGCAAGTTTTCTCTCTTCTGTCCATGTTGTGCCGGTCTTCTTGGCTTTGATTTCTCGCATGACAACCGAGTCGCGTATTTTTTGTCTGAAGATTTCACGATCTAGGATTTCCGAACTCTTGATTTTAGCTTTTTCCAGGTCTTGTCTTACTTGATCGAACCAACTGTTTGGCATTTTTAATGGTTGCATGAGTCTCAATATCTGCTTAGTTAATCTGTGATCTGGCATCCTGTAGATGTGACCGTAGAATTTTAGTCTGCGTTTTCTGATTTCGTTGGCTATGTTTGAGTGGTACTCTACTGTTTTGACTTCAGTCTGTAGCCTTCTTCATATTTGGTTGGTCCAATAATTTTCCTGATTATTCTTCGTTCTTCTTTTTGGATGTTCTCGATATCCCTCTTGGAGTTTAGTGTGAGTGTTTCTGTGGCGTATAGAGCATTGGGTTTAACAACTGTATTGTAGTGTCTAATTTTTGATTGAATTTCTATGTTATTTTTGTTGTAGATGTTGCAGGTCTGTCCGAAAGCCTTTTTGTTGAGTCTGTTTTGTTGTGCCTTCTTTTCGAGTCCTGTTGGACTGATAATTTCTTTTTTTTTATGGCCTTTGGTCTTTGCGATCATTTAGCCAGCTCGAATTTGTTTTTGTATCAACTGTTGTATCAGGCATTAATCATGATATTGTAGACACTACAGTGAGGACAGCACAAGACGAACACAACACTTAATTAAAACCACCCATGCCCGCGGCCGGACTCGAACCGGCGGCCCTTGCAATGCGAGGCCAGCGTGCTAGCCCCTACACTGCCAGGGCCGGCGACTGATAATTTCGCCTAAGTATTTAAACTCGGTGACTCTGTTGATTTTTCCATTATTATTATTCACATTAAATTATTTTCGTTTGATTGATTATAAGTGTTAGGTATAATTGTACTAACATTTGTAAAATGATTCGTAATTTTGTATAGTTCCACAATCCGTAGTGTTGTATAGTCCTTGGGTCTTTGTGTAGCATTTACTGTCGTTAGCTAGCATTGTAAGAATCGTTGGCTCTGGGCAGTAACAGCAGAGAGGGCACAGTCTGTCAATAATGTATGGTGAGTGTTTGGCTTCACAATAAGGGAGCTGTAATATGATAGGAGCTACTTAAAATGCAGCACAAGTGTTTAAATGTTGATTTCAAGTTACTCTCTGGATAAATCAAGTAACATTTCTTTCGAAACAGTGATTGTCATTTATAAACAAATGAGACACTGTTTAAAATATTGAAGAATAACCAAGACACAGGAATATAATACACATAAAAGTAAATTACAACATTGAGACCATTGCACAAACAGAGACATATTTTAATAATACATAGACACAGATGTTACATTGCAAGCAAAAAAAAAAAAACAGTAGGCTGGCATCACTGTAAACGAATGTAAACAACAAGGTTTAGCTGTTCATTAGACACATAGTGTAATTTTCAATAGATTTTGAAACTGGGGAATGATTACCTCCAAAAAAAGGATAACAATAGTTATTTTTATAGTTATGTGGAACCACAACTACAGTTCTGGTCACAAGAAAAGTGCAAATGGAGCTATTCCTGAGCACCATGTAACCGCCTCAACCATAAGTCGTAAGTAGAATGTAATTTATTATTAGTTAGTTATGTATATTAATATCGTAATTTTGTTAACACCAACATGTATGTACATTCACAGTCACTGACGATGCCCTATTCGACAAGGGCGAAACGCGTCTGACCCTATATGAATAAAACCAGTTGCTAATAGACGGTGTTTTCGTTTACAACAATATACAAAATCAGGATACTTTCGTCTGTTGTGAGAGCAGCGGAAGTTAAGATTTGCAGCGGCGCAGACAGCCCATTAAGCGGAGCACCTGTAGGACACAGCGTGAGGCCGGAGGTAATTAATCGGCAGAGAACAGTGGCTGGTGCAGCTGCGACTGTCCGTTGCCCATCTGCCGCGCCGGGAGCTCCCGGACTACAGTGCCGCCAATTAGACGGGACTTTCCCACGCCCGCTAACGTACCGACCGACCACATGCTGACCCCACTCTACAGTCTACACCACGAGAGGTGTGGGAGATATTGTTCGCAGCGTAGAAAAATTTAAGCAAGTATTAAATCGTTTAAAATATTTAATAATTTGATCAAGTTTCAAAACAAACATGCATCGTGAGCTGACTGTGTGAACGAAACCCTCCATATAAACGTGATTTATAGTAGGCCTACATAATTGATAACTGCAAAAAATCGTAAGAACAAACTGCATGTTTGCGTCGGGTTTCTTAAGGAATGGGAAGGAATTCGGCCATGGCCTTTTGAAGGAAGCATTCCGGCATTTGCCTGGAGTGATTTGGGGAAACCATGGAAAACCCAAATCTGGATGCCCGGACGGGGATTCGAACCGCCGTCCTCCCGAATGCGAGGCGAGAACGCTAACCGCTAACCGTTACACTTACGGCAGTTCGTGAATCTTGATGATGATCCTAATAATACTGTATGGCATTACTGGTCGGGAGATCCCGAAGGATAGTTCCGCCACAGGTTTGACAGAGGTTCATTTTGCCGCGCATGCGCCTCTGTCGTTGTTACCTTAACCTAAGTTAAGGGTACCTACCCACGGAACCGTCCTGGCGTACTTCACATTACACAGCAAACTGTGCCTGGGGCGAAGATCAGATAAGGGTTTTTCAATATCCCCACCGACACAGCAATTCAAACGGGGGACCTTATATCTCCAATTAGATGGCTTAACCACTGAGCAACCAGACCGCTCTGGTGAATCTTGATTACGAAAATCTACACTTGTTAACAGATTTTTCCTAGTGGATCTTTACCTACGAAGAGATGAGACCCACATGCTGTTTAGTACAGTACATGAAGGAAGATATTAATTTCAAACAAGGTTACATGAGTTATCGAGTGACGGCTTCTATTGATATTCTGTTCCAAAGTTGCAGTGAAACAATACTATGTACACTCGTACAAATAATGAATGAAAATTTCTGTTGTTATTTGTTCCATATTTAAAGTAATCACGTGCAATCCAAATCAAAAAAAAAAAAAAAGTGAGTAACACTTGGTAATAAAGAGGAAGTGTGTTAGATCCCATGTCCAGTCATCCAGATTTTGATTTTTCCATGGTTCGCCAGAATCCCTCCAAGCGAGTATCGGCCTGGTTTCCTAAAAAAATCGTTGGTCAAGATTTCCCACTAAATCCTCTCATGGTTCTAATAATCAGAAGAACTAACTTTCAGTAAACGAAGTTTTTAAGGAGCAAAAACTGCTTCTTTCGGTTCAGTAATTGATACTACGAGTATCTGAATAACATTTCGCCATTTCAATAATATCAGTTCATTTTTAGAAATTAATAATTGCACCATGTGAAGTGATTCAGGTATTCTGGATCTCATGTAGTATGGCTAAACATATCTTTATTTCACACAATAAATAAATAAATTCAAATTTGGAACATTTATCGACACAGAACCTCTGATTCGTAACCAATTACGAGTAAGGGCTTAACACCCAATTAAAACCAATTCGAATTTACAGTTAGCATGTTATTAAGCTGTTTTGAAACAGACATAACATCTAGGCAAATTAAGACAATATTTAGCAAAAAGAGTAAAACAAATAAAGCTTAGATAAGCTTTCGTGATCTGTTCACAGATGAACGACAGTAACTGTTCTTCCTTCAATAGTTTACGGTAACAATTCTCCCGAAACTATACCCACAAACTTATTTTTAATGAATCCTTGGGGCTTACGATCCGTTGACAGAAAAACTATCGGAACAATCGATCATATGGCTTTTAGTCATTGTCACGTGAGGATAAGAAACAAAAGAAAAAAAAAGACATTGGCATAATTTCCTCTCCTTTACTCGTTCTCCGATCATACTCTGTAGCGTTACATTCAGCATCCAAGTTAAAAAAAGGAAAAGTGCATACAACTAAGAATTGATTTGCTTTTGCGCTGGAGAAATATTTAAATGCTATCGTTTCCACGTACATACTGCAACTCGTAAACACAACTACATTAGCGGTTGCTCGATTTAACGATCTCAGAAAAGAGGAAAACGAGATACAGAAGTATTTCAAGGAAATTTTGCCAAGATGGTCGTGCACTTACAACCTTGCAGAACTGCATAAGAATTCTTTGTCCTTCGTGGAATATTGTCCAGATCTTGAACAAACCTCTATCTTGTTATATATGCTGAAATATTATCACGTGTACATAAAATGAATAAGAAAGAAATTCGTGCTGTGATTTTTTATATATTTGTTTATTTATTTGAGTGTATACTGATTCTACATTTCCTGAAAATGGAAAAAAATTAATCACGAAGCATATAATGCTAACCGCGTTAAGCAAATGCGAATAACGTTCAAGGAAAAAGGTGATGTTTCATCAGAACATTGTCCATTGTTATTATTGCAATTATAGAGAGCGGATTTCAGTTGACAGCGCAACCCACTTATTCATCCAATTTGGTTCCACATGTATCCAAAGCTTATAAAGCTCCTGCTTGGAATGCATTTCAGTCAGATGATATCGCAAGTGACCTGTCCTCAGTTGTTAACACCCTTGAGAAATTCTTACATATGGACGGCCTGAAAGTATCAGGCCATGGTTGGAGTGAGTATGTGAAGCTCAGAGAGAAAGAGACCATAAATTTTCTTTCAACGGATCTACATCACTGTCAGGACACTAACTCAGGTAACGTCCCTCGCATTTATAGTATAGCAGAGCACAATACCCTCAATAATCTATGATAGAATCATTAATTATTCAAATTATCCTCGTAATATACAATACCGAATTGGAAGCAAAGGGCCCGAGGAAGGTGGTTTGTTTACAAGAGGACCGGAAAACAGCCGCCGCAGCCAGCGCCGTAATTAGTCTGCTGGAAGCCTGCTGGCCCATTAGCTCGCAACTGCCTTCTTCTTGTACGGACGGAGGTACCGCAGCGTCGTAAACGAGATTTACTGAAATGGAAACAGCTCGCTATGGGAGTTTCCATTTAAAACCTGTACGCTTTGTATATTTTTTCAGCCAAGAAGACTACTTGTTGAATGTACTTGGAAAAATGAAAATCAAACATGACCCCGTTAGTGGAAGTTTTTGGTCAAACATAAAAGCCATATACGAATGCATGTGTGCAATAATAATATGACTGTAAAGTTAGTCAATGTTTGGTTAGATTAAAGTGAATACATCGTCCACCAAGTAAGTTGAGAAACCTGTATTGATAGGTTGTCACGGAGTAATGGAAAAGAAGAAAGAAGAAATAAAAGAAATGTAGGGGGGCGTCAATTAATGACGTGAGGTGTTTTTCCGGGATTCCGAACCCCCCTCCCCCCCCCCTTACTCTGGTGAGACTTCCTGAGATTTCGTCGGACCCTTCCCTGTTAAATGACGTGAGATTTTGACGGGGATCTCCCGCACTCCCCCCCCCCCCCCCCCTCTACCAATCGACCTCGCAACTTTTTTAGATCTTTTTTTATGGCCGCCCCCTAGGAAGAGTTAGATTCATTGTTTTAGTTAATCACCGATGTTTCAGTTTTTGAGTCTGGACTAAAATATGTGAAAGCTTTGTATTTTGTTAGCGAGTTTATGTATGTTAGACTAGCTCTGAATAAGTATTGTTGGTGCAAGTAAACACAAGAGTGATTTCTATCCACGAAGAATGCCGCAATCATATTTAATATTGAGCACAGGAGTAAGAAAACTACTTTTTAAGTTAGGGGAAGAAGTAACCACACGTGGGCAGTAACCGAACGCATTCGGAAGGACGCGGGTTCGATTTCCGGTCCGGGCATCCATATTTTGGTTTTCAATGGTTTCCCCAAATCTCTCAAGCCAAATGCCGAGATGCTTGCTTCAAAAATCCATGGCCGAATTCCTACCCGTTCCTTGCCCTCAGACCTTTCCCGCCTCTAATGACTTCGACGAGGTGTAAAGCAATAAGGAAAAAAAGTATCAGAATCATTTGTTGGACGCCAAATAAAGATAAAGTGAAATTTATCTTATACAGGGTGTTTCAAAAAGGACTTTACAACTTTGAAAATTCATATAAATTTTATGAAACAAGGTACAGAGCTGGGTTTGGTGTTGTTTTAAAAAAAAACACTTCAACTTTTTTTACCTTAAACTAAAGATGTTCTATGTAGCTTCCGTTGGTTATTCTGCAGACATCCCATCGGTAGTCGATTTCTTCCCAGACTCGCACTAGCATTTCAGGTGTAACTTGCTCAGCAGCAGCGTAAATTCTTGCTCTAAGTTCAGGGTAGAGTGGCCGGCAAAGGAGGTACGTACACCATATCTTTTATGAAACCCCAGAAGAAAAAATCTAGCGGTGTCAGGTCTGGGGAACGGGGGCGCCATGCAATTGGCGCATCACGGCCAATCCATTGACCTGGAAAGCGGTCATTGAGAAAATCCAGGACGTCAGTCAGATAGTGTGGTGGTGCGCCATCTTGCATAAAGAAAACATTTCGTTCTCAGTAATCCTCATCGATCTGTGGTATCAAAAATTGTTGCAACATATCAAGGTACACTATCCCGTTGATGGTTCTCTCTTGGAAAAAAAGGGGCCGTACATTTTCCTCTTGCTCAACGCACAAAAAACGTTCATTTTAGGGCTATCACGAACATGTTGCAATGTTTCATGTGGATTTTCAGTGCCCCAAATTCTACAGTTATGTGTGTTAACCTTGTTACTTAAGTGAAAAGTTGACTCGTCAGAAAAGACTATGTTGTCCAAGAAATGTTCATCATCATCCACTCGATTTAACATATCCACACAGAAGTTCCTACTTGCAATTTTATCAGTGTCTTTAATTGCTTGTAAAAGCGAATATCGGTATGGTTTCAAATGCAAACGTTTTCTGAACACACGCCAAACCGTCGTATGTGGGACTTGCAGCTCACGAGATGCACGCCGGGTCGATTTCGTGGGGCTGTTGACAAAACTTTTTCTCAATTGCTCAACGACCTCGTCAGATGTGCTTGGACGACCTGAGGATTTTTTATGTTTTACTGAGCACCCTGTATCTACAAAACATCTATGCCACTCATAAATTGTAGGCCTACTAGGAGGATCTTTAGCGCATTTGGTACGAAAATTACGCTGAACTGCTGTCGCAGACTTCGATTCTTCACACCAAAACACACAGCTAGAACGCTCCAGTGAAGGCAGCCATCTTTAACGTAACTGCCGTTAGCGCTTGTGCGGCGCGATTAGGCACTAGCGGACTACACGAGTCAAAACTTGTTGTTTTAAAACAACACCAAAACCAGCTCTGTACCTTGTTTCATAAAATTTATATGAATTTTCAAGTCCTTTTTGAAACACCCTGTATTTGCACAGACTGAATGCGGTCAGAGAGATATTCTGCGTTTTTGGTAAAATTTAAAAAGAAATAACTGAATCAGATTACGTTTACTATCCTGTGTGCTTAATATGGAACAACGACTGCGAGAACAGTACGTATAAAATAACTCAAATGTCTTGTTTATTAAACTTATGAACAATCTGATAAGGAGAGGTTTCTTATGTACACTACATTGTTCCTGTATAGAAGTATTAGTTATCCGTCCTATGTAAGCTCAGTGGATACCGCTCTAGCTTCTTTGTTATATCTTCAATTGCCTTCTGCCTAAACGTTTTCGCCAAATATCCACAACTGCTTAGTCCAACCGATTTTAGAAGAAAAACATGTAATTTCCAGGTTAGGTTTTTAATATAAATTCTGTACCATGCTTATTGTTTTTATAAATATAGTTTTCGTTTCTATAGTTATTTGGATTGTAATAACACAATCGTCTGTTTCACCAATAATTTCAACGAGATTATTAGTGAAATATGGTGGAACGTTTTAATAGTCTGAAGCGCAATACTGTTTCACTGTGCATGAAAAATTCTGTATGAAGCCCCCAGCTGCATTAAGGCTTTTTCATGTATATAAATGAGATAGTACTGGTTTAAACACTTAACTTGTGTAGTCGTAAATATCGACTGCAAGCTTTCGTAGCGTTAACTACATAATTTACGAATAATAATAATAATAATGATAACAATGTAGAACTTGTCTGAGGAAGTTTATAATTTCTACTAATAATAACTAATAATCCAAAAGGTTAAGAGACTGCCAACTAAGGCACTATCGGAGGAATGTTCACAACAGGGGAAACCAAGATATCTGTTTATGGAGTAACCAGTTCCATTCCTGCTCTGATATCGTGTATATGTCTACACGGACATTTGAAAGTGAATGTTAATAACTGCTTATTTGAAGAAAAAAAATCATGAAGTAAATCAAACATCCAGATCCGTTAAATCAATATGCTGTTAATTTATGGTTCGATATACTGGATGAGGACACTACGAAGAATATGTCAGCTTGGATGACTTATTGTTCTCCCGCTAGTGATTTCAATACAGGACAGCCATCACTGGATGAAAGCATTCGTTCGGTTTTATAGTCTTTTAGCGCGGTTCTGGTAAAGGCAAAGTGTTAATAAACGATTGCATGTAATCTGAGCGATTGTGATTGGTTGATTTTAATTATATGCCCAAGAAGTAGGCTTTCACCATAATTTGAAGGAACTTGTCCCAAAACGCTGTACCTGAGATGAATATGGTGAAAGCCGCGTCTCATCACAATCGAGACTGATTAAGGTTATCGAATACTGACTCCCCGACTGCCTGCCGAACTAGTTTAACACTTTCTGATACAACCCCAAAACAACTACAGAACAAGAATCGTCTCCGGGGAAGCTTATCAACCTATGATAGAAGTTTGCTCAAAAGAAACTGAAATTAAAAAAGTTACAGAACATCTGGATGTGATCCCAGAAATTAATGAAGATTCCTTTAAAAATAGTTGCAGTAAAACTTAATACAGTTCATCGTAAAATTTTGGAGTACTGTCATACATCCAAATGAACAGCGTGTTGTAAAACATCGTCTAAGAAATACGGAAGCGATCGACGAACTGCTGAACTAGCATACTACACTGCTGTGAAACGCAGAGTCAAATCTTGCTCAGTTTTAAGTAGTGAATTGTATTCAATCTCCGTTTTAGGCTTATAGACCAGCGGTTCCAAACCTTTATTGGTACACGACCCACTTTTAAGTAAAAAAAAAATTCGCGACCCAACTAATAAGAGAGTCTATCTAATATCGGAATGGGAACTGTTCTATGACCTCGATACGCTATAGACTATCCTATCCTACAAAAAGACAAATTTTAGTACAAAGGACATACTATCAACAAAAACAAGGATCGATAATACATAAAACAACAAATATATTATAAACCGTGAGGCGGCTGCACAGACCATCACCTCATCAAGTTGACTGCTGAAATTCTAAGATTAGAAGTAATGCGATCAACATATTAAAATGCGATTGGTATGCCAAGTCGCTTTTTGGTGGAAACCAGCTGCAGACCTGATTTTAGTGGTTGATTGGTAGGTTTATCATTGTGTTTCACTGCACCCAAATGTATGAAAATACGTATGGTAGACTGGGAGCAGGAAAACAGAATGGTAAACTTACCAGTCAACCACTAAAATGGGTTTTGTAGGTGTTTCCCACCAAGATATGACTTGGCATATCCATGTCATTTTAATTTTCAACTCGAGTTTTAACTAATCCTGCAATTTCAGCCGTCAACTCGATGAAGCGATGCTTTGTGCAGACGTCTCCCGCTTTTTTACATGATAATGAAAAATACGTCTAATTATTATAAAAAAAACACAACTTTACAATCAGTGAGATTTCTGGCACTGGTGTTTGCTGATGAGGGCATCGATATCAGGGTTAACACTGATTAATTTTAACCTTAAGTCACTTTTTACACACAGTTTATTTCTTTATTTGTTTTTCAAATCCAATAATATATATTTTTGTGATAAAAACCTCAATTTTTCCGCGACCCACCAAAACACACGCCGCGACCCACCAGTGGGTCGCGACCCATAGGTTGGGAACCGCTGTTATAGACTAATACTGCAGAACAATTTTAAGGTACAGGTAGAGATGCAACTTCGTAGCAAAAAAGCATGCTATTACTGAGCAATTGCTACCTAATGGAATGAGTGTCGAATGTTGATAATATCGAGCATGCTCACATATCGAACGACAATCGATTATTGAGCATGCCACCTGTGGCGGGGGCTGAAGGGTGAATGCTCATAAGCAACTGTGAACGTGTTTGCTAATGAGCATGCTACTATCGATCAGCGAGCAGCGGCAGGTACACGCGTTCGACTTCACGCCAAAATGTCTCGCTAGGGAGATAACATTAAAACTTGTTTCTCTGTATCGGAGATACGAGTGCCTGTGGTATCCACAGTCAACACTGTACAAAAAACACATTGCAGGGAATAACGCATATCAAAATTTGATAACAAACATGAACGACAATACTACAAAAACTAAAATTAAAAACTTGAGATCTGTCTGCGAAAAAAAATTCGCAATTCAAAGAGAATGGCGATTCACTTTAGCCAGAATAGCATTTCGCATATGTGTATTTTGATTCTGTAAAGCTCTTTTTAACATTAGACAATAGCTCATGAAATTGATGCGGTAGCATGCGAAAATAATTTTTATAACCTTAACAATTACAACCGACATCCGAAGCGTGAATAATGTTAAAAGCAGAATATCACTAGCAAAAAGAGCTTTCGTGTAAAAGAGATCTCTTTTAGTTTTAAATATTAATCTAGGACTCAGAAAGAACTTTTTAAAACTCTATATGTGAAACATAGAACTTTATGGCAGTGAAGCATGGACTTTAGGCATACAAGAAAGAAGAAAAATGGAAGCATTTGAAATGTGGTGCTATAGAAGGATGCTGAAAATCAAGTGGACAGATACAGTACGAAACGAACAGTTTTGGAGATGATGGGTGAGGAAAGAAGTTTTAGGAAAAGTCTTACAGAAAGAAGAGACAGGATGGTAGGCCATATATTGAGACATGCAGGATTGGTTAACTTGTTGCTGAAGGGAACAGCCGAAGGTAAGAGCTGCAGAGGGAGACAGAGATTATAATATATGAAGCAGATAATTGAGGAGGTGGGTTGCAAGTGATATATTGAGATGAAAAAGTTAGCACAAGATAGGAAGGATGGAGGATTGCATCAAACCAGTTGAGAGACTGATCATAGCAAAAAAATATCAACATCTTCATCTAGCATTTCTGCTAACAATCCAGAAGTTGCTGTTACGTTTTCTCTTCTAGATGTCCAACCACTGACTCAAATCATTCAATTACTTCCTTTTTTTCGTGTTGTCAGAAGTTTTTGGATGCAAGCAACAACAAAATGATATTTTTTCAGTTCTGTGCGGATAGTCACTTGATTTTCTATGATTTCTACTACACTGGCAGAGAGCATGCTTGTGAATAACAGATGTATTGGAGTGTTTGCTTTGAGCATGCTCATTCCGGAGCATGCTTAAAACAAACATGCTTATATCAAACAAATGTATTCAGTTAAAGAGGATGCTCGTTTTTAGCATGCTCATTGGCATGATTTCTTAGTAGCATGTCTATCTATACCTTTATTCACACTATTCAATTATTTACATCCTCTTTAGACAATGGATTAAAAGGTAGTCAAAGCAAAAGAACAATTCTCTTGTTTACTGCAGGTTAGGTTGTGTGAATTGGTTTTCTTCTGTCGTCAGTCTCTCGACCGCAGTAGAGCCATTGAAACCCACGTGTTCCGAAAGTTGTAACACCGCAATAATACAGACGACATTGAACAGCATATTCTAATACCGCGTTTGCAGGAATCATGACCTAAACGGTATACAGTAGTATTCAAAGTGGTTGAGGGAACGATTGGAGGCGCGAGATCGCTAATTTATGCTAAGCTGTAGTTGGATCACACAAGAGTGTCTGGCTTCTAGTACTAAACCAGAATTTACGTTGTAGTTAAGCTGTGAACGTCTGACTTGTGCTTTAGGTAACGGTAATTTCTGAGGAATGTAGGTGAATAAATAAATAAAAAAAAAAAAAAACTGAAAAAATGTCACAAACCAATATGCTGTTAAGTTTTCGTTCCGTGTCTTAAAATTCAATATATTCGTCCTTCAGTTCCATAGCTAATAAAAATACTGTTTACATCCGCTTCAGAAATCAAAAACTCCTTTTATCGTAATAGTTTCAAGGAAGCTACTAACACAGCTGACATAAACAGAGGTAATTACTATTCGAACGAGAAGCCCTTCTTATTGAAATGTAACTTCTTTGACCACGGACCGCATCGTTCTGCGTGCTTAACGATACTTTGAGACAAGCAGCTACTCATGTTAAACAGTGGATCGTATTAAAGGCGAAACATAATATTTCCTGTTTCAGTTACCATAAACCTTTGGTTGGTGATATAAATTCACGATCTCCAATGGAACTAGAATAATAATAATAGAAATATCAACAGAGGAAGGTGCCCAAAACCGGATCCCCATTTTGTATTTTACTTCTAAAAAATATAAATTAATTTAAAAAATCTGTTTTTAAAGCATGAAACAATTACTTTAGAATGTTATGCATCATTTAAATTCTGATTTCAAAAAAATGTTATTCAAAATCATTACCAAAAAATACTTTAAAAAAAAAACCTACAGTTTAGCGATATGAAAATAATTGCCTAAACCGGACCCCTCATAAACATTAACAAAATCGCACTGAACAAAATTAGAAAATGGAATTAAATACCACAAAACATATTTTAAAGTGAAATATAACAATTACAGGTTTAGTTTTTTTTCTAATATATACAAATATAGCATATATGTAGGGTATATAAGAAATACAAAATGCATGCAAGAATTAAATGATTTAGCGACTAAAATCGCAGATGTTCACATCCTTTTCAGCCCCCGCACAATCCACATAGGCCCAACCTAAACATATAACGCACATCATCCAAATTTGCATTCTGAAAACTCAAAAAATTCCTTGTCGCAAAACACTCATCAACTGTCATCATTTTTGGAAGGGGACACTCCAGGGAGAATCTTCAATTCCGATGTTCCAGAGGTAAAGCTCTTCTCATCCTCAGTGCTTGATTCTTTCACTTAAAATTAAGGCTCCTTTTCACAAGCTCTATAGCTGACCCAAGCTCCTGGGCGCGACTGCTTTTGCATCCTCTAACACGATTACGTTCTTGCTGTTGAGCTTTCTTGACATCTTTAGCTCTTTTTAACTTCCATGAATAGGGTTTTACAGGGTGTATATACGAGATGACCGTAAAACGCAGGCATTACATTCCGTATTTGATTTCATGCATAAAAAAATAAGGGATCTGGTTTAGGCAACTGGAGGAGTTCCGGTTTGCGCGACTATAGCCTGTATTTTGTTAATCCGATAGATTTTTAACCAAACTTCTCATCAAAACAGTTTAGCGATAAACATTAACATAAAACATTATCATTTGAGAGTACATATAGCTAGGAAGGCCCACCCGCCGATATCCAGGAGAAATTTGAAAAAAATATGGCAGAACGTAAAAAATTTGTCTACTGCCAAAGCACGTAATGGCGATTTATTGAACAACCGTTGAAGTTTTTTTTAACTGCCTAAAGTCTCTTAAAAGCGAGGTCTTTTAGAGACGGGAAATAATTGGGGGGGGCAAGATATGGGAAGGAATTCGGCCATGGTCTTTTGAAGGAATCATCTCGGCATTTGCCTGGAGTGATTTGTGAAACCATGGAAAACCCAAATCTGGATGCCCGGACGGGGATTCGAACCACAGTCCTCCCGAATGCGAGGCCAGAACGCTAACTGTTACACCACCACACTCGGTACCATTGAAGTGGGCGACACGACCGTTCTGCTACTGAGTGGTAGAAGCCTGAACTACTATTTACACTTGATCCTGTTAGAGTTGAGGAGAATGCAGAGGCAGGAGACCGGGGGTGCGCTTTAGGGGGAGGGGTCCTGTATAGGGCACTCTCCTCTATCTGTTAATAATGATCTCAGTCATCATCATCGTCATCAACACACCATCTGCAAATATCTATATAATAAAATAATTTTCATTTTTCCCGAATAAAAACTTTATTTTACTGATGTCTCTCGCATCCTATTAATCGTAAGAACGATTATCAGATAACACAAAATACTCTCTAAGGCTCGATGCAATAATCTGCCGAATTGTGCTTTAAATTTTTTATTTGTTTATGAGAATAATTTGGAAAAAGTTCCTATTTACTGTACAAATGCAATAATGATAGTATCATTCGTCGAATCGAGTGTAATCAAAACATAAAAAAACAAGGAAAAAAGTGAGTGTGAAGTTTGATTTCTTGCATATCGTCACACAACTTTTTTTTTATGAGTCATGATAGTCAGCAAGCGAGGCCTGTAACGGGAGACAGTCAGCTGGTCAGCTGTATCGGTAGCTGACACGCTTCGTCGCTCCTGCTAGCATCGGGTTCCCGGCTCCGTGTTTTCTCTCTAGGCGTGGCATGCAACAGGTGTGTGGCAATAGCGGCTTTTGCAATGTTGTCTGGTAACTGAAAGTTATCATCAGGACAGCAAAACTAAGAGAAACAGTTAATTAACCTGGAAGGTCAATTGTTTACTGGAAACATCGAATTCCGCGGTACCAGCGCACCGCAACGAGTCTTCGAGTAAGGTTTTATCGCTTATTGACTACGACATCATCACAACAGGGAGAAGACGGTAGACAGGAAACGGAAAGGAAATCGGACAAGGCGAATGCCACACTCTGTCCAGAAAGAGTGATACTGTGCGACGGTAGTTCCGCAAATTCGTTAACTGACCAGGAAAACGAAATCGTACAACTATGCTGAAAATGCGCATATTTCTTAATCCGTTTTTATAATGTTTTAAAAATTACGATATCATTGAACAATCTCTATTTTGCTACAGTTTCTCAAAGTGGTTAAGGTGTACACTTAATCTGAAATGGAGAAGAAAACAAATTTCTGTTATAAATAGATGTCACCAAACGAAATTCGTTAGAATATTATGGAAACATTAAGGAAGGATTCCCCTGCCCAAATAACAATTAAAAAGTAAGAATCAGAATTTAAACAAGGGAGAACGAATGATTCCCTCATGGGAAGGTCTATAGAGACAATCACCTAGGAATATAAGCACAGGATACATCAGCTGGAGATGACAGACAAGTGGTTAGGGGCGTCGGTTTGGGCCGCCCCTCTCTCGTTAAATGAGATTTTGTGATATTTTCATCACTTGAGTTAAAGACTAGGCACTGCAGTTCAACAAGGAAAGGCAGTATTAAGATGTCATATGATTTCTGTCCCACTACTCACCACACTCAAAGAAAACAGAAGTTCTAAACAGTTTTAGTGGGCACGGTAGTAACTTTAAGTATTGCTGTATTTTCTTGCGCGTAAATGTACATGTAAATAAATGACCTACTCGCCGCTTTAATACCCTAACAACTTAGAACTTTTACAGGTTCAAAAATAGGGATAGTATTGCTGAACAAGAAGGAAATCGGCTTGTCCTGTACGAAGGAACGATTCCGGCACTCTCCCGGAGTTATTTTGAAAAAGTATAAAATCAAAATCTGTTTGGATGCACGAAAACTGAACCAGGTTCGTCCAAAATGCCAGACTCGAACATCCACACTCATCGTTGATATATTATATGTGTTCAATGAGTACGTGGACTAGCTGGTGAAAGAAGCTATCAAGTGGAGACATAGAGAAGACTCAAAACTCCCCTCTAAAGAATTCTACCTAGGGGGCAGAGGAATTGCGGCAAACGGAATAGAGCAGTTTCTTCCAGCAAAAAGGTTCGCACCACGGCCGTTTACAACCAATTGTCCCCGCAAAAACGCTACATCACATGCATTACCACAAGTCGATTTCATCATGGTAACTTTCCTAGTCACTTAACAGAATACGGCTTAGAGAAAGTCCCTAATTCGATTGCTCAGACACAGCATTGGATGACTCAGAATCACGTATGTTTTTCCTGCCAAAAATATAGATTACGTCAAAATATTGATAGAATTAACAAAACCTTAGTATTCCCTTTCCAACAATCGCGACTGTTTTGCTATCTTCTAACGACAAAAACATTTACAGGACCTTAATGAACTATTTCATGATGGAAATGTATTTATTTGAGTTTTCCTTGAATATATTATAAAACTGGATCCTTTAAACACCTTGAAATCTTCTCTTTTAACACATGGGCATTCTTTTCCCTTGTGTACTGTATATCTATCTACCTGCATGTCTATCCATTTCAATTGCATAATGATTAATTTTAACGCGTAACTGGTTGTTAGTTCATAAGTGTTCTACTCGCACCGTTATAATTCATATTGTTAGGCTGATAATTCATTGGAAATGCCATGGTACACATCAGTGAAAACTTGTAAAAGGCTGTCTGTACGGCCGATTAGACTAACAGCCACTAAGTAAATAAATAAATGTAATAAATATATGTAGATAAAATGCATGTTTTACTCTGAAGGCTGTACCAAGCGAGTTGATCAGTCGTTAGCTATCTGTAGTTGGTGTCGCGTGCGAGACAGGTTGTCGTCGCAAATCGCGTGAATGTCTCTGCCACCAGGCCGGTAGCCGTGTAGCTTTATCGTGGGGCACTGCCGCTACAAGCTACCAAGTGGTATACCCAGACCTGCTCTACGAGGTAACTGTCAAACGCAATAGTATAGTCTATACATTACATTCAGCAGTTTCAATGACTACGGTCCAAAATGTGCCGTAGTTTTATATTCATTCTGTCTATTTTGTTACCTAGGGACATTTGACTCCCCCCCCCCCCCCCAATCTGATTTTGAAATTCAGCAACGCGACATGTTACGTACTCATTCCATTACTACCATTTTTATTGTGATGGACCTAATATCATGGTAGCAATTTTCTCACACACCTACTCGTACTTTCGCACCAAGCGAATTTTTAGTTAAAATTCTCCCACTGTTTTAGGAAAATTGTTTATACCAGTCCCCGACTCACTAGCCTGTGAGGGAAAAATTTGCAAATCGGTTGTATCTGAAATCATTTTTTTCCTTATGTTTCTCCAAATCACTCCAGGCGAATGTAGGTATGGTTCCATCAAATCGCCATTGGCGTATTACAACCCATTCCTTGCTCCAGTCCGTTCCTGCCGCTAATTACCTCGATGCCGACGAGGTGCAAAGGCATAATCAAATAATAATAATAAAAAAAAATAGAGAGAGAGAGATTTGGGTGGCCAGACAGGGATTCGCACCTGCGTCTTGGGAATCTATTCCCAACCAAAAATTACTCAAAATTATTTACAAACAGTTACGATGCAATATCAAGAAAACCGACTGTAATTTACCGTTAAGGAATTGCTGAGAAGATCCCGCAAAGTTTAAACAACATAATAAGAGCAGCGAAACGTTGCGACAGTCTGTACTGAGCCGTCGTTCCCAAACAAAATAAGGATTATGGTCTATTTGCTGAAAACACTGATACTCAAGACAAACTAAACTTTTAACAAGCAACTTCGAGTCTGCCGATTTAGTTTACGAGCGTGGTAAAATCTGAAGAATTTTTACAACCTGAAACAAGAACGCTGAAAATGTAAAAAAGAAAAGTAATAGAAAATAATCATCACTGTATTTAAATATGTCACGCAATGACGTGGTCGTAAGTTTATCTCTGAATTAAAATATAACTTTAACTACTTTACAAGGAAGCAAAAGAACACAGCCATCATTACAACAGTCGTCCGTAAATTGCTCAGCCTTCGGCTGCTACTGGCAAACATACTAAATAAGTACTTTCAGCAAAATATTCTCTTCATCTCTCACTGCGACCAAATGAAGGCTTTGTGTAAAGTTATTTATCATTATAACAGGACAAATGGCATCGCCATCTACAGTGAATGCCGACAACTTTTCAGATTACACTTGTAGTGCGTATCACAGCCTTTCAGTCAGCAGAAGATCGTGGTAGCATAAACAGGAGAACAGCAGAGATATTCGTGTCTGCTTTGACATGACAAGCAACTGTTCGCAGATCGCCCATTGCATCTTCCAAAGAACTTTGTTCTCTGAGGATGCAATTTAGAAGTTGTATAGTATCATAGTCAAATCTCAACAAAACAGGATGTAATAAAAAATGACGGTAGGGTAAATATATTTAAAAAAACTTCTACCAAAAAAATAGTCATTGTTTTTGGTTACTACGATTCGTTGCGTTTATAACGTCTGGCAGTATACGCTGTTAATATCGATACTGAGCACCTGTTGCATGTGCAGCGCGTCTTGAATTACAGCGAGAGTTGATTATCCTCCCAGGCCGTCTGTTGCTAACGCCAGTTCGTATTACTTCCCGTATGTGGCGAAACGAGCAGCATCTCGAATATCGTATATCACGTTTTAATCGATTACAACGAAAATCACTGTTATAACGAAAGATGTGAGAGAGAATTTCTAACCCTCCGCTTCAGATTTTTCTGTCTTTAATGAGACGCATTACTGGAACGTTTTCTAATGATACACGCACTTTCAAATTAAAAGCAAAACAATTTTATGGTTATGATATCCGCATAAGCAGTTCAGTATGCTCATAACAAATCGAGTCCGGTAGGTGAATACCAGCGCTCTGGCGCGGCATTCTTGAGAACGGGAGTTTAAATCTCCGTCCGGCCATCCAGGTTTATGATATCCAAAATCACTATCCCACCATATTTCTTAAAAACCCATGGCCGAATTTCTTTCTGTTCCTTATCTCCATCGTCACTCAATCCTCCCATGGCTTTAATGACCTCAACATCGACGATTTGTAAGACCCGAAGGAAAAAAAAAAAAGCAACTAAAGTTTAGCCGTTTCAAACTAGTGCTAATTTATAATCTTCTTCAAGGACAAATTTTAGCCATTCTATCTAAAGTTATACAAGTAAGCCGAAACATAATAAGTGAAATAGAACTGACACCTCATGCAAAATCTGAAAATTTATGCTCCACAAGGTACTGAGTTATGCCATTTTTTTTACCACCATACGAAATTTTTCTGGAAGATAATCAATTCACCAAAAAATCAACAAAGAAAACTATTGTGTGTAAAACGTAATTATCATTATTTCTGAAAATAATTTACTGCAGTATTCACCTGCTCATGACGTTTGTTGGGGTACACGAAGGCTTACAAAGCAATACAACATTTTAATTAGTGAAAATTTGAATGGAGAATATCGACACGTCAACTAACGAATACGTAATTTGTTAAAGGAATGGTAACTACGTAAGATTAATAATAAAACCTTTCATAATTTTTATATTTAACGGTATTTACAGAAGGAAGTATCAAAGAGATGCAGATTTACTTAATTTTTATAAACTATCTTCATAATATCTTGCAACCAAAAAAGAATAATGTTATAATACATAGAAAATCGGATCAAATCTTAAATATTGAAGGAAAGAATGTTCATCTCTTTGTAGATACGTTGATGGCCTAGTAGTGTTATCTTCCTTCAAAATATTTTTACCTGAGAATAGTTAGGATGTCGTATTTGCAATTTCGTTACTACTAAAACATCGCCCGACGTATAAAAACCTCCTATTATTCGATCCAAACATTCTACAGTCAGTCGAAACCCTTCGTGCCAATAGTGCGCACATAATAACCTCGTCAGTTTTTTGTTGATCACTGGATCTGTTTGAAACTGCGGTGTTTCCAGCATCTTCATTCTTTCATCCTCTTCGACAAACCAAAACACAAAGCGATATCCTCGTGAAAACTAGTAGCCGGCAGCTGTAAGCAAAAATAATTGTTTCTTCGTGTGGCAAAGTAGGACTGTAGTAGTGCATCCATCGCTTTATACTTTATATACACAATAATAAAAAAAAACACCAAACTATTCTGTACTAATACTTGGCTTCTTCCAGTACATTTTTCTAGGCCTCATGTAGCTTATCTTGCGTGCAGAAGGCTGGACACAATCGACACTGGAGCATGTGCTGAACAGATTGATCATCTCCGCAGTCGCACTTGATGTCATCACCCTCAGCATAGCCCCTTCTTGCCAGGTTAACCTTGGATTTTCCCATTCCTGATCTCAGTCTGTTCAGAGACTTCCATATTAGTCGTATCTTTTTATAGCCAGGTGGTAGAGTTTCAGACACTCTTTGCCAACCAGAGGGGAGGGGGGCCTTTGTTTTCCACAATTGTAACCTAGTTTTCTGATTTCTACGAGGGATGATCAGAAACTAAGGACAAAATTCCTGCAGTGTCGTCGTTGTGGTAATTCTAAAGGCCGCCACACACGTGCGGGAAACCCAAGGGATTTGGACGCAAGGGTCACGGCCTTGCGGGATCCCGCACGTGTGTGGGCACTTGCTTGAGGCCGTGGCCGCACCCCAGTGCGGCCAAATCCCTGCCGAAAAACAATTCTTCATTTCCTCGAAGGCCGGGAGGGAGGGTGAGAAGCTCAGCGTGTCCTGCGGTCAGTCGGCCTTCCGGGATTTCTTGTGAGTGCCTGCATGTGTTGCGACTTTGTTTCTCTGTTTTGTTTCTAATGTTCCGTTTGGTGATGTTCCGTGTTTATAAATATGTATGATAGTGAGCCCTGTCTATAGGAATTGAAGTACCAAGAATACAACGACACAAACAAACGAGAAGCTACCTACGCCAAGCTGGCATAAATATTGAAGGAGAATGAACCAAATGCAAAAAAAATAAAAAGAATCAATATTAAAAAAAAACAGCAACATTAAACCATCAGGAAATGAATCTTTGTGAAGTGATTTGCTGAGGAACATTAAAAAAAACCGTGCTGCAAGAAGATCACTTTGACGTTGTTAGCAAAACCGTTGCCATAAAATTACGTGGCCTTCCGACCAATCAAATGCTAATAGCAGAAAAAATAATTAATGACACCCTGTTTCAAATCGAAATGGGCTGTTTAGGAATGTCTTACAGTGAGCAATGGTTACCTACTTCTGGCCTGTACTATTCTGCAGGCAGCAGTTCTGGATATTTTTTTATCCAGGAACCTCATCGAATAGTCTCAGCCCACAACCTTTTCAAGCAACACCAGCAGGATCATTATAAACCATCAGCAAATTTTGATAAATTACCTCAAAACAACGACACAGCAGCAATTGTTCTATCAAATTATAATGCAAATGATGTTATGTGATTTGAATTTGAGTTTACATCACATGATCAACTATATTAATTACAACATGATTTTAAACTAATATTATTTTAATTTAGTTTTTATGTCATTTAAACTTAATTTTATGTTGTTGATGTATTTACGAATGGGAATAAATCAATTACAGTAAAAGTCCGGTTATCCGAGTTCCGATTATTCGAGCCACCTGGTTAACCGAGGCAAATTTTTGAAATATGATAGGAAGCTTTTATGAAGATATGGAACTACAGAAAAAGGCTGCTTCAAGTTTTACTAGGCAGCTTAGAGAGAGGTAGCAAGCACTGTGACAGATTCAATAAAGAAAATCGTAACAGCAGCCAATGCGTGAACATCATCGGATGCTGCCATCGTGAAGCCAACTCTGAGACTGAGAAACCCTTGAGGATTTTAACCCCCCGTGTGTGTGCAGCGCCACTTCGATGAAATCCCTGCGGTCCGTTTCCCCTGCGGCCCGGCCTCCACGTGTGTGGCTACCTTAAGACATGCTATTGACACGTTTGCAGAGTGTCAACCACCCGCCACCTGTAACGCTAGTTGTAGGTAAACACAATTTGCAAACTGGTCTCGCGAAGAAATGCACTCAGTTATTAGATTTCTGTGGGTGAAACATGTAACCGCGACTGAAATTCATCAGCAGTTGGTAGAGGTTTACAGAGAGATAGTATCTTGCCTGCATGTCGCAGAATGGTGCCAAAAGTTTGCGGCCCATAGAGAAAACGTCACCGACGAGGATCGCAGTGGTCGAATCAACCCTTCCTACAGCCCTCAAAGCGACATTCACCTTTTTCATCACTTAAGGAGCACCTAGGAGGCCAACGATTCACTTCAGATGAGGAGGTGAAACACTTCACGACAACGTGACTGAACACTCAAGAACAGGGTTTTTACCAGGTTGTAATATCCAAACACACCTCAAGAAGCGACAAGTGTCTAAAGCGATATGGAGACTATGTCGGAAAACAACATAACATGTTTACTATCAATAGGCTGTATAAAATTAAATGAATACCTTTCAATACAGGCTTTGTAACATTAGTTTCTGATCACGCCTGCTAACATAGATGACTGTTAATTGTGTGAAAAAGGAGCATATAGTAATGTTTATGATGTGGAAGGATCGGCAGCCAGGTAGTAAACAAACAGTTGTGTGGACCTAAAGCTTTATATGACCGACGCCACAGGCACCTGCTGGTTCGTAGCAGGGAGCTCGCCCGTGACGTAGCGTTTTACGTAAGCGGAGCACAGGAAACAGGATCCTGCGGTTTCGGTGGCACCGCCTGCAAACAGCACGCGGCAGCAGGAGTGGCTTTCCAACAGTAGCCGCGAGGATAAAGCGTTCAGCGGTTACACACGCCTGGCAGCCTTCCCTTAAGCAAGCACACAGCTACGGTCAGTTCGATTCACATCTCACTTGGCTGCACGGTTCGAGTATCGCGACCTTGCAGTGTCTCCCAACACATTGCAATACATTGATTTTTTTAAATTTTTTTGTATCTGTCGAGTCAATGGTGGCAATGCCTACCCTTTTCTCGAAGTGATTCGAACCTCAATTTCTTCGGTCGTATTGATACTACATGTCTCAAGTTTCTGTTGCGCATAAATATCAGCAGTTTTAGCAAACATGGTAAATTTTATTTCGTTACTGTTCTTAGTTCGGATGTTATTCGGATGCAAACTTCAGCGATTTTGTCACTCACTCACTGAATGATGATCATCAAAACTCTAAGATACTTCCCGTAGCCGTAGAAAGCTGAAATTTGGTACGCAGATAACATTTTTACCCACATATTATAAGAAAAGTCTGAAACTCGTAAATTTTTATACACCTACCCTAACGTGAAATCGCTTACTACCCTAATAACATTATATACATTAAATTTTCACTGTAGATTGAGCTTAATAAATTTAGCTAATGTGTTTAATTTTATTTATTTCCTTTCCTTACTTTGGAACTTACTGAAATTCAAAATTTTAATTCGATCACGAAACCCTGACATCAAAATTCCACTGTACTTTCAGTGCTTAGAAAAAGTAATTTGGTACACATATATGGTTTCATCTATAAATCATAAGAAAAGTCTAATATTGGAGTTTTTCCAGGTATTTATTTAATTACAATCTCAAACATGAAAAAATGTGGCACATATTTGCGACTTAATTGCTTTGCTCCGGTTGAAGCTGAGATTTTTTTAATGCGTAGAGATCATCAAGATTAACTAATATCTTAAATTTTACTTTGTTCCTATGCTTAATTTGGAAGTTACCAGCTATTTCTGTGTGGTGGTAATTAAACCAACGACAATCTGAATTGCTTGGCTACGGCGCACACCCATTGTTTTCAGAGAGTGGGGCATTGTTGGTAATGTGATGTTCTTATTCAACAATTTTCAAATGGAATCACTACATTTGAGCGACGATTCGGAATAAACGTTGAACTTACAAAAAGAAGAGAGATCCCACAAAAACAATTCTTGTAAAAACAGGTAAAGGTTCGTGCTCGTGTAGTAACAAAAAAGTTAGGAGATCTTCTGAGCCAAGTCTACGCTTTACAGTGTGTATTCAGTTCACTTTGTGAAACACAATGGTTTCTCTCGGTGTTGCAGATTTCATTTAGAATAAAAAGAAAATTGGTGAATTGGCTATTATGCATGTCATAATTTTTATTGAAATGGTAGGCATAATACATACTTGTCAAATTCGAAAAAGTGCGAGGGAAATATTGCTTTTTTATGTAAAGTTTGATAAAGCAATGCATTTAAGGTATTTATACTGGTTTATTAAAACATGGCATGCACAGTGGCCAAGAAATGATTTTTTTTTAATTCTAGCACCAAGAGAGATCATTCTGTTTCACAAAGTGAAGTGAATACACACTATAAAGCGTAGACTTGGCTCAAAAAAAAGATTTCATAACTTTTTATCACTACACGAGCAAGAGACTTGACCTATTTTAACAAGAATTGGTTTTCCGGGTTTCGTTTACATTAATCTTGTAACGAGTAACTATCAACTAATTATAAACAAATGCTTGAAATGTTCATTTCTTACTCCTGTGTTAGTCAGACGCCATCTAACATTAAACCTGAATAAAATTCTGCGTAAAAAATTACTAAAGAAATTAATATAATCTTCAATTACTCCGAACATGATAAAAAAATCTACTTACGCCAACAACCCGAAGGTAATTTGGATCCTCCCTAAGGAAACATATTAAGTCATTGTGTCAGAGGTAGGACGGCCAGTAGCTTTCCTCTGGGACCTACAATTTAACGTGGAATCTGAGTCACAGAATGTGTTGTCATAGTTCATTTGATCAAATACAACTCTCAAAAATTGCAAACCCCCCCGGGATTCGAACTCGGGATAGGGAACTTTTGCGAGCAAACATCTTAACCACTGAGCTACCAAACCACTCACATATGCTTTAATGATAGTGCAAAAAACTTTCGACATTTTATCAAATCGTAAATTTTTTTTTGCAAATCGGTAAACGGCTTCGCAAGAGTCAGACGAAGCCCAGTTTTAAAATTACTCACGACCATGAATTACATTGATATACTGACGCTGCAACGTTACAATCTCATCAGTGATTAGTGATATACATATATCTCCCTCTCTCTCTTATACGTATGTATTGAAAATAATGTTAATGTCTTGTTCATAATTGATCAGAACTAAAGACGTAGCAATTTTTTATATTTTATCTTGCTATTTTCCGTCTTCCCAAATGTATTCTGTTTATTTATTTTCCCTTCTCTGATTTGGTACGTCCCATTTTTTAACCAATTTAGTACCATTCCTTCATTATGAATATATTTCGTTCCCAGCTGGTGCGAGACACCATATGCAGAAAGCTTATACGAGTGAAATACTGGGGTCCTACCTGAGAAGACATCGCCGAAATCCAGTCGGCAAGCTAGACCTAGAACCGGGGGGACAACTCCCCTTTTCAAACGACCGTGTCGAAGGCGCACATTGTGTCCGTACTTAAAGCCATTTTATGGCGTAATAAATATATCTCCGTATCGTTAGCTTAATCTTCGCACCCATTATAACAATGTTGCTAACGGCATTAAATGCAGTTTAATTGCACACGAGCAGTAAAATAGAGCGGACAGTCGAGTCCACCGTTTCTGCGAATGCTTCCACTCTCCGGTCGCAATTCTAAGTTACGCGAAATTAGTTTTGCGAATTACTTGAATAATTTTGTTTTTGTCGTCAATTAAAGTCAGTAAAACTACGATAATAGCCGCAGGTGGACGTTTACGATCGCAGTCCGCACGCAGCCGTTTCCGCCTGCCCTCAACTTACTACACACGAGTGACGCTCGCAACTTCTAGCAACTTAATGACCGAAATCAAAACCACACGGCCATTTCTTAAGCTTAATTACTAATAGGAAATAAAACACCACATAAGAATCTACAATTAACGAGTATTGAGTACTTCGCTTGACACCGATTTTTATACAGCTCTTTAACTTCTAATTCATCAGAATAAATTGTTCGAGCCATTGCTATTGGTTCAAATTGAAACTTTTAAGTCTTCTCGCTTTAGCAACTGAATTGGTTCATTTCTTTTTTAAAGGAAAGTTTTCATTCGTTTAGGGCTAAGATTCCCGGAGGCAGAGGATGGCGACGTACACGACATCGAGCCAGTCAATGACCACATTGGTGATACTTGCCTGAGGAACTGATAGCTGTAGACTACCTCGCTGAACTATTCAATGCCAATGTTCAGACGCATACCTCATCAAGAGTTTGGAATGAAAATAAATACATCAAAAAGTAAGAGCATTGTGATTGGAAAATAATAAATATTAAGTTAGGAAGAGCTGATATTAGGCAAGTAAGATCGTTCAAATATCTTGGGAGTACGGTCACCGAAGATTTGAGATGCCACCAAGAGATAAAAACTCGCATTGCCGTAGCGAATGAAGCATTTAATAGGAAAAGGAGGATACTAACTGGAAAAATAGACAAAACACTCAGGAAAAGACTCACCAAATGTTTTGAATGGAGTGTGGCTCTTTATGGGGCGGAGACATGGACACTGAGACGAGAGGATGAAAAGCGTTTGAGATGTTGATGTGGAGGAGGATGGAGAGGATAAGCTGGGTGGATAAAATAAGTTATGTTGAAGTGCTGGACAGGGTTAGTGAAAGGAGAGAAATACTCCAAGTAATAAAAGAGAGAAAGAAGAACTGGTTGGGACATTTGTTGGGAGGGAAGTGCCTGAAAAAAAAACGCCTTGGAAGGTCTAGTTTGTGGGTGGAGAATAAGAGGAAGAATGAGGTACAAAATTGTAGACAACATCAAAGAAGAGGGCAACTACACGAACCTTAAGAGAAAGGCAGAAGATAGAAGAGCATGGAGAGCAGCCAAGTGATAACCTGCTCGAGGGCAGAAAACTGATGATGATGATGATGCTACATACACACGTCGGAGGAGGTAGTTGCAGTTTGTAACGTAGAAAGCCTCTCATATCGATATTTCGACTATCGATATATCGACCACCGACAGCGCTGGCTGAAGAAGAATATCTGCGAAAAAAAAAAAGTACAGCAGCGCAACGTGGTCTTGAAAGTAATGTGGTTGTAAGGTGTGCGGAGAAACTTGTGAATAGTTCCCACGTGGATGGTTCTTACCTGCAACAGCACGGAAAAAGTTGTCCGATGTTCGACACGGTTAAACGTTTGGCATGGTATCGGGGGACCTTCATGGTTGATTTTTAACGTAATTAAACATTGTAACTATGAAACCATCAACTTGTGTTTCAATATGGTAATTTAACCTGTAGTGTACCCATTCATGACCCAAAATATTCCCTATTTCGGTAGAGTGGCGGTCAAAACATTTTCTTAATTGCAACTGGTGAGTGTGTAAAACGATCACGACTGATTTTTCAGCCATAAGTTCATAAGAGCGGGAGGATCCAACCTTGCCGCAAATTAACCGACCGATCAGCCTGTTGCCAGGACCTTGGCAGCAGGTTTCTTAACCGCTGTTCTTCACGAAGCTTCAGGTCTACTAACCGTGAAGGAACAATTCCGCGAGCTTGCGACAGAAGTCTATAAACAAGCTCATCAGCCTAAAATTCCGGTGGTTAAAGTGCTCTGTAATTATCCGATGGATATTGGACCGCTTAATCGACCACTGATTCTTGTTCAGTAAGAAAAATGCCGATACAAAACTCATCATATAGCAACACACGTCATATCGACCACCAATAGGAGGAAATGTTAACCAATAAAACCTCAATCATTTCCTGCCTGTTATAGTGAGGCAGTGAAGGAGTGTGCTGCTGCTAGGTCATCTTTATTGAGCCCTTTGTTTATAGCTGTGGACAGAAGAATTGGCGGGTCAGTGTTAACGCGCTGTTGCCGTACTTGGGGACAAACTCGCGATGCGCTCTCTTTCTATCACCTGAAAATTGCAACGCTGTGCGGCCTGTGTTGCCTAGTCCAAGCGGCAGCCCACCCCAAACCTTCCACCTCCCTTTCAACACACAAAAAATGTGTGAACCTGTGAATCGGAGTTTGTGTCAGTGTGAGGGTGAGCTTGCTCGAGAGAGAATATTTTGATTTTAGCGTTTTGCGATTTAAATAATTCGTTTTAGTTATTTATTAATTACAGTAATTTAGTGTCCTAATTTTACCGAACAAAAAGTGCAGTAAATTGTAATAACGGTAATTTAGCAAGAGAATCGTGCTACTAAAAATGGATACTCAGGAAGAGACTTATTCTCCTACTCCAGGTGTTTCCGGACTAACGACTCCAACAAGACGCACGTCATCGACAGCAGAACCACCGCGGCTGAAGAAGACAACAGAGTTTCGCCGGCAGAGTAAATCTATCATTCACAGTGTATATAAATATTTCAAACTCCTTGTGGACAATGATGGTGAAATTTTGTCTTCTACATGTACGCTGGTAAGAAAAGACTTGAAAAATATGGACGTACTTGATGTTAATGAAATAAAAAACTGTAGTGATTTGTTACCGCAAAAAACAACCATATTGCGAAGAAATTTAGGGAATGTACAGGCTATTTGCGCTGAAGCTTGTGGTGTTAGTTTGAGAACTGTCCAGCGAGTGTGTCGTGAGGGAAAATCGCCTACGTTTGTTTCTCCAAAGAAAAATGTGAAACAATACAGCACTATAACAAAGCTTAACGACTTTGACAGGGACATTGTCAGGAGAACAGTACACGAATTTTACGACCGTGGTGAGTACCCTACCTCAGAAAAATTAAGAAAAATATTAAAAGAGAAGATAAATTTTACAGGATCTGCACGATCTGTAAGACGCATATTGAACAATATAGGGTTTAAATACAGGCGTCAGAATGATGGTAGGCGATTTTTGCTTGAGCGAAACGACTTAGTGTCCTCAAGAGTCAAATTTTTGAGGAAAATGAGCTCCCTTCGTAGCTCAGGTGACACGCGACCCATTTTTTACTTAGATGAAACTTGGGTAACTCAGAACCATTCTTTAAAAAATATCTGGCAGAATTCAAATCAAAGTGGGGGCTTAAAGGTACCTGTCGGAAAAGGGGCAAGGCTAATTGTTTTGCATGCGGGTTCAGCAAAGACAGGCTTTCTCCAGGAAAGTAAGTTGGTCTACAGATGCAGCAAAACCAACAAATCTGAAGATTATCACTCAGAAATGAATACAACGACGTTTAAAGATTGGTTTCTCAACAGATTTTTGAATTTTTTGGAGGAAGGTTCTATCATCGTCATGGACAACGCCAAATATCATTCGGCAGTGATAAACCGAGCTCCAACAACCAATTCGCCGAAAGCTGATATAGCTGCTTGGCTAACAGAAAAGAAAATTTCGTTTTTGCCTACGGAGACTAGAGCTGAGATGCTGGAGAAGGTTCGCATGAATAAAGAAGAACCGGTGTATGAGTGGGATGTACTTGCAAACGAAAGAGGACATGAAGTAGTCCGATTACCCCCTTATCATTGCCAGTACAATCCGATAGAGCTCATTTGGGCCCAAGTCAAAAGAGAAGTGGCGGAGAAAAACAACACTTTCAAAATCGCCGATGTCGAACGTTTGTTGCATAAAGCCTTGGAAAACGTCACCGTCGAACAGTGGCAGAAATGTGTTTACCATACCGAAAAACTGCAAACAGAAGATTTCGAAAAGGAAGTGGTCCGAGATAATGTAATCGAGCCTCTTATAATCAACCTCAACGAAGATTCAACGACAGAGAACGAGAGCAGCGAAGAAGTGGAAGATGATGATGATGAAGAAGAAGGCGTTGATGGAGATGAATAATGACAAGTAAGGTATTAAAGAACATTTAACATATTACGCAATAAACTTATCAATTACTGAGCAACTTTAATAGCTTGTACTTAACAGTTTAAGATACTATAAACATTTGCTGTGTTAATGTTATTTAAAACCCCAAACTCATATTTAACTTGTTTTATTGTTGGTAGTAAGTTACGATATTACTGTTGGATATTATTAATTTTGCTTAAAAACATTTGGCTTTCTAATAATATTCATGATGACAATATAACATTTTTGCTTACTTTTATTATGGTTGATTTTTATAAAAAGAACTGCAGTGGCCATACTTCTTTTCTACATATAAATTTTTGGTATACAGCAATTTTAATTCTATAGTCTATATATATATATAATTTTGTCGTCAATTTTGCAAGTTTTTCAGTGCAGAGGATAACAAAGTATAATTTTGATTTTAGTTGTAAATAAAATTTAATACGTGCTTAGCCACAAATTAAATAAAGAAGAGTAATTCAATACGTTTTCTTAATTTCTCGAGAAAGTATTCTTCAGTTATATCAAATGCATTTACACGAACATAACTTTCTTAACGAAATGACATAAATCAATATTTTATCACAAAATTTCGATTATAAATTATTTAAAATACAGTATAAACTATTACTTCAAGTAAAAAGGTGAATACAACTGTTAAGCGCGTGGTTTGGCAACGGCGCATTCTAGGAGACCCGCCAATTGTTCTGGCCAGCACTATAACTGCTGCCAAGATACAAAACCCCTTCACAAATTCCCACGTTGGCACAAGGAAACAAATGTTCGACTAGGTGATTGCGTAATAATGACTACCTGTTCACATACAGTAGGGAGCGTCCATAAACTACGTGGCTCAGTCTAAGGGAGGGAGGAGTTAGCTGGAAAGCTACGATAGGCTACGTGGGGGGTGGGGGGTTTAATTCATATTATTTGTCACAGTTAAAATGAGTTAAAGAACATACAAACATCATATAAATATTTATTCCCGTGATTTAATTATCTCAGTATGTAATTTACGATAATCTGACAAGAGAAAATAGTACTAAATATCTTCTGGAATCAATAGGGGGGGAAAAAAAAGCTACGTGCTGCGCGGAGGGCGGGGGAGAGGAGGGAGGAGAAAAGCCACGTCAGGCTACGTGGGGGGGGGGGCGGTTCATAGGAGGCCAAAATGGAGCTACATGGTTAATTGACAATCCCTAACAGGATTTGATCTCTTGCGGTGGCTCGTCTAAAGCCTCGTTCCCACCACGCGTACCTCGGCACGTGCTAGGTAACGCCTGTCATCTTTGCCGCCAGGATGAAAGGCGCGTCCTGCCTAACACGCGCCATGGTAACGAACCTTTTACACTGGTAGATGTATTAGTGGCGCCCTACCGAACTCCCTCAAACTAAATGTGTTCTATTATCAGAAATACTGTAAGTATTTTGAATAAACGAATTTATTCAGTTAGCAAGCCAGGATACTTTTTGTTGCTACAAAATGTGGATATCAAAACGAAAATGTTGCCCCGCAAAAATTGATAAAATATGTCTCGTAAATCTGCATGTTAAACGTGACGCTGTGGAACAGTTAATTGCGAAACAATTGACTCATATTAAGGAATGATTCCGAAAGTCGCCAGAATTGATTTTTCGTATCTACAATTTGAATCGTTTCAGGCGGCCACAACAAATATGAGGACAATTACTTGTCTGTGACGCCGCTTTAATGAGTATGATTGAAATAAGGGTATTGTGATGCTATTAAAGTCATTTGTAAGTGACTGACGTGGCATGGGGTAGAAGAATGGGCAGTTCGATAGACAGCGAGGGAAAAAACAGAACGCAAAATCTATATTAAAATAAGTAACGATACTGTTTGTTACGTTTTCACGACTAAACGTCAATACAGATCTTGATAAAATTTGACAAGTAAATTCCATGTGTCATTAGAAAGGACATAAAATACTTTTTCGGAATAAAAAAATATTTTGTTATGAAATTTATAAAACTGATCGTACGGTGACAGACAGACAGATATCGTGTGCAAGTCTCCGTAGTGTTACATCGGTTGCTAAGGCCTCGTTCCTCTTGCAGTCAGTTTGTGTATGATCAGTTAATAAATTTTATGTATACAGACACAACTTATTATATAGATTTGCACTGCATTCGAGACTATCAAAAAAGCCCAGGGATTGAAAGGAGCAATGATACACTTAGAGAAGACGTCCCATGGACAGTAATTTTTTGCTAGCTCACGGGTTTCCAACTCCACAGATAATAAATCTTAACAAAAGACAACCAAATCAAAACTGTTGTGTACAAACCGTTATTGACATAATGCGTACCCAGAGAGCAACACAATTTTAAATTACAAACAAAAGTCTGCCTGAGAAACTGTGTTAGGTAGTCTCTCACAGTTAATCCCCTCCCTCCCTTAGTTGCTATTTTTAACCTGATGGAAGTTGGTTCTATTCGAAATAGGTGCCATGGTGGAATGGTATGGCGATGACTTCCCCATTACACTATCCTGACTCCTTGCTTTTTTGGGACACCTTTTACGTAAATTGCATCTTTCTATATCCAATTCTAGCAACAAAATTTCAATTCCTCGAGTACGAAATCGCATGTAGCAGCTAGTCATTTCATAAATTTAAGTAACATATCTAAAACCTATACCAGGAATTGGTTATAAGGACGTGGGATTGAAACCGCAGCACTAACGCGATGGCACAGATGATAAAGATCGATAATGTCATGCGCGCGTCATATCCTCAGTTCAGACTCCGGCAGGATAAATTTATGACTGGGTTCTCAGGGAGGTAGTAAATACGTCTGCAATGTTGTTTCTTTGATGACTTGTGACAGATTTCAGCGAGGAAAAAAAGCGTTGCAAAGTGATGCTGATGAGGAAATCAGTCGAAACAAGTAGCAGCGTGTATGCCACACCCAGCACTTCTATACCTCCGTTTTTCAAACACTATTGGAGAATCAAATACATTATAGCAATTAAATAAAAAGAGTATCGCCAACATATTGCAACATGCTGGAGTGTTTACCAGTTGGCAACTTATTTATTAATTCAGGTAAGCGAAGCACCTGCTGGCAGTCGATTCCAGTTTTTGTCGCCCGCCAGTGATAAATGCAAAGCGAGTTCATTTCTACCCTGGCGTACAATATTAAGTGTCTCTGCTGAACGGAGAGAGCGTGTTCCAAACGGCAGCAATTTCTCACAGCCACGCACTTCATAACTCGTCGGTTCAATGGGAGCAAAGTGCGTAACCGTCGACTACGAGATATGGAACTGCTCGTTATGTAATCCACGAGCTTGGCGAGGGGTGAATGAGAACTGTCAGTGCGCATTGCGGAGCAATAAACACTGCTGTAACAACTTCTCCACACGAGCTAGCATCGAGGAAGTTCACCAACTTTGCACTTACAGTGAATTCACGATTTAGACAGCTGTTTCTCCTTTAATAGGTCGACGAATGACTGAAATATTTATGCTTTAGTAAAAAAACATCTTGACACAAAAATTCTGACTGCACTTTTCATACAATGCGTATATTTCTTACTGTGTACAACTGTTACGTATTACAAAATGTATGTAATATCCATTGACAGATAATATGGGTGAAAACCCAGTAAAAAGCTGTAATTTGACTACGGAATGATGTTAATAGTATTTTGATTTTTAGGCCGTTTTCCTTGTCTTCTGTAAAAATAATGGGGTTTCGTATTGTTTTTATCCGTCTAGCGCTGCTAAAAATGTAGAAAATTCGTTTTGGCATACGCGTTTCGATTTTTTTAGGTGATCACCGGTGCCCGAAAACAATTTAGGTAGATTTTTTGATATTGTAATATTATGTTGGCAACAACATCTTCACAAATGATAGTTGAAGTAACTCAGTTATCGCCAAGGTTGAGTGCAACACATCTTCTTTTGTGGCTGAATAGTCAGATGTCGATGTTTATGTAAATAATAATAATAGTAATTTGTAATTAAATGTTAGTTCTAGACTTTTAATCCGTGAATCGGATTCCACGTTAAACTGTAGGTGCCAGGGAAAAGGAATTGGCCGTCCAGCCTCTGACACAATGCCTTAGTATTTCTTCTTCGAGAAGATCCAACCAACCTTGAGGTTGTGGACTAAGTTTTTTTTATGGCTTTTTCACTTCATTTACTGTTTTTAGTTTCTTATTACATTTGAGTTGGAAAATATTCAAAATCAGTATGGTGTTTCCCTGATTCTTGTGTTTCACAACATGCTCTGTAGAGTTTTGATATACATGTTTCTTATTTTATTATACTCACTACTATTCTCAAACACGTAACTTTTAATCAAGCATTAAAAAAAAAAAATATGTGTATACCTATGTTTTCGGAGATACCAACTGTCTAAAGAAAATGTATTACCAGCTTATTTTTGTTTTGTTTCATGCCTTTAAATTGTATCTACGTTATAGTAGCGCGTTTAAACAAGAATTCTTTTTTCGTGTCCTGAATAGCGTCTCATTCGTAACACGGGCATATTCGTTGATCACATTTTTCCTTTCGTTTAGTGTCTTTTGATGTGAAATAATAATGCGATTCTATCGAGGTTATAAATATCTCGCGGAAACCACAACCTACAACGTTTACAACCGTCAACCTTTGACGGGTGGCACAGTGGACCAAGCCGCAAAAGTAGATAAATCGAGTCTCTCCGTCCATGTTGAATGAACAATGCTAGGAATTCTGAAGGGAGAGGTTATCGCCCTGAGAACAAGGTGGCGAAAGCTGTTATTCCAGGCATCTCCAGGAACGGGAATTTGGCTGTGGGCACTGATATACTGCGGCTACGACAAGGCAACAGCACGACCTTCAAAATAACCAATAACTAACCTGTAAAATTTTGTTAACTATGTACTAGTGTTTAACTATGTATCTATGAACGGGCAACATAAGTCACATATAAGTTGATATCTACTCACATACAGTACCTCTCAGGTAATATGAAGACGGGAAAGCAACCTTACCTGAAAAAAAAAGAACAAAATTATTAGCATTAACATAAATTTTGTAGGTTCTTTAGCAACACGCGTTCATCTACACACTGTTTAGCTTTGAGATTTGATAGCGGAACCTGTCTCCAATTATTCTAAAACTTTGACAAATGAAATGCTCATAAAATATCATTATATCATCCCACAGCGCTTCGCAAACATTCTTAGGTGCCCGTTGCAGCGATAAGACTATATTTTGCTGTAGTTGGTAAACCAGTAAATGAACTGAATATTTTAATGCTCATAATAATAAATCTAACACAAGGCATTATTACAATTTGTGTGTTATTAGAAACGTCTTGTGTTCTGATAAAACAAATTTCTTCCAGTACAAATTTATTATAGGGCCATTATGTTCTCACATGCTGGGACGACGAGTTTTCCTGAGGAACAGACGTGTTACCAACTGTATAAAATAACACAGACGAGCATAAAAATGTTTTACGAAACATACTGGCCAGTTTGTAAAATTTATGACAACATAGAAAACATTTTAGATTCGTTGACGTTTGTACAGACAGCTTAGCTATATTCGATTATGAGTAGGTATTAACATGATATAGAAAGTAGGCGCTAGAGCCATTATGACCGATGAGGTCCAGGACGCAAGAGATTAGGTCCCTTTCATCCTGAGATAGCTTCAACTGTCGGTATGTTTCTCTGTCCGTATCGCATTATTGTATTATTTGTGAACTCATTGTCATTCTCTGGAATTATTTTAAATATTTTGTTTTCGTGCGGTTTCGTTTTACGTTTTCAGTGCATGGTTTCCCACTAACATTTATAATTTCTAAGTATCTACCTTGCGAAACCATTTTAAAATCCAAATCCCATTATTTGGCTAGGTTCCTCTATACGGTTAGGTACGACGGGATCGAAAATCGCTATCGGCGTTCCGCTCAATATGATCACGCTTTTTAGGAAGTATTCTCTAATCACGTAGGCGAATGTGAGGGAGATTCCTAACTTCAGACTGAGAAACAGATGTGTGACCGTCTGGGTAACGCAACACATATGTGCATAAAGTAACACGGTTTTCAGACAAATGATAACACTCTCTTCCCTCCGTTAGTACATATCATACGTAATAACCTTCTTTCAATCGAGAGGACGTTATTCCCTAGCACGTAAGAATAAGAATAATAATAATCTTAAAACAAATTTAAAAAATTCCGAAGGCAAAAGGGTGGTTATTTCTCCTTACTCTAGTTTAGTTGTTGTTTTAACGAATTCATTGGGAAGCAATGTGTCAAACCTTATACCTAAATCTTCATAATGCGTGGGAAGTAGGTACAGTATAAGAACGAAATTTTTATATTTGTTTGAAACAGGCTGCTCATTCACAGTTAAATTTTCGTAAGTCTGCAGTTGAAATTCATAAAATGACAGAATGTCCTCCGCACGGAGGAGACATAGTGTAGTCATCGTAACGGGGTCCTTATAAGAACCGCATTTTCTCGCAAGTTAGGGCCAACGTTTTCTTTAATTATTCGATAAAAAAAAGGGAAAAGATTGCACACATAATGACGATGCGCAACAACAGAGTCGGAAAATGAATTTTGAATCTAATTATAAATATTACGAATGAAAACCAGTGGATTCCAGTGACCAAGAAGGATTTGGCCGAGATTGAAATATAAAACCCATAATACTACAACATTCCGAACATTGATTCAACATTTTTACAGGAGAACAAAAAGGTAAGAAATAACATCTACACAGAAGAAATGAGCAAAACGCAAAAGCGAAAGAATCGGGAGTTGTTGGAAGGCAAGTAAATAAACACGAAGGTAAAAGCATTAGTTTATTTTAGATCTTCAAAATCGAAAGAACGGGAAAAGCGTAAAATCGTCGCTCCTACTAAGAAGACCACGATGCATGGTCCTGATTTATCTTCCTGGTTCAGTTCTAAAATGTAGATATTGTTGTGAACACCACAAGCATTTCTCAAATTGACATACTTCTCATCTGACAGCAGGTAAAGCGGCCCTGAGGACAGTTTGGGACGTTGAGCTCGAATATCAACTTCACTCGTCCAGTTCATAAGTCAGCGACTTGACAAATTGAGATAAGTCACTCCTCCATAAAAAAAAAGATTGATTAGCAACAATACATTTCGACAGTCCTGCTGCAAAATCGATGGTATGTTTCTTATTAATATAAATGCTTACGGGATTATCGCTGCGTTGCTATACTACTCCTTCTTGTTTTCCCGACGTTTCAACCAAGTCTTAGGTCTTCTTCAGGAGTTGCGGCACGAATATGCTGAAGAAAACCTAAGACTTGGCTGAAACGCCGGGAAAAGAAGAAGGTGGAGTATAGCAATGCAGCGATAATCCCGTAAGCATTTATATTTAATATGACGCCTGCGAAAACAACAAAATCAGGTATGTTTCTAATTAATTTCAAAATTGTTTATTAATTTTGCGGTTTGCGTTTGTGTATGGTTCCCATTGTATTTTTAACACATAATGAACACAAAGCAATGTTTGAAAGTTATGTCAACAGTAGAATATCAGATAATATTAGCGAAGTCTTCTCGTCAAATGCTCTACGCATTAGAGAATATTTTTAATCATCCTTCAGTCATTATAGTCGTGAGTATCGATCATCATGAATCTCTATGGATATGGAACGTAGTCACCAAGCCTGCTTTCGCTTGCCGTACGGAACACATTTTAATAAGGTGATCGCAAGCATAGCCATCTGTCTGTGAAAACCGTAATGTGTGGCACGTGTATTTTTGTTTGTGAAATCTGCAGTTTATGAGGCGGAAAATGATGAACGTTCAGCAAACGCCTACCCGACATTTAAGATGGCCGGAATCTGGGGTTGATATACAGGGTGTCCAGAAAAGGACTCCCTGATTTCAAAATTAAATATCTCGAAAACAAAGATCGATAGAGGAATGCAGTAAACGGTATGTTTATCGTGACCGCTGTAAGAAGTGTATTTTTTTTTATTTTTAATGGCATTCGGCCGTGTAGCCATTAACTGATTTTTCTTTTATTCGTCAAGTGTGTATATAGATTATTCTCGTGTTATTATTGATGATAACCAGTGACAGGACAACACAGGACGGAAACAACACTTAATTAAAACCACCCATGCCCTTGGCCGGACTCGAACCGGCGACCTCTGCAACGCGAAGCCAGCTCGCTAGCCCCGCGCTACCGAGGCCGGCCTGTAAGAAGTGTATACAGCAGTTTGAAATAATAGTTACAAAAGCTGCTAACAGACGGCGCTGTAATCACCATACGTAATGCCTAAATAGTTATCCGAAGCTCAGGGCGATCAGTTCCACCATTGAAACGTGAAAGGAGGTTAGCGTACCGAAGGAAGAGTGATGTGATTGTTTGCAAAGATTGTTTTCATACGATTATTTCACTTATGTATGCTGATATGAGCTGTACAGCGTACAGCGCCATCTGTTAACAGCTTTTGTAACTATTATTTCACACTGCTGTATACACTTCTTATAGCTGTCACAATAAACATACCGTTTACTGCATTCCTCTATCGATCTTTGTTTTAGAGATATTTAATTTTGAAATCAGGGAGTCCTTTTCTGGACACCCTGTATATCTCCGGTTCAGTATGGTGCCGCCTTGACGCGCGCTGCCACACTGGTGGTACTAGAGAATTATTCATACTATTTTTAAAACTGTGTTGCATGTTTAGTGTTCCTCATGAGCGTGGTTGCTAAGGTAGTGCAACAGTGGCTGGCGCTCAATATTGGTTTAACTGGTTCGGTGTCCGGTGAGGTGGGGATATTTATTTACGGGATGGTGGCGCAGATCTGATGATCAGCAGATTGTTTTAGAAATCTCAGCCTGGTACCAGAATGCTGCACTTGTAGCCGGCTGGGCAGCTGGCTGTACGTGACTGCTAACGTGCAAAGTGGAGAACGGAGAGCCGATTTCAATAAGGCACCGGCGCAACGCCGGTCGAGCACGCAGTATTCCTGTTAGGTTAATTGCAGCTTCGGCCCGATAAATACAGGGTAGCCGTCCGTGGGGATTTCTTCATCAGGTATTTTTTAATTAGGTCTCGTCCGAAGAGGCGAGGCCGGCGCGGCAGGGCCAAGACGCCGCCACGCCCAGCCTCGATGCTATCTGTCTGGTCTGTACACCTGCGGACGCTGCCCCCTGTCAACCCAACCACGTGCGTCCTCGCTCGATACGTATATTCCACCAGCTCCACTACCGCTTGCTAATGTGACGTATTAAAATTTCACTGTTTCAAGTGACCACTTCACTGTAGGAAGAACACGAAATTGATTCGGAATCTACAATAATACTATGAGTAACTCAGTCTGTTTGTTACGTTTTCATGGCTAAACAGCTAAATCGATTTTGATGAATCTGAAAAGGAAATACTTTTTTTTTCTGGATAAGTAATATAATGTAGTGAACAGGGTCACTCCATAGTTTGTTGTGAATGGCAAGGTTGGCTGGATGAGACAGGGTATGCCACCTATTGACAGAATATTGAGGTGTGTTCTTTCTTTGCATGGCGGTCGAACGGCGGTGGTTGACCAGCGGCTTAGACACCTAATTGGCCGATGGAATTTCGCCCGCCAAAAGAGACAAAGGGTGCGTCGGTCGCCGGAAGAAGAGGGACACTGAGCCACAGGTGGCCGAACAAGCAAGTCCTCTGTGCCACCTCTCAGTGGGTGCAGATCAGAAGCTGTGTTATGAAGTGTAAAGTTATGAGTCTAAGTGTGTTTTCAGCGTGAAGTAGTGCAGTGGTTGAACCTATGGTTTAACAAAGTTAACGGTTGCTTGACGCAGCGGTTGAACCTGTGGTTCGACAAAGGATACCGTGGCTTTGTGCACCTATGCACAATCTCATACAGCACCAAGTGAGAAATTGATAAGGTGATTATATTTTTACCACTGAAAATGTTTATGGATCAAGACTCCAGTAAACGTTCCTGGGTGAAGCAATTCGCCAGATGAGAACTTCTCATGCCTATTAAAATTGTTTATTATTTGAGCTAGTCGGACAATTTGTATTGAGTATTAACAGCGTGTAAGCATAAGCATATAGTAGTCTCATGTAGGGTGGCGCCCATGGTATACAGTGTTGTTTTATACTTGATCATCATGTAAAAGAAAATAATTGTCAATTCTGTTTATAATCAAAGGTATATTTTATATGTTAAAATAAATGTTTGCTTTTATAACTAATTCTTTGTTCAGAGCTAATCTGTTCAATTCCCTGCCAAGATGAAATGCTTAAAAGATATCAATACAAGAAATTTTGATCTAAAATTAAAATATTAAATTTTCATAATTTTCGTTGCTATTTAAGCACAGAGACAGTCGGTCCATTACAATATTTCGTCATTGAGTTTTCAAAACTATCTGCCGGTAACATACAAACGGACAGTGTTACATCGATCGCTCAGGCTTTGTTTCTCTCGCAGTCAGTTTGTGTTTACGTAAATTACAGTTTTCTATATCCAATTGTGACGATAAGATTCTAACTCCACGCATACGAAATCGCAGGTAAAAGCTATCTCTAATATGAAGAGGGCGGTGTCTATCTTCAAGCACGATAACTCCCTTTAAACTGAACAGAAATACTTAAATTTTTGCAGACCGAACGCTATGGGTAAAATACAGATTAAGTTCATAAATCAGTCAACCCTGATCATGAACTTTGAGTCTTTTCTAAATTTATACTACTGCATACTCTGATGTGCTGACAGTCACACTCCTGGCCTCGGTTGGTGGACTATTAAAAATCAATATTATGATAAATGAATTGCCAGAATACATTCATTACGTTTGCTTTTTGTAGCATTTCATTTTGACTTAAGCACATCCATGTAATTAAATAACATGTGGTAACATTTTACGACTGAAAAAAACCTGGAATAAAATTATACTTCACGATTCAATGAAGTCCTTAACGCTGCTTGGCCATCTTTGCATATTAAAATACTTACATTGGACGTCGGAATTGAGGTTAAGACTATTAAAAATAAAAAGTTGGTTATTTTTTTTAATATTACATTGAATTTAAAATGAAAATTTAGGTTTGTATTTTAACCATATCAGACCAAACAGAATTTGACCTTAAAAATGGAATCTATTCTAAACCAGTGACTATGCGCAAAAAACGGTTACAGGTTTGGACATAGTAAGAAATAATTATCGAGTCCGGTAGGTGAGCGGTAACACTCGTATCTGGCATTCGGGAGGACGTGGGTTCGAATCCCCGTTCGGCCATCCTGATTTCAGTTTTCGGTGGTTTCCCGAAAGCACTCCTGGTGAACGTCGGGATGGTTCCTTCAAAAATGAGATGGCCAAATTACTTCCCGTTCCATGTCAGTAGTCTTCTCCCGCCTCTAATAATCTTGATGTCGAAGAGGTGTAAAGCTCGAAGCAATATAGAAATGTAATAAGTGTTGAAAAAACTTAAAACGCTTAACTGCAATTTCTTCACGCCGTATTAGCCCCCACACTTTATCTATTAACCTAGTATCTCATTCCCATTATACAATTTTACGGTGTCAGACGCATAAGGGAGTATAGTAAAAAGAAAACTAACGAACTTACTCCCCAACCCGAATAAGGCATACCGAGGAATTGTGCCAGAGATAGAACGGACTGTTCCTTTCCTCTGGGACCTACAGTTTACCGAGGAATCCAAAGCACGGAACGTACTGGTTTCTTTGAACGTTATTTTTTTTTTGCTTGGGCTTTACGCCTCGTCGACAGCGAGGTCATTAGAGGTGAGATGGGATTGGGGCAAGGAACGGGAAGGAATTTGGCCATGGCATTTTGAAGGACGCATCACGGCATTCGCCTGGAGTGATTTTGTGAAACCATGGAAAACCCAAATCTGGATGCCTGGACGGAGATTCGAACCCGCATCCTCCCGAATGCGAGGACAGAACGTTAATTGGTTATTACTTGCTACTGTATAACTTCGTATGAAAAATTCTTCAAGTAATTCCCTACTGTATAGAGTACTTGTTTGCGAGATTCGCAAATACGATCAGATATCCTACCATCAACGCAAATTTAAAACGCTATTTAGTGTTTAGTAAGAGTTAAAGATACTTTATCGTGCATATGCGCGCAATAGACAATGCACGCCTCACTTATCAGAAATATTAGAAAATAATAAGAAGAGTTAAGTTAGGTGTATTAAATTCCATTCAGTTTATGTTCCTGCTACTAGATAGAAGAATACAAAAATGTATAGGAACTAGAATATAACAGTTGGAATTACGTCGCACTTAGTTTCAGCTCAGCCGCTAGCCTCTGGCGACTTCAGAAATAAGACATAAGTACCGCGTAACACAATGCGAGCCCCTATTGCGGCGTTTAGCATAAAATTAGCTTAAAATTATCCTAAGAGGTTGAACGAGGCCGTTAAGGTAGGCAGGCAGCCTCCGTGAACGCTATAACAAGAACAGGTCGGTGCGCCTAGCCACTCTGTGCGCCTAGCCAACCCATCACCTGGGCAGCGTAGCAGTGAAAACTAAAAAAGAGGAGACGAGGGAGAAACGGAGAAAAACAGAAAGAGAGATGCACATAAAAAGACTGAAGGAACAAAGATAACTGAAGAGGAAGAAGAAACGATTTTTATTTTGGTTAGTATGGGGAGTGACCTCATCCATGGCATTTTTTTAAGGAACCAACTAAAATAGAGGAGACGAGGGAGAAACGGAGAAAAACAGAAAGAGAGATGCACATAAACAGACTGAAGGAACAAAGATAACTGAAGAGGAAGAAGAAACGATTTTTATTTTGGTTAGTATGGGGAGTGACTTCATCCATGGCATTTTTTTAAGGAACCATTACGACATTCGTCTGTAATGATATCAGGAAAGATGGAAAACCGAAATCTGGATGGCCGCACCGTGGATCGAACACGCTTCCCCCGAATTTCAGACCAGAACGTTACTCGCTCACCCACCAGGCAAAGACAGTGCAAAATTACGGAGGGACAAAAAGAGGCATGAAAACAGACACACAGACATCACAGAAATTGGTGGAAACAGGATGCTATATGCAGAAAGCACGCAAGAATTCAGTTAATATGGACACTTTACGACGAGAGCTTATTTTTGTTGTTTAGGGCTTTACGCTTCGTCGATGTCCAGGCCATTAGAAGCGGGGCAGGACTAGGGAACGGGAAGGAATTCCACCATGTTCTTTTGAAGGAACCAAACCTGCATTCAGCTGGAATGATTTCGGGAAATCATGGAAAATCTAAATCTAAATGTCTGGACGGGAATTCGAACCCGTGTCCTCCCGTATGTCAGGTCCGAGCAGGAAAACGTTGCGTTTACTGTTGCTTCGTGCTTTATCCTTCGCCAACAACAGCGCGTAGTTACCACAGTACTTAGGAGACTTCATAGGTATGGAATATCTGGGCAAATACGCAACTGAATCGACGTACTGAAGGTTAGAACATAGTATATTGTTCTCAACGGTGAACGTTCATCACCGACCCAACCGAGGTCCGATGTTCACCTGGGAAGTTTGATAGGGCCCCATGCTTTCTCATACAGATCAATGATTTGTACGATGTAATAAGAGGAGAAGATAAGACTAATTGCCGATGATGCCACTATTTAAAGTTAAATAAAAACTCATGGCGACTGCGCTTTGATACAAGCCGATGTTGTGAACATAATCGCCTGGTGCGAAAATTGGAAGCTGGAGCTAAATGTTAAACATACCAAGTCGTTCATATAAGTAAAATGGTAACACCATTTAGCTCTGAATGTACAATTCTTGACACTGTCCTTAGTACGGTAGATTATCTGGGGGTAACAATTCAAAATAATTTGTTGTAGAATATTGAGAAGGTAACTGGGAGATCAAACCATATGCTGCTATTTCTAGGTCGTAAATTAAAGCAGTGTACACCGGAAGTTCAATCAATTAAATACAAATTGCTAATGCGACCTCGCATAGAATATTGTTCTTTTGTATGGGACCATCAAAAGAGATTAATAGAGGCATTGGAGTAGGTCCAAACAATAGCCGCCCGATTCGTGAGGGAAAGTATACGCGACGTTGATGGAGTTGCGTTGGGAAGATCTGCAATATGGTAGGCGTCACAAGCTATATTAAAAAAATCATGACAGCCCTATTTCAGAATGACAGAAAACACAATAATCTCTATGAACGATCGAGAAAATAAGATAATATAAATCAGGACAAGAATAGATTTTTTTTCTACATTCATTTCTGTGTATGTGTTTTTTTCCCACGAGCGATTACAGAATGGAATAGGAGGAAATGTGTCTAACGAGAAAACTTAAGAATCCGACAGCAGTAGGTCTTGAGGAACCGTTCTGGCCATCCTGATCAGGGTTTCCCATGGTTTTTCTAGATCCTGTAGGTGTATGCCGGATGGTTCCTTAAAATAGACCATGGGCGCCTCCTGCCATATGCTGATGCATAAACGATTACACATTAGGATACACCGAGCGTGGTGGGTGAACGGTTAACGTTCTGGGCTCGCATTCGGGAAGACGGCGGTTCGAATCCCCGTCCGGGCTTCCCGGTTTGGGTTTTCCATGGTTTCCCCAAATCATCCCAGGCGAACGCCGAGATGCTTCCTTCAAAAAGGCCATGGCCGAATTCCTTCCCGTTCCTTGTCCCCAGTCCCATCCCGCCTCTAATGACCTTAGCCGTCGACGAGGCGTAAAGCCATAGTAAAAAAAAAACATTAGGATACGTGCTACGCATGCTCCACCACCCACTTTCAGTGAATCGCGGAGTAATAGTAATAGTAGCAGAATTCTGTGTTCGTAGGGCCTACAGTAGATAGCAGAGTTTTGTTGAGATGCTCTAGTGATGACACGAACTGCGCTTCACACTACAATGTGACCCAGAGCCGGGGCGTGGTCCGTCAGGTGAATCACTCTTGCCGCTCGCTGACTCAGCTGCGCGTTTGCTGGCGCGGAATCTGACGTCTTCACAGCGTCACGAGCGGAAATGAACAAGGACGACATCTGTCAAAAATTACAGTCAATGATTGCGCCGCACCATGTTCACTATTGTTATGCCATATGCTACGCACTATGCGAGTGTTTATGTAAGTCTTTCCTGTCAACATGTACAGGGTGTTTCCAAAAGGAATGTACAACTTAAAAAGCATCTAGATATTCATACAAGTAAGTTACAGAATCGGATAAACTCTCATTTAGTAACAAAATACCGAGCGTGATGGGTGGGCAGTAAATCTCTGGCGTCGCATTCAGGAGCACTCGGGCTCGAATCCCCGTTCGGCCATCCAGATTTATGGTTCGCACAATCACTCTACCCGATTAACGTAAAGGTTCCTTCTAAAGTCCATGACCAAATTCCTTCCCGTTCCTTGTCCCTCAGTCTTTTCCCGCTTCTAATGATCTCGAGGTAGACACGGCGCAACGTCATAAACAAACAGCGCCATAATTTCAAATTCAGTCATCATCAGTGCCAGCCATTTTAATTGCTTGCACAGACTTAAAATGCTCTAATGAATGTGCTCGCTGCGTCTTTTAGTTTCCCGATTGGAACTCTGCGACAGTAGTTCAGCTTAATTTTGCTAAACATCAACCTGGTAGGGCTACAATTTACCGTAATTTGGCATCATAAATTTAAGCCAGTCCCAGTTTTAAGTCTGACGAAACATTGGAGTGGCTCACTAAAACTAAATTCCACTCTGAAATGTTTTAAATGAATTTTGCATTAATCAGAAGTGTCTATATTTCAATTATATATATATATATATATATAGATGTTTTGTTTATAACTTTTAAATAACTAAAAGTTCCACTCTATGGTCTTAAAGATAGTTTCTTGTGACATCTATTGCTATTAACAGTCCAGTGTAAGAAATAGTGCAAAAATAAATAAATAAATGAAACTCTGTTTTGGCTATGTGATCGTGTAAGCAAGTGCTATTTAAAAACTTTGTTTAGAGTGATTGTTCAAGGGTTTTGCTTGGTTTCCGTTTGCTAGTTTGGTGGAATAGCCATACCGTTTGTCCAACTCAGTCTTCATGCTGGGATTTTTTAATGGAATTTCATTAAAAATGGAGTGTATGTTTTGCTTATTCCATCATGTCTGTTGAAGTTCGTTTGGTGTATTTGGAATGCGTTACGTGGTTCCCATTCAGCTACGACTGAGCTGGAAGCCTCAGCAACTGCAACCATAGTCATTGGAGCAAATATAATTGGGCTATACCGAGGGTAAGAATAAGATTTGTGAAACAACAAGCAGTACCTATACATTTTATAAACATTCTTTATACCATTACGCTTAGCAAGAGTATTTTGGACAAGCAGAAAGCCAGTCTCAGATTTAGATTTTTCCACTGTTTAACGTATATAAGAAACATCGGTTTGTCTCGAAACACGTAGTTCCGATGCTCCAAAACGCATGTATTAGCTGTTTTGAATAAACCGTTGATTAGACTTCTTTTGGTGTTACATAAGCCCTCTTACTTCCTTTCCTGTGATTCCCAAACAGTGATACTATTTCTTCGGTATTATTGTTGATAATATTGCAAAGTCTGCAGAGTCTTGGGTTCCTTCAAAACGAGCAGTTGTGAAGAAAAATGTCAAAGCCAAACACAGAGTCTATTTGCGTCTCTTTGGCGAGTCACGTGGCCCGTCTGTTTATTAATTGATAATATTTAAGTCATCGTGCTGAGGCTATTAACTAAGGCTATTAGTGTTGCAGGAATGTTAGGAATTAATCACTAGAAGCAACAGCCAACCCACCGCTGAGGCCAGTGCGATCAGATCTCGCTTGGAATAACGTCACCGCCTATCTTCGTGAATGAACAGGAGGGATCTGTTACAGCTGGGTACAAATCCGGTTTCATCCACTGCTTAGTCGCCGGGCGTTTCAGAGCTGATATTTATCGCTAGGCTCCAGTTCCTTAGCAACACCCTGCTATTGTAACATATAACTTCTTAAGAAGACATCAGTCACTCATTAAATCCTTAGTTTGTCAAAGAAGTAACTATGCAGGTGCTAAGGAAATGTTTTTTAAAATATAATTTTGTACATACTGCTTTGTTAGTGAGTGATTTCTGTATATGAATGTGAGCATGGTGGGTGATCGGTAACGCTCTGGCTTCGCATTCGGGAGGACCAGGTTCGAATCAAGCGTCCGGCCATCCATATTTGGGTTTTCCCCAAATCACTCCAGGCGAACGTCGGGATGATTCATACAGGAGGCCATGACTGAATTCCTTTCAGTTCCTTGCATCCCTCCTTTCCCGCCTCTAATGACCTCGAAATCAATGAGGCTTAAAATCAGAAGCAAAAAAAACAAAAAAAAACAAAAAAAAACTGTATCTTGATTGTCTTATCATAAAAAAATCAAGTTCCCACTGAAAATCTGACTACTGATACTTATACTGACCCAAGTCCACACCAGTATATAATCTTACATTGTCTCAGATAGACATAAGCCACAAAATGTTGACGTCTTAATTTTATTTTTTTACTAGTACTTTAGGATTTATCGACAGGAGGTCAGTAAGGTCTGTAGAGTGTTGCACCATAAGGGCGAAACGTTTCTTGGAAATGTAAAACAGTGAAAAGTTGTTTGTAGACGACGTTTTAGTCATAAAATCATTATTCGGTAAATGCGGAAGCATGGCATGCAACCAGATTGACAAGTGTTCCCAGTTAACGCTTACTCTAACTCCACGGTTAAAATAGGAATCCATATTTGTACTTCAGCATTTCGAGTCTGTATTATCTGATATAGTTTGCGTATACTTTGGTTTAATTTTATCCATAATTCTATCTTTGTACGTGACTGTATTAATTATATAACATATAATGAAAATCAGCCTTCAGTCACTTTGATGAATGCAAATTTATTACATTACAATGCATTTCGAATCCTGTGGATTCATCATCAGGTATTAATTTACATTTGTTATTTACATTGGTTTATTTACATTTGTTTGTTCGCTTAAGTGAGATTCGTGCCTAGTGCACTTCATCAAAGTGACTGAAGGCTGATTTTCATTATATGTTATATATACTTAGGTTGTTCAGTATGTTCTGCCTACACGGTATTGCTTTTGTGTGCTCAGTTTGTTATTTTTAATAGTCATCCAATTCTACATTTACATAAATACTCTACAATCCACAAAATAGGGGTGGCATAAAGTGGTTTGTAACAAAACTAATCTCTACTCTACTCTGTGGATTCTAATTCAGAATGGTACGAGGGAAGAAAGAATTCATATAAGCAATAGTGCCACAATTTATTTGCCCTATCTCTCCTTTAATTGCGAGCCATGTAGGTTAGCGGACGAAGTACTTCATCACACTCGTTTTTTTTTTTTGTTTTTTTACGCCTCGTCGACGGAAAAGGTCATTAGAGGCGGGATGGGACTGGGGACAAGGAACGGGAAGGAATTCGGCCATGGCCTTTTTTGAAGGAAGCATCCCGACATTCGCCTGGAGTGATTTGGGGAAACCATGGAAAACCCGAATCTGGATGCCCGGACAGGGATTCGAACCCGCGTCCTCCCGAACGTTCACCGTTCACCCACCACGCTCGGTCATCGCACTCGTAGATGAATGTGAGTGTGCACTTGTTTACCAATAAGTTCAAACCTTCGTCATCTGTCTCAGCCCAACCCGAATAAATTCTGTGATAAGTCGTAGCTTGCTATGTGGGATGCTGCACAGGGAGCAGCGGACTGAGCTCGGGCGCCGCAGAGCCGAGACGAGGCGCAGACAGAGTGTCGTGCAGGCGCCGCGGAACAGCAGTGATCGGCGTGATCCGGGCGGTGTCTTTGTCCGGCCGGTGGGCGCGGTCCCTCCGGACTTGGCAACACTGCGTGAGGAATGCGGGGAGTGGCCGGGTGGGTCTTCTTCAACGAGGCTCGCCCAGACCGAGCAGCCTCGCCCATCCACGGCCAGGCGAGGCCCGCTTGTAAATAATTGTGTAGTCAGCGCCGAGCGTCTTCGGAGAAGGGACCGAGCGCCACGCCAAGGCTGCCACGCCCAGGGCGGGCTAGGCACCTGTTGCTCGCTGCCACACAGGCGATGTGCTCTCGCTAGCCGCGTGCCTGCAGCCCACAGTATAAACAAGCGGGGCAGCTGCTGGCGTTCCCATTAAAACAGAGGCACAAGTATCACCATCTATCATACAATAATGTTAGTGAAAACTTCTATAGGCGCGTTGGGCGATTTTTGGATCGGTGTAAATCTATGAGTTCGCGTCACCAACATGCTTTAATAGCAGTGTATCTGTAGCTATAACTATGACGTGTTGCGCGCATGATATTCGCAGTTTAAAAGTTTTCGCTTCTGACCGCAGTCCCACATTACTGCCAATTTTTTTTTTGGTTTTGCGTCAATGTCGACGTCATTAGAGGCAAGTCAGCATGTAGGCAAGGAACGGGAAGAAATTTAGCCATGGCTTTCTGTAGGAACCATCACAACGGCTGTCTAGAATGATTGTGGTAAACCATGGAAAATCGAAATCTCGATGACCGGACGAGGATTCGAACCTTTGTCCTCCCCAATTCCAGGCCCAATCGTTACCGCTGTCCCCTCCCCTCCCCCGAGCTTGGTGTTGGTGATGTGACGTCTCGTTCAATTATCATACAAGGCCAGCAAAACGATTTTTTTTTTACTGCTTTACGTCTCTCAACAGCGAGGTCTTTAGAGACTGGAAAGGATGGGGGCAAGGAATGGGAAGGAATTCGGCCATGGCCTTTTTAAGGAAGCATCCCGGCATTTGCCTGGAGTGATTTGGTAAACCATGGAAAACCCAAATCTGGATGCCCGGACGGGGATTCGAACCGCCGTCCTCCCGAATGCGAGGCTGGAACGCTATCCGTTACACCCCCAGGCTTGGTCCAGCAAAACGAACAGAATGTTATACAGAAAAAAAAATAGTAATGCTCTAAAAAGACTGATTAAAGGTGATAACTGATAACTATTCTAGAAACCATAGAAACAAAATGCGCTTATGTTGCCCTACTACTGGTCGACATACAAGCGTCGACATTCCAAAGGATCATTAAAACCCTTGTAAAGCAGAAATCAGGGGCCTGGTACTCAGCAGCTATGGCGTATAGCTAGAGATCGAAAGGTCCCCGGTTCGAATCCCTTTCTCGGCGGGTATATTCATAGGTCCTTAACCAAACTTCACCCGCAGCACAGCTTGCTGTGTAATGCGGAGTACGCCAGAACGCTTTCGTGGTTCGGAATACACGTTGAAACATAGGTTCCCTTTACCCGGTAGGTTCACCGGATTATGTTAGGTAAGGGGGAAAGGAATCGGCCGTCCTACCTCCAATACCTTGCTAAGGATACCTCCTTCGGAAGGGACCAGCCACCTTAGGGTTCAATAACAAGCTTCATTGTAAACATGCGTTATGATGAAGATAAATAGTACTTTCTTTTCACAGAGGAAAATCCTAGCACAATTGACGCACTGGTGAACCAGTATTCATCCTCTTACAGGTTCTGTTGGCCAGATCTGTAAAGAGGATATTAAAAGGTGTGTTTATTGCCATTTATTGGTATAAATATTATCTAAAGCGATGGAGGAGGTACTACAGCTTCCAGCGAGATGGGATACCTCAATCTCCTTCATATCATCCGTCTGCTTTATTTCTGTTGGGTCACATCAGGTGCACTATTCAAAAGATAGATGGTATGAGTTAATGATATGCTTAAGGAAATTAAAAAGTTTTATAATGAGTTTAGGAAAATGTATGATCGGCTACAATTTTACCAGGTTACTGGCTCCAAGACTGGATGCTTGTTAATATGCAGTTGCGTAGTACCATGTAGAATGATGACCTATATGGCTATCTCCTCCACAGCCTCTTATCGGGGCGCCGTTGAAAATAGGGTTGGTGATAAATAGTCATCCTATTACATCAATCATTGCTCCAAATAATTATGTGTTAATTACAGGATGAATGATGAGCTCAAACGTATAAGCTGCATACTTTTTTGTGTAAATATAACAGACTACTAGCAGCCACAAGAAAACTTCATTAAGACTATCACTTCCTGGAGTAGCTGATTCCAGCTTTGATTACGTACTGTTTTTTTTTTTTTCGAGAAGCGCAAGGTCGCTGAACTGGATGATGAAATTTTTGTACTACAAGCAGAAGGTGAAGAACAGCAAAAAAACATGTCCGAGCTCCACTGTGCTGCTTTCAAAGGTATCGTGTAAAAATGACAAGGACATTAATTAACACCTGAGGCTACGGGATATATATTACGGCAATCGGGCGAATAAACAAGTTTGGGCCGTGTTATGAAACTATAATTAGCATTTCAGTGGAGCCAACGGTCGCACCCGTAGTCGAGGGCGTGGCCCAGCGTTCTGGCCGGCGGTGGACAACGTCTCGTCAACACGATACACACAGGAGGTAAGTCACGGTAACACATTACCATCCTGAAAGGAACTCGACAGGACCTGTCTAGTACCAATAACAGCCTTCACTGTAGGCTGCTGTAGTCAGCATTTCTTCCACAGTCAGTATTCTCGTAAGGGGGCGTCAATTAATTACGTGAGATAGTTTTCCCGGAATTCCGGACCCCCCTCCCCCTATCCGGTGAGACTTCGTGAGATCTGGTCGGACCCCTCCCCCCCCCTCTAAAATGACGTGAGATTTTGGCGGAGCCCCTCCCCCCCCCTTAAAATCGACTTTCGCGTAATTTGTAGACCTTTTTTTTTGCTCTACAGCCTTACAAGAATTTCAAAACGTCACGTGAGATTTCACCGCCCCCCCCCCTTATTTCACCTCACGTAATTAATGGACGCCCCTTAACCATCAGTTCATGTTGCCATTTACTGAGGAAATGCTGGTTATCGAACACGTATGAGCTTCATGGCATCGCAGCATCCATTCTCTTATAACAATTTTTCCCCTTATCTTACGGATTTCCAAAGCTTTTCTTACCACCACCACCCATTTTCAATCAAAAGAAAAGTTGCGGGGATGAGCACCCCAGTTTGGGAACCCAAATCTTATCTCCTCAATACAAAAAAGCACGTTGTTATTGACGTGTGATGTGCTCATAAACTATTTAATCAAAACATTTAATAGAAATAAACAACCTTTCTTCTCCTCTATTACCTCGCATGTTTTAATTCGCCAGAAGGTCTCATATGACAGCTCATTAGCATACTGAATTATTTGAAGAATAATTTTACCACTTTCTGATACGTTGACATATTTTTTTAAAAAAAAATTGCAGTGACTGAGGTCTGCCGACAGAAGTGAAAACTTAAAACTAGAATAAACATACACGCAACACGTCATACTTATAGCTACAGATATACTAAATAATGATAATTCCGTGTGGACGTAATGACCTAGTGACAGGGTTTCTATTGGATGCCCTTTTTTGCCCCTGTCTTAGGGGCGTCCATAAATTACGTGAGGTGAAATAGGGGGGAGGGCCAGCGAAATCTCACCAAATCTCATCAAGGGGGAGGGGGGGGGGTCAACGGAATCTCACGTGAGGTTTTAGAAATTTTTGTTGGACTGTAGAGCTAAAAAAAAGGAAAAAATGTCTACAAATGACATGATTTTACCTGGTTTGGAAGGGTGAGGCCTAAAAAATAAAAGTCTCAAAAAGTTGCAAGGGCGATTTCTAGGGGGGGGGGGATCTCACGGACCAGATCTCACCTGAGGGGGGGGGGGAAATCTGGTCAGACCAGATCTCACGCAGTCTCACCAGATGGGGGGGGTTCCGGAAATCCAGAAAAACACTTCACGTAATTTATGGATGCCCCCTTAACCGCCTAACCTATCCCGGCAGTGCTACCAGGTACAGGGGACCTACAGTTCAACATTAATTCCGTACCGACGGAAGCGTTCTTGCGTACTTCACATAACACAGCAAGCTATGCCAGAGATCAAGGTCGGGTTAATGGTATATGAAAATCTCCATCGAGACAGAGATTCGTACCGGGGACCTTTCGCTAGCCAGTCAGACACCCTAGCCACTGAGCCATCAGACCGCAACAGATATTCTGTTGACATTAGCATGTCGGTAATACGAACTCATTAGATTTTACCCATTCAAAAATCACCCAACGAGCCTAAAGAAGTTTTCACTTCAAAAACTAAAAAACTTAGTCCACAATCCGACAGTTCTTCGAATCTTCCCGAAGGAGATGTAGCAAGCTATTGTGTCAGAGGTTAGAAGGCTAATTCCCTTCTTCAGGGGCCTGCAGTTTAAAGTGGAATCAGAACCACGGAACATCCCAGCGTAGCTCATAAAATTTTCTACTCACCGCGAGACTTGAACCCGCAACCGGCAAGAGAAACTTTCGGAAATAAGCGCGTTAACCGCTGAGCTACCAGACCATCTTGTTTTGCAATATACATCCGCTTACTACTATCAAAATCGGATAAAAACTGTGGGTTTGTATGAACTACGGTGACAGAAATCAAGGTTCGGGGGGGGGGGGGGGAAGGAGGAGAGGGTTTAGGTTTCTGTAAATCAAACGTAAACTGTGGATTTATAATTGTTTTAAAGTACGCCAAGTTCCGTCAAAATCGTATAAAAACTGTGTTTGTATAAAGATTTTGCGAAAAAGCGCCCAACGCGCATATCATACGAGCAACAGGTGGCTTCTTCGTACGATGACGTCACGAACTTACAGATTTATTCCCGTCCAAACAACCCGTAATGCGCCAATAGAAGTTTGCGCTTCAAAAAGTTTTCTTTTGTAAGCTGTCACTGAAGAACCATTCGTGTTGAGCTTTCCATCAAAATCATATGACAAGATATCTAACTAATCCCTAATTCTGCCGTTACTTAGCAGACAGAGAACCGACAATTTTTGCAAATAGTATTGGATAATAAATCTTAGTCGACACTCCAAAGTTGGTTGGTTGAATCGTCCTGAAGCATGCATACTAAGTCGCTGTGTCAGAGGAAAGACAACCAGTTCCTTTCCTCTGGGATCTTCCGTTTAACGTAGAATCCGTACCACGGAACATCCTGGTATAGCTTAAATGATCAAACAAAACTCTTAAAAACTTCCTGGGCCTACGGGGATTTGAATGTAGGAACGGACCACGAACTTTAAAAAGCAAGCGACTTAACCACTCAGCTACCATACCACTCTATTACCGGTAGATGATATTTACGGCCTAACAGATGTTTCATCGTCTTAATTGGGTCTCCTGCTATATGTTGAAATTTCATGCTTATAATACTGCGTGCGGTTGATCCGTTTACTCACATACTGGGAAACTATGTGGCTCGGTCTAAGGGGGGGGGGGGGGGGGGAGGTGGCTGAAAAGCAGTACGCTGGGCTACGTGGAGAAGGGGGGGGGGGTTTCCGGTCCAAGACACGTAGCTTTTCCTTTATATTATTTGTCACAGTTAAAATAAGGCAAATAACAAAAAACAGCATGTGAACATTTATTTCCGTCATTCAATAATCTCCGTATGTAATTTACGATAGTCTGGCAAGAGAAAACAGTACAAAATGTCTTCTGAAATCAATAGGAAACAAGTCTACGTTCAAGGGGGAGGGGGAGGGGGTGTAGCACAGGCAAAAGACACGTCGGGCTACGTGGGAGGGAGGGTTCTTAGGAGGCCAAAATGGAGTTACGTGGTTTATGGACGCCCCCTAAGGTTTGATCGCCATCCTCAAAGTTTCGGTAAATATCTTGAACAAGATGAAAAAAATCTTATTTAAGCAAGCTTCCACGAAGCAGACAAAAAACCGAACCTAATTCAGCACGTTTTGCGTTAGAGTATATAACTAGAAATCCTGGCAAACAGTCATAAAAAAAAAAAAAAAAAAAAAAAAAAAAAAACCACATTGTGATAGTTGTTTTACGTATGTTGACAATCGGTGTCTCTCTATTTGCCCAAATTTCAGTACTGTTGTAAACTGAGTTTCATACTTGCTGATAAGTTTGTTATCATCTCAAAGCTGGTTTATAAGAGAAGTTATATTTTCTAATACGGAATTTATTAGTTGATTCCAATTGTTTGGCCTTGAAGAATTTCGATAGTTTTACTGTCTTCCTGACAATTTGCAACCAGTGATCTGTTTATTATTTTTTATGCATTGTCTTAAAAGTCAAAGAACAATAATCCACTGTGCTAACAACACAGTAGTTGCGAGGAGATACAGGCTGCCAGAGTCCGCCGAATGGGAGGACTTGTTCTACTGGCTCGTGGCCAGTGCAATTCTCACGAGCAGTGCCGTAACAAGGCGACATGAATCATCGCTCACTCTCTTCGACTTTGTATGCGAGCCACCAAGGTTACTTAGGAAAGGTGTTACCTTATGCAGATTACATTTTATGGCTGTTAAGAGTGGTTTGAGGTAAGAGATGGCGAGGAATCTAAAAAAAAAAAAAAAAAAATTCTCTTTACTGTTTGAATATGAAAAATACTAACTGTTACAACATGACTGCCAATAAGCATATCAATGGGTTATAAATTAATTTTCGACTGAAGACCACTGTCATATACCTCAGTGCGGTATTCATCAACCGCTAGTGATACCACAAACAGATCTCACTGCTTCTACAGCAACAAGGGTGAATAGTGAAAGATAACAGGAAAACACGAGATTTTAGGAAGCAGGTGAATATAATAACTGGCAACGAAAAGGACCAAAATAAGTGTAATAACTGGGAACAGGAAAGGCGCCAAAATAAGCTGATGGTTTATTTGATAAATGTAAATAACTTCACGTTATGGATGCCCGGGCGAGGATTCGAACGAGCGTCCTCCCGAACGCGAGGCCGGAGCGTTACCACTCACCCTCCACGCTCGGTCACAGAGTCAGTTTTACAGCATATCAGAACGTTGATAAACCCCTGCAATAAGTTTTCTTACGCCTTAGGCTTTCTTTCTAGTATAATTTTACTTTAAGATAGCAATCAATTCCACATTGCTCTAGTGTCCAAAAATCTTTCGCGAACCGACCTCCTCATTTTGTAAATGTTTCAATCTAATTAACCACGCATTTCTTTGGAAGAAGTCCGTTTCTACGGTTTTTCCATTCCTTTGTCTCATTTTCCAGGTTTCAGGTCCATACAGCAGAATCATTTCAACTGTTCTTTTCTTGGTTCTTCTACTTTTGTCTGAAAACCAAATAAACTCCGGTATGTGTGTTGTCTGTTTTACTTGGTAATTCTCGACAGCAAGTCTTGTGTGCTGTTTCTTCTCAATTTATTATACTGTACAATTTTCTATATTATTATATTTCTACTATTATCAAATCGTTTCCTTCGTCTAATACGATATATTTTGTCATTTCGAAATTAACTGTTACTCCACCTTCCTTATTAACTATGTTTCGACGAGTTATTAATCGCGTACTCAATATCGTATTCCCTTCTTTTCTGGCACATTATGATCGTCAGCAAATTATACAATATGGACGTAATCGAGTTTTACTGGTCTAGATTTATTTTGCCACTCTGCCGATGTTTTGTTTAGGTACATTCCGAAAAGTGTAGGAATAGGCAACGTCCCTGTTTCAATGCTCTAATAGGTTAGAAACCTTGCACCGAGCGTGGAGGGGGAATGGTTAACGTTCTGGCCTCGCATTCGGGAGGACGCCTGTTCGAATCCCCGTCCGGGCATCCAGATTTGGGTTTTCCATGGTTTCCCCAAATCACTCCAGGAGAATGCCGTGATGCTTCCTGCAAAAGGCCATGGCCGAATTCTTTCCAGTTCCTTTTCCCCAGTCCTTTCCCGTCTCTAATGACCTCAATGTCGACGAGGCGTAAAGCCATAAGTAAAAAAAAAAAAAAAAAAAAGCTTGCAACAGTACGCTTCCTACTTTTATTCTCTTTAATCGGTCTATTGTAGCTAAATAATGATGTAAATATAACTTTTATTTAAATTAATTTTGTTAAGGACTTCAGAAACGTTATATTCTCCTTCGACGGTAATATCTGTCTACTCAAAGTTTTTATTCCATTTCGAAATTTCATGCAAGTTTTATTCGATTTTACAATTTATTGCTAAAATTGTCATACGCGTACATCTGTAAAAATGTGGGCTTTGTTTTATCTTGTTACGAAACCACTGAACCAGGCAGTAACGTGTTGTATGGCTTCGGTGTGGTCTGACCGTCAAAAGTGAACCCAAAACCACTCCGACAGGAAAACGTTAACCTGTCAAGTTTATGACCCTATTACGATGACGTGTAAAATAACTCAGCCATCAAACATGTCGTTAATTAATTACCAAGGGACCACACGCAAGCGGAATCCCTTCGTCTTTCCATATTAAAGGGATTCTACTAATTTACTGCTCAAACAGAACCACAACTCCTCAGCGTATGCATAATGCGCGCACTGGTTGGGATCCCATTAGGAGCTTTTAGTCGCCCTGCAACTTTGCCCGTGTAATTAATGGAACGACGCGATGGTATTTTACGGGACATTGCTGTGATCCGAAGTTAACGTTAACCGTGATTAAAAGGACTGTCGCGCTATCTATTAGCCGAGCTGATAGGTTCCTTGGCGTCACACAACATCGACCTTATAAGAACCGCAATCTCTTAACGATAAATTGATCCTGTAAACAATATTCCATGATACGATCTAAGTAAATTAAAAACGATAGAGGGGATCACTTAAAACTTAATTACGCGGGGGGTCTCTCCGGCGTTCACGCCAGAAATTAATACTTCGTTGCAGAGGCAAAGATACTGATGCTATCGAAGGCGGATAGGCTGCAGTTGCAGTTTCGTGGTACATGAAGACGGTAAGATTTGTATAATAAGCTGAACCCTCATTTTTTAAGTTAATGCTGGATTGCATACAAAAAGGATAAATCTGGCCTGAGCTAGCGGTCGAGCGGCTTATTGCTTCTTGTTATTGTAAAGCGATTTCGTGAAAATAAGAGTTGCGAGTGGGAATAGATTCAGAAAAAACATGTAGAGACATCGATATGAATTCAAGTAGTGGCCATTCACTGCATAGCTACTCCCCATTCTTCAATGGTACTGAGTTTCTTTTTCTATTATGGCTTTACGCCTCGTCGACGTCGAGGTCATTAGAGGCGGGAAAGGATGGGGGCAAGGAATGGGAATGATTTGGCCATGGCCTTTCGAAGGAAGCATCCCGGCATTCGCGTCGAGTGATTTGGGTAAAACATGTAAAACCCAAATTTGGATGCCCGGACAGGGATTTGAACCAGCGTCCTCCCGAATGTGAGGCTAGAACGTTACCGCTCACCCACCACGCTCGGTGTGGTACTGCAAATAATTTAATCCGCAAGCAGAATAAAAATTCTTTCCATACTTTTTGTTGGTGAATGAACTGATATGGTCTCGTAGTATCTGTTCCGGTTAGAATGCTATACTATAGAAAATTATTTTTCAAATCAGTGAGCGCAACGTGACGAACGTTTGTGAGACGGACTCGCTAAAAGCCTCAACATCAACGAAATGACACTGCGTAGTTCTCTGCAGCCTAATCGTCTTTACGTCCATCCTTAGATAGGCTTGAATAAATACTTATCATATCTGTTATCTTCAAAGATACTAAATATTTTTTTAAAAAAAATCAGTGGAACGCTGGGTGCTTACAGTGCAAACTTTAAACCGAATTGGACCTAAGGGAGAGTGCATAAACCACGTAGCTCCATTTTGGCATCCTGTGAACCCCCCTTCCCCCCACGTAGCTCTACGTGGCTTTTGCCCCCCCCCCCCCGCCCCTCCCACGTATCACGTAGTTTTTTCTCTTTTGATTCCAGAAGACATTTTGTACTGTTTTCTCTTGTCAGACTATCGTAAATTACATACAGAGATAATTAAATGACGGAAATAAATATTAACATGTTGTTGTGAGTTCTATTCGTTCCTCATTTTAACTGTGAAAAATGTTATGAAAGGAAAAGCTACGTGGCCTGGCTCGGAACCCCCCCCTACCCCCACGTAGCCCAGCGTAGCCGCTCAGCTAATCCCTCCCCCCCTCCCCTTGGACCAAGCCACGTAGTTTGTGCACGCTCCCTAATGAGCAAAATGAACGAAATACAACTTTTTAAATATCTCTTAAACATTCGGCATTCCTTACGTATAACAACAAAGCCAGCTGTGGTCATTACCTGCACTGAAGAATCTTTGTGTCAGCACTGACTCAATTAGTTTGCGTCGAGAAATAACTGGACTTGGACTGTTTGTCGTATTTTCTTGGACGCGCCGAATGGAACCGTGTTTTGTTCTGCCACCTGCGGCTCGTGCTGACTTACAGCTTTCAGAACATACAAATAATCCGAACGGTACTGGACGAGCACTCGTGAAGGCAAAACTGCGGCCATCTGCTCCGAACCAGGTGGGACGGCAGTGCATGACGACAAACGCGGAAGCGCCCTTCCCAGCTTACTGTACACTTGCCCACCGCTGGGAGACACTGCATTCGCGCTCAGAGAGTTTCCACTGGCTGCGGAAAAAATGATTTTGTTCGAAAGTTTTCTTCTTCTTCCTTGCATTTTTTTCAGGACCGAGCGTGACGGATGAGCGGTTGACGCTCTGGTCTCGCATTCGGAAGGACGCCGGTTCGAAACCTCATCCGGGCATCCAGATTTTGGTTTCCCCGAATCACTCCAGGAGAATTTCAGGATGATTCCTTCAAAAGGCCATGGTCGACGAATTACTTCCCGTTCCTTGCCCTCAGACCCATCCTGCCTTTAATGACCTCGACGTCGACGAGGCGTAATGCAACAAGTAAAAAAAAAAAAGGTACATTCAGGATGCAAAGTGTTTGTGATTTGGCAGGCTTGTCACCGAGCCTGACGGCACGCGGGGAGGACAGTTGTGTTGCCATCTGTCTGTGTAACGTGTAACCATGTTCTGTGTGCACTAAGTGTATTTTTTATGTGTGCAACGTGTAGTTCATGAGGCGGAGATTGGGGACCGTCCTGGCATTCTCCTTGGTGACTAGGAAACATCAGTCATGACGGCAGGTGAGCGAGGACCAGGACTGGATCGCGCCTCGCTATACCTCCCGACCCAGTGTACAACACCTTGACGCGCTGAGTCACACTGGCAGGTGACTTAACATATGCTTTATCTCTCAATTTCCTACTGTATAGTGGTAAAAAAATATTAATAAAATCTCACACCGAAATTTTAATAAATATATAAAAACAGAAAAACGAAACATAAAACGAAATATAAGCTGTTATTCATTCTTGTTTTATGTACGAAATAGCTATGGACGCGACTTCGTCAACGTTGAATCTGAGATTTGTGGTGTTAATTCACTGAAATGTTGACTAGGTAGGGATTTTTTTTTTTTTTTGCTTCGTTGTTGCCATGGAGGTCATTAGAGGGGCGAAAGGACTATGGCAGAAAACAGAAGAAATTCGACCATGGCCTTTTCAAGGAACCATCCAAGAATTCGCCTGTAATGTTTTAGGGAAACCAAGGAAAACTGGCATTTGGATGGCCGAACGGGGAATCGAACCCGCGTCCTCCAGAATGTAAGGGCAGAGCGTTGCCGCGTACACTCCGCGCACTCACCTGCTCAGAAAAAAAACGACGTAGGATCAGCTTTATATGATTCTCTTTCTTCGTTCTTCTCCTTTCCTTCTGAATTTAGGTTCTACTTCCATGTTTTAAACTTCATTTGATTCTACAACCACTTGAAAATGCCACTAGTTCCGAAGATTTTAAGTTTGTGCTAAACCTACAGGTACATTTGTAGATTGTTCACACAGCTGTTCTGTGAACAATCTTTACAGTGCTGCCACCTGTCACGTGTACGCATAGGTTGTTTTATCAGTATGAACAGGGCCGGCGCTAGGAATTTTGGGTCCGGGGTAAAATGGGCAAACTTTTTTTTTTTAGCTCTACAAACTAGCGGGGCGACAATGGGCGGATTCTTGGCTTTGAGGCCTGGGGGCCCCTGCAGCCGGTGATCGGGGCCCCCCATCAGCCGGCGGGCCCGGGTACATTTGACCCACTCACCTCCCCCCCCCCCTAACGCCGGCCCTGAGTATGAACGTAAACTATCATTTAAAATCGCTAATTACATATGTAGCAAGCTCATCTTTATACTTTGAACGATCTGAACACTCCACTGCGGTATATAAAATGCCACTGTTGTTATATATTGGCAAGCCAGTAAACTATATATGAGAGAATGTTTTCTCACATAAATGTGAATACAATTTTTTTTATATAAATACTTCGATTTTATAATGATTGCTTTGTGGACTCATTAATACGTTTGACAAGCAAACTGTCACTGACCTATATTGGTTTAAAACCAAACAGCAATATTCTAGTGAAACAATGAAAATTATCTTGCTAAAATTTATATATTTAACCCAGCATGTAAGTTATTAGTGTGTATAAGCTTCTTCAAATCCGTTCTTTAGCTTTTGCGTGATTCGTTCACGGACAAAACAAAATACCAAAATTTTAGCTTCTTTATCTTTGGAAACCACGTAACTTATAATGATCAAAAGTATCTTATACGTTAGCCGAAGACATGAGCCGCCACTACGTGTACTTTCGTTGCATTTCGTACGATATTTTTTGCTTGGTACGTGCAGACACGCAAATATTCCAGAATTCATGGTTTTGTATATAACTACTGTAAGTTATAGAAATAAAAAGTATCCTGTACATAATTCAAGCTATAATTACGCGCAGTTTCGTAAAACCCGTTAGTTAACTTTTGCGAGATGTGTGCACAGATAAAATTGGCGGTTTTGATGTCTGCATCATTGAGAACTTGCTCCATGTTAATCGACAACATTGTCACTATTGTAATGTTTCACTCTTGTGGGCGCTAGTTGTAGCGGTTTAGATTTTACTATGAACATGGAAATAAATGGTCCAGAAGTGAAATAAGTTAAATGTTTTTAAACTAAGGATGTGAACGGGTCCTTATCAACAATGAAATAATCAAGAACAGATGCACTTAAAGTACAATTTAATAAGCACATGTGGTGCAAAAAAAATAGTTGATTGCAAGAATTATATGTGCGCCATTACAATGAACTATTAATTGATCAACTTGTCAAACAAGTGAGCATAACCAGGACGCATGAGTTAGAGCGCTGGTTCCCAACAGGGGCGGTACCAACCACTGGTAGCCGTCGAATATATCGTGGGGGCCTTTCTGGTTGAAGGCAAATTTAGGAGGCACTGAGGACGAACCCCCCCCCCACCCTCCTCCTTGCATTCCAGTACTATATTCGTCTTTAAAAGATGCATTAAAAAGTTTTTAATTTCTTCCCCATGGTCATATGTAACTAAAAGAGAATTTAACGTAATCAGCAATTTGTCAGATAAGAAAAGAAACAAATTTCCAATAGCAGCGATTTAAGATTGCTGATAACAGATATGGACCAAATATCGGAAAATTAGTGTCATTACACCGAGATATGTCCTCCAAACAAAAATATTTTTAAATAATATTAATTTGTTAAACTGTGAAGGAAATTGTTAACGTATATTAGTAATTTTAGAAATCTGACCTTGTTTTTCTGATATTGTAAACTTCACCTAAGAGGAGCACTATCGAATCACTGTTTCAGAAAGTAAGTTACGAACCAAAAACGTCGGAGCTCGATGGCTTGCGTTATTTATTGCAAGAAGGGGAGTCGGTGTGTTTATTTCCTGAAAAGTAACCTGCGAGTAATTATTATTATTATTATTATTTGAAAAGGTGTGGTGAGTACTTAAAAAAGAAGGTAGTATGACAGAAACAAGTTGGTAACCTGTGAATTAGAGCAAACACAATGGAAAACTACTGAGATTAGAGTCTTTGAAGTTCAATGTCACAGTTTCGCTAACTTCAGCATTTGCCATATCTGATTGTCGGTTCAGACAAATAATTGTCGCAGTGCAGCGCTGTGATTAACGCTTAACCGTCTCACAGAAGCTGACTGCGGTTTATCGGCGCTGGTACACTCAGGGCAGCTCTTGGGCGAGTACACATGATTGCAGTGGTTGCGTCGTGGAGGTGTGAGCTGCGGTAGATGTTCGTTCTGCGTGTCTTAGCGGTATAAAGGAATTTTTCGATATAACTGTCAAGCACTACAGCTGGAAGTAGGCGACATAGAAAACAGAACGGCCCTACAATTCTCTCTCTTCTTTTTGAGAAGACTTCCAAAAACTTCATTCCTCAACCATCATTTCAAAAACAAGTCTACTTAATTTTCAGCATCCTTCTACAACATCACATTTCAAATATTTCTATTAACCTTCTTACCATAAGGTACTGTGCTCTATACACAATGTTTTGGAAACATTTTTCTGAGTCTTAGTCCAGTGTTTGAAATTTAAAAAAAAATAATAATAATAATGTTTCTCAGTATTGTTCTTTCGGCCTGTACTATTCTACTGTAGACATTGTTCTTGCTTCGACAATCTATTAATAGTTCCGTTAAATTCTGTTCGTTACTTTTTGCGTGACGCGTGTCCAACCCGTCAAGCCCTCCATGTTAAATGGCTTTGTTTCTATCGCAGGCAGTGTATAAACGTTCCGTAATAAATTGTTCTATAAGACAAGACAAGCTGAACATGCACCGAGGCTTGGGCAACGCGATTTCGCACTGCTACTTGTCATTCGGGAGGACCGGGGTCAAACCCGGTTCGGCCATCCTGTCTGAGGTTTTCCGTGGTTTTCCTCAGTCACTCTAGGCGAATGCTGGGATGGTTCCCTACAAGGCCACGGCCTACCTTCCATCCCCGTAGAGAGTAGTTTGGCTGAAAAGAGTCTCCTGTGACTCTCCAACAGCCCGCCTCCCAGCCTTCAGCTGGGAGGAATGAAATCGTAAAAAAAAAAGAAGCTGAACATGATTGATTAACATCTAAAAGCTCCAAAACAAATGTCTTCTAATTTTTAACTGCACCGCCCTACTCATCAACAGATCACATCCATTTGGCAACGAATATAGAAAGAATAAATACACAGATATACAACCCAACCAACAAATTCATAGAAAATATAGAAGCAAGAAGACACCAAATTGACCTATTCGCCACCCTGGGCACAGTAATGCCAAGAACGTGGCATAAGCATAAAGTACCGCTCAGTATTACTTATAATCCAACATAGAATCCAAGAACAAGATCAGTGGGGTTTTTCACCAAGGTCATCTATGATGACCACAGCCATGGTTTCCACCCCTAAAGTGCAATAAATTGTGTCCCCAAAACCAAACCTACCCTGACATCATTGACAAAACTACCAATGGTAGTGGGGTCAAATTACACAGCCGCTGAGGCAAATGACACAAAAAAGATCTGCACTGCAAAGCAAAGTTGTCGTCCAGACAGACTTGTTAGGAGTCCAGAGAGCTGGACTTAGGGCTGGTTAGCTAGGGTATTTGCAAGCCAGGGCCCTCTCTGCGGAGAGACAAGCCCGCGTTTGCCGAGGCAAAGGCCAAATAGCTGACAATTGACGATTGATTTGAAACTGAAAGTAGGAAAACATTTCTTTACCCCCGTACGCCGCGGCCCCGTAATGGGGATCCGCAGCCAAAAGACTAAACCACATAAAACATCACCCACTCACAACAAAAATAAAACTACACACACACACACCAAGGCATGTCAACAGTAGCCGGTACATCACTGCTGCCACCTGGCGAAAGAAATCCCGTTAGCAATTCGGATGGCATAGCGAGTAAAAACAGCGGTGTAGATTTCGCTGCAGCCGAACTAGAGTCTCCTCAATCCCCAGATAAGGAAGATTTGCCTACCATTCCAGTAAGCAATAGGTTTCAACCTTTAGCTACCGCTCCTCAATCAATCCCAGCCCGCGCAGCTCCGCAAACTAAGCGGACACATATCCCTCCGATTTTCTGTTACGAAACAAAGGGGTATATGTCATTCGTGAAAGAGATAGAGAGGGATCTTTCAGGAAATCTCCACACTTCCTACAGGGGAAATTATATAAAATATCAGGCTTCCAACCTAACTGATTTCAAAATGATCTTGCAAGTCCTAAACAAGAAAAATTTCCAATACCACACCTTTGATGCCGACCCCCAGAAAGTTTTGAAGGTAGTCATCCGTGACCTTCCTCCAGACATACCAGCAGGAGAAATAGCCGACGCTTTCCTCGCGAAAAAGTTTCCTATTCGAAATGACGACAGTAAAGGAGGTAGGAGTCAGAAAGCAATTACCGCTTTACCTAGTCCACTTAAACCCCACGCCAGAGGCGTATGATATTTACAATCTACAATTTCTTCTCCGTCTTAAGGTGAGGGTAGAAGCATATAGGGCACCCACTGGTCCTGTCCAGTGTCATACATGCCAAAAATTTGGTCATGGGTCCAGAAATTGCCACATTGCCCCAAAATGTGTGAAATGTGGAGAAGGGCATCTTACCAACACATGTGGTGAAACACTGGACCAACCACCAAAGTGCGCAAATTGCCAAGGGACACACCCTGCTAGCTACAAAAAATGTCCCACTTACTTGAAAATTGTAAAAGCAGGTGCCCAGAAGCAAAAGGAGAAGGAAGAAAGGAAAAAACAAAAACAGTTAGAAAAACAAAAAGCTGACAGCAACCAGTTTATCACAGATAACGAGCAGTTACCTCCACTACCTATAAACAACATCACTGAGCAAGCAACCTCGTCCGAAAATTCTTCGGAAAACTCAAATTCAATCCAAAACACAAGCACTTCTGTCCCACCTGCAGGAAGTGAACCTTCAAACACTTCCTCGCAGATTCTACCAAACTCTTCTGACCCACCTGCAGGAAGTGAACAAGAAAACACTAACTCGCAGAAAACACCTTCTTCTTCCCCGCTGGCAGACTTCAAAGAACTACTCGATCTCTTCAAGTCATTTGGAATTAAAAAATTCTTCACTACAGTCAAAACTATGCTCCAGGACATCAAAGCAGCTCCAGATACCGAGACAAAACTCGAAGTTATGATTAACGCCCTTGTAGACTTTTTCAATGGCGTAAAATAAATCCCAAAATTTCACAGTGATGAACTGGAATGCCGACAGCATTTACCAACAAATAGCCACCGCGGCCTAAGAGACCGGTATTTTGCGCGGCCTAAGAAGACCGAAATTTCGCGCGCCGGTTTTCCGGATGCAACGCGTTTGTATTTTTCTATACAGCAGCAGCTTACTGTGGGGCCCAAGCCACCTCAGCAAACACTTTTGGATATCCATGTATCAGTGGCACCATGAGATGGTGAGTTGAAATAACCTAACCTTAATTTACTCTAACCAACTATAACAAACATTTTAACATTCTGTATTAACCAGACTTTAGCATAAGTTCTGTCTCAGAAAGTGCCATAAGTTTTTAACCAATATTTTGCTTCCCGAATTTTTATCTATTTTTGCACTTTTTAAATGAAATTCATCGAAAGTGGCACTTACTAACTGATATCTAACATAATTTATGTTTCATCTGGTATTGAGCCCATTATGTTTCGGTCTTGTGGAGGGTCGTGTTGTTTAATGAAACTTGTGATGTTCTCATCTTCTGCATGCTCTGGTTAGTTCAACTTCAGTACTTTAGTGTGACTTTCGACAGGTATGTACTACTCAAGTTGTCCGATGTCATATCGGGCCGTGAACAGAATGAGTTTCATTTATGATGGAACACCGCATCATGTCGCACGTTTTTTTTTTCTATTTTGGTGGATGCACTCAATACACATCGTATGGCATGATGGACACCTTCTAACCATGTAAACCGATGACATCTTTCGTATAGTGAAGTGGTATAATTGCGGTGATGTTTTACCTGTTTTCACGATCTTGTTCCGACTGTGCACTTCCTCTGACGTGTCTATATTGATGGTAACGTTATGCGTGTATGTGAGAGAGAGAGTGAGAGCCATTGTCTTTAAACGCAGACTGCCTTCCGTGTAACTGCGTTAAGTCAGTTTCTGCACACATATACGTTGTTTCACCTCGTTTGGTACAAACACTAGCTAGTATATATAGTTATCACCCTGTGCACTTCCTCTGACGTGTCTATAATGTTGGTAACGTTATGTGTGTTTAGACTCTGCATATTATTGTTATGAAAATAAAGAGTGAGCAAACATGTAATTCATACAATTTACGTCTTTTGTGGAGGAAATTTAAAGAGTACTCCATATACACATGTGAATGCAGCATCCGATGCACTTCCACTGACACGTCTATCATGATGGTTACGTGACGTGTGTGTTGACTCTGGAGAACTCTACCAAGTTTCGTTATTCATCTGAAAATATTTATTACTGAAAAAAAAAAAAAACACATTTTAGTTTATCCGGTGACTGCCATTACACTTTTTTTCCCCCCATATAACACGTATTTCTGTAATCCACACACATTATATGAACGATATTGTGATACACGCAGGTGTGATTTTTATGTCAACCATTGACTTCATTCATGGACGAAATTTACATTTTTACCGATTTTTGTTATATATGACCAAATTTCTTGATTTTGTACATTTTCACACTGTTTTTTTATGATATTCATAGAAACAGCCGCATACGTACTTATATCCAACAAATTTATGTCTTTTCGAATGTTGGCGTCTATTACAATTCGCTCTTCAGACCAGTATGTAAGTGATGAAGCGTCACGCCACTACAGGAACTCATAAAAATAACTCTGTAAAGGGTTTTATTAATGGAAAGTGGATAAAATAAAACAAATTGAATAACTTAGTATGTGTATTTTATTCACACTGTTCACATCAATGTAGTATCCTGGGTTATAATTCTTAATTACTACATTGTTAATAACAGGTAATACAAGTAAATTTTTATATGCAATAAGTTCATATTTTAGTAGATTATAGTCCAGTGACGAACTGGGGGCCAATTGAGTCACATAAACATCACGAATATGCATATCAACCAGTTTTTGCACTGTTGCCATATGATAGTCTCGTAGCACTTTACTAGATAAAATGTCCACAAATTCTGTGTAGTATCTTGCAACTAGGTATCCCCACCTCTTCTTGACGGTCAAGGCGCTGGACACTGCAGGCTGCGCGTCGATGAGGTTCTTCCAAGTTGAATCGCTGAAGAAGATGCCGCTGGTGGGGTCAACATTTGGGTAAAAACATACAGTTTTCGTCCTGGCAATCGTACGGAAGGAGACGGCGTTCTCACCAAGTGGAATGTTTGTCTGGGAGCTGCCTGTGTAGAACAAATCTGACACTACATCCAATACTTGAGTCAGCACGACCCATTCTTCATACGTTAGTATAACCTTGGTGCGGTATCCAACTTTTTCGAGCACTACTACTGGCTCAAATTCGTGTTTGGACGATAAACCTATCGTCAAACGCTTAGAATCACCAGCATTGAGCTGATACACAGACGAAAACAACAGTACCGGGCTGGCCATCTCTGTACACTGGCACTAGCAGTCCATTTGGGTAGTAATCAGGTCTAGTCCGGGGTGGTGGGGGTAAAAAAAAACATCAGTACCGGGCTGGCCATCTCTGTACACTGGCACTAGCAGTCCATTTGGGTAGTAATCAGGCCTAGTCCGTGGTGGTGGGGGTAAACGTGTTCAGTCCTGTCCTTATGTAAGGCTGTTACGACTGAAAAACTCTAACGCCAGACCATACATACCAAGCGGCATTACATTTTATTTGAAAGTACTGAGAAGTAAGGATTCGTTGTCCGGAATTATGGAGAACTGTTCTAGTGTTGTGTCAACGTGAGTTAAACATCGTGCTGTTATCGAATTTTTAACTGCTGACAAAGTGATTCCTACTGCGATTCATCGTCGTTTCAAGGCTGTTTATACCGACAATACCGTTGATAGGTCTACTGTAAATCGATTGGCACTAAAATTTGGTGATTGCGAGAATGTAAAGGCCATAATTGTATGGACTGGCGGCATGGACTGGGAAGGAATTCGGGCATGGTATTTTGAATGAATAACTCGACATTCATCTGGAGTTGGTGGTCGTGGTTTTCTTTTTTTTATGGTTCTACGCCTCGTCGACATCGAAGCCTTTAGAGGTGGGAAAGGACAGTGGACGACGAACGGTGGGGAATTCGGCCATGTCAAATGAAGAAATCACCCCGTCATTCGCCTCGAGTTATTTGGGGAAACCATGGAAAACTCAAATCTGGATGCCCGGACTGGGATTCGAGCCCACGCCCTCCCAAAATGCTAGGCCAGATCTTTACCGATCACGAGGTGTGATAGGACTGGTGCAAGGATCGGGATCGAATTCAGGCATGGTCTTTTGAAGGAACCAACCCAACATTCACCTGAAGTACGGAGTAATGGCTCGTTTGGTCATTATGACCAGGGTTTTTTATTGCCTGCGCATTCCCCCTCTATGGTGATTGCGAGAATGTAATGGCCATAATTGTATGGACTGGCGGCAAGGACTGGGAAGGAATTCGGGCATGGTATTTTGAATGAATAACTCGACATTCATCTGGAGTTGGTGGTCGTGGGTTTCTTTTTTTAGGGTTCTACGCCTCGTCGACATCGAAGCCTTTAGAGGTGGGAAAGGACAGTGGACGAGGAACGGTGGGGAATTCGGCCATGGCAAATGAAGAAAATCATCCCCGTCATTCGCCTCGAGTTATTTGGGGAAACCATGGAAAACTCAAATCTGGATGCCCGGACTGGGATTCGAGCCCACGCCCTCCCAAATGCTAGGCCAGATCTTTACCGATCACGAAGTGTGATAGGACTGGTGCAAGGATCGGAATGGAATTCAGGCATGGTCTTTTGAAGGACCCAACCCAACATTCACCTGAAGTACGGAGTAATGGCTCGTTTGGTCATTATGACCAGGGTTTTTTATTGCCTGCGCATTCCGCCTCTATCCTAGCCTACTTGAACTTAACAGGGTGTAGAGAACCTACAGTTTAAACTTGAAACCGAACAACGGAAGTGTTAAGGCGTAACTACATTACGACGCAAGTTGTGAAAGATGTGAAGGTCAGGTTGAGGGCTTTTCACTTTCCCGTCAGATGGCTTAAGCACCGAATGCAGTAATTTCATAAAAAGCATGGAAAGCCGAAATCTTGATGGTCGGGGCAGGGATTCAAACCCACGTCCTCCCGACGCCTTTTTGAAGGAAACACACCGGCATTCGCTTGGAATGATTTAGGTAAACCATTAAAAACCCAAATTTGGATGCCTGGACGGGGGTTCGAACCCGCGTCCTCCCGAATGTGAGGCCAGAGAGTTAACCGCTCACCCACCACGCTCAGTATGAGCCGTAAGAATACGCACAATACTTTGTCCAAAACACTCGCCGCCACAAACGTCTTTCGCCGAACTTATCGCAGTTAGTAAGTCTTGGTCACTCAATATCCGTACAGTATGCAATATGCCTCTGCCAAAGAAACGGGATAAGTAGCAAGATTGTGTAGTTGATTAGAGTTACTGTATTAGTCTCTAACATGCAGCGTCCCAGCTAAAGATGTTTTGTCAAAGTTCACACTATTTCCCTGTTAACCGCTCACCCACCACGCTCGGTATGAGCCGTAAGAAAATGCACAAAACTTTGTCCAAAACACTCGCCGTCACAAACGTCTTTCGCCGAACTTATCGCAGTTAGTAAGTCTTGGTCACTCAATATCTGGTCAGTATGCAATATGTCTCTGCCAAAGAAACGAGATAAGTAGTAAGATTGTGTAGTTGATTAGAGTTACTGTATTAGTCTCTAACATGCAGCGTCCCAGCTAAAGATGTTTTGTCAAAGTTCACACTATTTCCCTGTGTCTCTGGTGGCAGCAATATCTGCGTAACCAGTCATTTCAGATGTTTGGAAATTTCATGATTATCGAAGCACCATGCAAAAAATTACTTCTCAGAATAGATATTTTTCAGTATTGCCCACGAAAATTACCGAGCGTGGTGGGTGAGTGTTAACGTTCTGACCATGCATTCAGAAGGGCGCTGGTTCGAATCTCCGTCTGAGCATCCATATTCTGGTTTTCCATGGTTTCCCCAAATCACTCCAGGTGACCGTTCCCTGCATCAATCCTATCCCGCCTCTAATGATATCGATGTTGGCGAGGTGTAAAGCCATACTGGTACGCTAATAATTTATCCACTTACGATGGTGATCCCTTAGTTCGTGGTCTGACGCTAATACACATGAGATTCGCATTCGGGAAGATGCGGTTTCGAATCCTTGTCCGGGCACCCACATCTGAATTTTCGCCTTGGTTTGTTCAAAAGGTCACTGCCGAATTTCTTCCAGTTACTTGCTCCCCGGTCCTTTCCCACTTCTAACGATTTTGACGTCAACGAGGTGAAGCCAGAAAAAAAAGGCTTTTTCCATAGCATTAATTTTTCGGGTGATATCCATACTAACCTGGCTGCTTACATATAAGTTACACACTTCAAGCACGTTCTTTACCCACCTCCGTATCAAAATTGATCTGTCATACAACGTTGCAGCCAGCAACATTAGACATGTGAAATAAGGTAACGGAGCACTGTTCCTATCCACAATTGGGTTGATGCAGGTTGTACTGGTCTGGAACCTAGGACGACGCGGTTTCGTCCGGTCAACCAAGTTTCGATTTTACAAGGTTTTTCCGCAACCGCTTGAGGTGAATGCCGGGATGGTTCCCACAAAGGACCATAGTCGAATTCCCCCCCGTTCCTTCGTTCAATCCTCTGTCGCCTGTAAAGTTCACGATGAGAGACGACTGAAGAGGCATACAGGTAACACCCTTCGATTTTACAAGGCTTTTCCACAACATTATACAGGTGAAATAAGGAAACTGAGCTCCGTTCCTATCCACAATTGACATTCAGTGTATCGCACTATAAACGTGACTCCATATTTATTTACTTCGCATGCACAGATACTTGTTTGTTATCACTAGCGCGCGATGGATGCCTGGACGGGGATTCGAACCCGCGTCCTCCCGAATGTGAGGCCAGAGAGTTAACCGCTCACCCACCACGCTCGGTCTGAGTCGTAAGAATATGCACAAAACTTTGTCCAAAATACTCGCCGTCACAAACGTCTTTCGCCGAACTTATCGCAGTTAGTAAGTCTTGGTCGCTAGGAAACACCTCTGCAGCCGTCCTGGGAACATTTCTTAGTACAGGATGATCCTAGTGGAATCGGTATATTCCACCTAAATAATTTATTACAATGCAGCAGCGGCAGTAAATTTTCGATTCAAGCTCTACGTACAACCATCAACGACGCTGCGTGAACGCTACTGTGTTGTTTGCGGAGTTTAATTTTCTAAACAGCCACTCTTAGCGCGCACAATTAACGCCCCGCAGCAACGGTACATACAATACGCTATAGAAACCTCACCCCCCAGCAATACAAAGCGTGGCTCAGAGCCCCAAATTTAAGATCAACTATCAGAAGTACAAGTTTTTTAAAAAATATTATAGTTTAATTGGAAAGGTTATTTTCATAGAATTATCATGATATAAACATTTTTTTTCTCGCTTTATGCCAAGAGTAGAAATTAAAAGCTTAATATTACGCGAAATGAAGTTGCGCTTAGGTCTGTGCATCAGGCGCGTTCGAGTGGGCGATAACAAAAGGGAGCATTGTGTGAGACTCGACCCCTCTTTAGGGCACCAACCTCTGGCTCAGCGAACGAAATTTGTAATCAGCTATCGGAAATAGAAGTTTTTTAAAAAGTATTTTTAGATAAATAGAAAGTTCAGTTTTTTACAATCAACGCTGTATAAATTTTATCATCGTACTTAGTGTGATTGGGGTAGAAATGACGTGCTTAATATTACGTTAAATGAGCTTTCAGAAATGTGTTTTCGTCGTATGTTTAAAGACATTAATTCCTAACTTAAGAAAGAAACCTCATTGGTTTAAATCGCATTTTATTAAGCGCTCAATATAAAGTATATTGCTTATTCCCGTCCATTGAATGCCGTCAAACAACGATCGCTGGTTCGAATCCCCGTCTGAGCATCCATATTCTCGTTCGTCGTATGTTTAAAGACATTAATTCCTAACTTAAGAAAGAAACCTCATTGGTTTAAATCGCATTTTATTAAGCGCTCAATATAAAGTATATTGCTTATTCCCGTCCATTGAATGCCGTCAAACAACGATCGCTGGTTCGAATCCCCGTCTGAGCATCCATATTCTCGTTCGTCGTATGTTTAAAGACATTAATTCCTAACTTAAGAAAGAAACCTCATTGGTTTAAATCGCATTTTATTAAGCGCTCAATATAAAGTATATTGCTTATTCCCGTCCATTGAATGCCGTCAAACAACGATCGCTGGTTCGAATCCCCGTCTGAGCATCCATATTCTCGTTCGTCGTATGTTTAAAGACATTAATTCCTAACTTAAGAAAGAAACCTCATTGGTTTAAATCGCATTTTATTAAGCGCTCAATATAAATAAAATCGACAGCACGTGGCCAACCCGACGGCGAACCACGTGGCGGCGCCCGCCCCCACCGCCGCAGCATGTACCTGTTATTTGCCTCGGCATGTAACTGTTATTTGCCTCGGCATGTACCTGTTATTTGCCTCGGCACGCACTGGCAAATACCTCCGCGAATTCCTCGTTCGAAAAAAAAAGGAGCGGCAGGTCGACATCTGTCCGAAAGTCCAGTTGCTCGCTCAAGTGGTCTGGCAACGGCTGCGTCACACCTGGTGCGGCTAGAGGGGTGCGTGGTCAAGGACAATAGGGGTGTAACTGAGGTTAGTCAAGTGGTTAGTCAAGTGGCCC
>CM061914.1:47767817-47793148 GCA_031002005.1 Vandiemenella viatica
CTGCTAACTACTATTGAAATCGGATAAAAACTGTGGGTTTGTATGAACAATGGTGACAGAAAGTAAGGTGAGGGAGGGGGGGGGAAGGAGGAGAGGGTTTAGGTTTCCGTAAATCAAACGTAAACAGTGTTTTTATATGTTTTTTTAAAGTATGGAAAATTCCGTCAAAGTCAGATAAAAACTGTGTATTTGTATAAAGATTTTGCGAAAAGCGCCCAACGCGCATATCATACGAGCTACAGGCGGCTTCATTGTACGATGACGTCACGAACTTACAGATTTATTCCCGTCAAAACATAGCGTACCGCGCCTATAGAAATTTGCACTTCAAAAAGTTTTCTTTTGTAAGGTGTCACTGCAGAACCATTCATATGACAAGATATCTAACTAATCCCTAATTCTGCCGTTACTTAGCAAACACAAAACCGACAATTTTTGCAAATAGTATTGGATAACAAATCTCAGTCGACAACTCCATAGTTGTTTGGTTGAATCGTCCGAAGTACGCATACTAAGTCACTGTTTCAGAGGAAGACAACCAGTTCCTTTCCTCTGGGATCTACCGTTTAACGTAGAATCCGTACCACGGAACATCCTGGTATAGATTAAATGATCAAACAAAACTCTTAAAAATTCCTGGCCCTACGGGGATTTGAATGTAGGAACGGACCACGAACTTCAAAAGCAAGCGCCTTAACCACTGAGCTACCATACCACTCTATTACCGGTAGATGATATTTACGGCTTAACAGATGTTTCATCGTCTTAATTGGGTCTCCTGCTATATGTTGAAATTTCATGCTTATAATACTGCGTGCGGTTGATCCGTTTACTCACATACTGGGAAACTATGTCGCTCGGTCTAAGGGGGGGGGGGGAGGTGGCTGAAAAGCAGTACGCTGGGCTACGTGGGGGAGGGGGGGGTTTCCGGGCCAAGACACGTAGCTTTTCCTTTATATTATTTGTCACAGTTAAATTAAGGCACATAACACAAATCAGCATGTGAACATTAATTCCCGTCATTCAATAATCTCCGTATGTAATTTACGATAGTCTGGAAAGAGAAAACAGTACAAAATGTCTTCTAAAATCAATAGGAAATAAAGCTACGTACAAGGGGGAGGGGGGTGGGGGTGTAGTAGAGGCAACAGACACGTCGGGCTACGTGGGAGGGAGGAAGGGTTCTTAGGAGGCCAAAATGGAGTTACGTGGTTTATGGACGCCCCCTAAGGTTTGATCGCCATTCTCAAAGTTTCGGTAAATATCTTGAACAAGATGAAACAAATCTTATCTAAGCAAGCTTCCACAAAGCAGACAAAAAACCGAACCTAATTCAGCACGTTTTGCGTTAGAGTATATAACTACAAATCCTGGCGAACAGTCACCAAAAAATAAATAAAAAATTCCGCATTGTGATAGTTGTTTTACGTATGTTGACAATCGGTGTCTCTCTATTTGTCCAAATTTCAGTACTGTTGTAAAACTGAGTTTCATACTTGCTGATAAGTTTGTTATCATCTCAAAGCTGGTTTATAAGAGAAGTTATGTTTTCTAATACCGAATTTATTAGTTGATTCCAATTGTTTGGCCTTGAAAAATTTCGATAGTTTTACTGTCTACCTGACAATTTGCAACCATTGTCTTCAAAGTCGAAGAACAATAATCCACTGTGCTAACAACACAGTAGTTGCAAGGAGATACACGCTGCCAGAGTCGGCCGAATGCGAGGACTTGTTCTACTGGCTCGTGGCCAGTGCAATTCTCACGAGCAGTGCCGTAACAAGGCGACATGAATCATCGCTCACTCTCTTCGACTTTGTATGCGAGCCACCAAGGTTAGTTAGGAAAGGTGTTACCTAATGCAGATTACATTTTATGGCTGTTAAGAGTGGTTTGAGGTAAAAGGTGGCGAGGAAACTTTAAAAAAAAAAAAATCCTCTTTACCGTTTGAATACGAAAAATACTAACTGTTACAACAGGTAAAACCGACATAACTGCCAATAAACATATCAATGGGTTAAAAATTAATTTTCGACTGAAGACCACTGTATTCATCAATCGCTAGTGATACCACAAACAGAACTCACTGCTTCTACCGCAACAAGGGTGAATAGTGAAAGATAACAGGAAAATACGAGATTTTAGGAAGCAGGTGAATATAATAACTGGCAACGAAAAGGACCAAAATAAGTGTAATAACTGGGAACAGGAAAGGCACCAAAATAAGCTGTTGGTTTATTTGATAAATGGAAATAACTTCACGTTATGGATGCCCGGACGAGGATTCGAACGAGCGTCCTCCCGAACGCGAGGCCGGAGCGTTACCACTCACCCTCCACGCTCGGTCGCAGAGTCAGTTTTACAGCATATCAGAACTTTGATAAACCCCTGCAATTAGTTTTCTTACGCCTTAGGCTTTCTTTCTAGTATAATTTTACTTTAAGATAGCAATCAATTCCACATTGCTCTAGTGTCCAAAAATGTTTCGCGAACCGACCTCCTCATTTTGTAAATGTTTCAATCTGATTAACCACGCATTTCTTTGGAAGAAGTCCGTTTCTTTTCCATTCCTTTGTCTCATTTTCCAGGTTTCAGGTCCATACAGCAGAATCATTTCAACTGTTCTTTTCTTAGTTCTTCTACTTCTGTCTGAAAACCAAATAAACTCCGGTATGTGTGTTGTCTGTTTTACTTGGTAATTCTCGACAGCAAGTCTTCTGTGCTGTTTCTTCTCAATTTATTATACTGTACAATTTTCTATATTTTTATATTTCTACTATTATTAAATCGTTTCCTTCGTCTAATATGATATATTTTGTCATTTCCTTATTAATTATTAATTATGTTTCGACGAGTTATTCGTCGCGTACTCAATACCGTATTCCCTTCTTTTCAGGCACATCATGATCGTCAGTAAATTATACAATATGGACGTAATCGAGTTTTACTGGTCTAGATTTATTTTGCCACTCTGCCGAAGTTTTTTTTAGGTACATTCCGAAAAGTGTGGGAATAGGCAACGTCCCTGTTTCAATGTTTTAATAGGTTAGAAACCTTGCACCGAGCGTGGAGGGGGAATGGTTAACGTTCTGGCCTCGCATTCGGGAGGACGCCTGTTCGAATCCCCGTCCGGGCATCCAGATTTGGGTTTTCCATGGTTTCCCCAAATCACTCCAGGCGAATGCCGGGATGCTTCCTTCAAAAGGCCGTGGCGGAATTCCTTCCAGTTCCTTATCCCCAGTCCCATCCCGCCTCTAATGACCTCGACGTCGACGAGGCGTAAAGCCATAAGTAAAAAAGAAAGCTTGCAACAGTACGATTCCTACTATTATTCTCTTTAATCGGTCTATTGTAGCTGAATAATGATGTAAATATAACTTTTATTTAAATTAATTTTGTTATATTCTCCTTCGACGGAAATATCTGTCTACTCAAAGTTTTTATTCCATTTCGAAATTTCATGGAAGTTTTATTCGATTTTACAATTTATTGCTAAAATTGTCATACGCGTACATCTATAAAAATGTGGTCATTGTTTCATCTTGTTACGAAACCACTGAACCAGGCAGTAACATGTTGCATGGCTTCGGTGTGGTCTGACCGTCAAAAGTGAACCAAAACCACTCCGACAGGAAAACGTTAACCTGTCAAGTTTATGACCCTATTACGATGACGTGTAAAATAACTCAGCCATCAAACATGTCGTTAATTAATTACCAAGGGACCACACGCAAGCAGAATCCCTTCGTCTTTCCATATTAAAGGGATTCTACTAATTTACCGCTGAAATAGAACCACAACTCCTCAGCGTATGCATAATGCGCGCACTGGTTGGGATCCCATTAGGAGCTTTTAGTCGCCCTGCAACTTTTGCCCGTGTAATTAATGGAACGACGCGATGGTATTTTTCGGGGCATTGCTGTGATCAGAAGTTAACGTTAACGGTGATTAAAAGGACTGTCGCGCAATCTATTAGCCGAGCTGATAGGTTCCTTGGCGTCACACAACATCGACCTTATAAGAACCGCAATCTCTTAACGATAAATTGATCCTGTAAACAATATTCCATGATACGATCTAAGTAAATTAAAAACGATAGAAGGGATCACTTAAAACTTAATTACGCGGGGGGTCTCTCCGGCGTCACGCCAGAAATTAATACTTCGTTGCAGAGGCAAAGATACTGATGCTATCGGAGGTGGATAGGCTGCAGTTGCAGTTTCGTGGTACATGAAGACGGAAAGATTTTTATAATAGGCTGAACCCTCATTTTTGAAGTTAACGCTGGATTGCATACGTAAAGAATAAATCTGGCCTGAGCTAGCGGTCGAGCAGCTTATTGCTTCTTGTTATTCTGGAAATAAGTTCAGAATCTACATGTAGAGACATCGATATGAATTCAAGTAGTGGCCATTCACTACATAGCTACTCCCCATTCTTCAATGGTACTGAGTTTCTTTTTCTATTATGGCTTTACGCCTCGTCGACGTCGAGGTCATTAGAGGCGGGAAGGGTTGGGGGCAAGGAATGGGTAGGATTTGGCCATGGCCTTTTGAAGGAAGCATCCCGGCATTCGCGTGGAGTGATTTGGGGAAAAGATGTAAAACCCAAATCTGGATGCCCGGACAGGGATTCGAACCCGCGTCCTCCCGAAAGCGAGGCCAGAGCTTTACCGCTCATCCACCACGCTCGCTGTGGTACTGCAAATAATTTAATCCGCAAGCAGAATAAAAATTCTTTCCATATTTTTTGTTGGTGAATGAATTGATATGGTCTCGTAGTAACTGTTCCGGTTAGACTGCTATACTGTAGAAAAATGATATTTTTCAAATCAGTGAGCGCAACGTGACGAACGTTTGTGAGACGGACTTGCTAAAAGCCTCAACATCAACGAAATGACACTTCGGTTAGTTTTCTGCGTAATTCTCTGCAGCTTAATCGTGTTTACGTCCATCCTTTTTTTTTTTTTTTTTGATGTCGTCAGTCTTTCGACTGGTTTGATGCAATCCTCCATCCTTTCCTATCCTAGAGGCCACGTCCATCCTTAGATAGGTTTGAATAGATACTTATCATATCTGTTGTCTTAAAAGATACTAAATATTTTTAAAAAATCAAAAAAATCAGTGGAACGCCGAGTGCTTACAGTGCAATCTTTAAACCGCATTGGACCTAATGGGCAAAATGAACGAAATACAACTTTTTAAATATCTCTTAAACATTCGGCATTCCTTACGTCTAACAACGAAGCCAGCTGTGGTCAATATATGCACTGAAGAAAAATTGTGTCAGCACTGACTCAATTAGTTTGCGTCGAGAAATAACTGGTCTTGGACTGTTTGTCGTATTCTCTTGTAAGCGCCGAATGGAACCGTGTTTTGTTCTGCCACCTGCGGCTTGTGCTGACTCACAGCTTTCAGCACATACAAATAATCCGAACGGCACTGGACGAGCACTCGTGAAGGCAAACCTGCGGCCATCTGCTCCGAACCAGGTGGGACGGCAGTGCATGACGACAAACGCGGAAGCGCACTTCCCAGCTTACTGTACACTTGTCCACCACTGGGAGACACTGCATTCGCGCTCAGAGAGTTTTCACAGCCTGCGGAAAAAGTTATTTTGTTGGAAAGTTTTCTTCTTCTTCCTTGCATTTGATCAGGACCGAGCGTGACGGGTGAGCGGTTGACGCTCTGGTCTCGCATTCGGAAGGACGCCGGTTCGAAACCTCATCCGGGCATCCAGATTTTGGTTTCCGAGGTTTCCCCGAATCACTCCAGGAGAATTTCAGGATGATTCCTTCCAAAGGCCATGGCCGAATTACTTCCCGTTCCTTGCCCCCAGACCCATCCAGCCTTTAATGACGTCGACATCGACGAGGCGTAAAGCAACAAGTAAAAAAAAGGTTCATTCAGGATGTAAAGTGTTTGTGATTTGGCCGGCTTGTCACCGAGCTTGACGGCACGTGAGGAGGTCAGTTGTGTTACCATCTGTCTGTGTAACGTGTAACCATGTTCTGTGTGCACTAAGTGTATTTTTTATGTGTGTAACGTATAGTTCATGAGGCGGAGATTGGGGACCGTCCTGGCATTCACCTTGATGACTATAGGAAACATCAGTCATGACGGCCGGTGAGCGATGACCAGGACTCGATCGCGCCTCGCTATACCTCCCGACCCAGTGTACAACACCTTGACGCGCTGAGTCACACTGGCAGGTGACTTAACATATGCTTTATCTCTCAATTTCCTACTGTATAGTGGTAAAAAAATATTAATAAAATCTCACACCGAAATTTTAATAAATATATAAAAACAGAAAAACGAAATATAAGCTGTTATTCATTCTTGTTTTATGTACGAAATAGCTATGGACGCGACTTCGTCAACGTTGAATCTGAGATTTGTGGTGTTCATTCACTGAAATGTTGACTAGGTAGTAAAAAGTTTTTTTTTTTTTTTTTTGCTGTTTGCTTCGTTGTTGACATGGAGGTCATTAGAGGGGCGAAAGGACTAGGGAAGAAAACAGAAGAAATTCGACCATGGCCTTTTCAAGGAACCATCCAAGAATTCGCCTGGAATGTTTTAGGGAAACCAAGGAAAACTGGCATTTGGATGGCCGAACGGGGAATCGAACCCGTGTCCTCCAGAATGTAAAGCCAGAGCGTTGCCGCGTACACTCCGCGCACTCACCTGCTCAGAAAAAAAAGGACGTAGGATCACCTTTATATGATTCTCTTTCTTCGTTCTTCTCCTTTCCTTCTGAATTTACGTTCTACTCACATGTTTTAAACTCGTGCACTTCATTTGATTCTACAACCACTTGTAAATGCCACTAGTTCCGAAGATTTTAAGTATGCGCAAAACCTACTGGTACATTTGTAGATTGTTCACACAGCTGTTCTGTGAACAATCTTTACAGTGCTCCCACCTGTCGCGTGTACGCATAGGTTGTTTTATTAGTATGAACAGGGCCGGCGCTAGGAATTTGGGGCCCGGGGTAAAATGGGCAACCTTTTTTTTTTTAGCTCTACGAACTAGCGGGGCGACAATGGGCGGATTCTTGGCTTTGAAGCCTGGGGGCCCCTGCAGCCGGTGATCGGGGCCCCCATCAGCCGGCGGGCCCGGGTACATTTGAACCCCCCCCCCCTAACGCCGGCCCTGAGTATGAACGTAAACTATCATTTAAAATCGCTAATTACATATATAGCAAGCTCATCTTTATACTTTGAACGATCTGAACACTCCACTGAGGTATATAAAATGCCACTGTTGCTATATATTGGCAAGCCAGCAAATTATTTCCATATATGAGAGAATGCTTTCTCACATAAATGTGAATACAAATTTTTTTTATATAAATACTTCGATTTTATAATGATTGCTTTGTGGACTCATTAATACGTTTGACAAGCAAACTATCACTGCCCTATATTGGTTTAAAACCAAACAGCAATATTCTTGTAAAACAATGAAAATTATTTTGCTAAAATTTATATATTTAATCCAGCATGTAAGTTATTAGTGTGTATAAGCTTCTTCAAACCCGTTCTTTAGCTTTTGCGTGATTCGTTCACGGACAAAACAAAATACCAAAATTTTGGCTTCTTTATCTTTGGAAACCACGTAACTTATAATGATAAAAAGTATCTTATACGTTAGCCGAAGACATGAGCTGCCACTACGTGTACTTTCGATGTAATTCGTACGATATTTTTTGCTTGGTACGTACAGACATGCAAATATTCCAGAATTCATGGTTTTGTATATAACCACTGTAAGTTATAGGAATAAAAAGTATCCTGTACATAATTCAATCTATAAATATGCGCAGTTTCGTAAAATCCATTAGTTAACTTTTGCGAGATGTGTGCACAGATAAAATTGGCGATTTTGACATCTGCATCATTGAGAACTTGCTCCATGTTAACCGATAACATTGTCACTATTGTAATGTTTCAATCTTGTGGACGCTAGTTGTAGCGGTTTAGATTTTACTGTGAACATGAAAATAAATGGTCCAGAAGTGAAATAAGTTAAATATTTTTAAACTAAGGATATGAACGGGTCCTTATCAACAATGAAATAATCAAGAGCAGATGCACTTAAAGTACAATTTAGTAAGCACATGTGGTGCGAAAAAAATAGTTGATTGCAAGAATTATATGTGCGCCATTACAATGAACTATTAATTGATCAACTTGTTAAACATGTGAGCATAACCAGGGCACATGAGTCAGAGATCTGGTTCCCAACGGGGACGGTACCAACCACTCGTAACCGTGGAATATATCATGGGGGGCCTTTCTGGTTGAAGGCAAATTTAGGAGGCACTGAGGACGCCCCCCCCCCCCTCCTCCTTGCATTCCAGTACTATATTCGTCTTTAAAAGATGCATTAAAAAGTTTTTAATTTCTTCCCCATGGTCATGTGTAACCAAAAGAGAATTTAACGTAATCAGCAATTTGTCAGATAAGAAAAGAAAAAAATTTCCAATAGCAGCGATTTAAGATTACTGATAACAGATACGGACCAAATATCGGAAAAATTAGTGTCATTACACCGAGATATGTTCTCTAAATAAAAATATTTTTAAATAATATTAATCTGTTAAACTGTGAAGAAAATTGTTAACATATATTAGTAATTTTAGAAATCTGACCTTGTTTTTCTGATATTGTAAACTTCACCTAAGAGGAGCACTATCGAATCACTGTTTCAGAAAGTAAGTTACGAACCAAAAACGTCGGAGCTCGATGGCTTGCGTTATTTATTGCAGGAAGGGGAGTCTGTGTTTATATCCTGAAAAGTAACCTGCGAGTAATTATTATTATTATTATTATTTGAAAAGGTGTGGTGAGTACTTAAAAAAGAAGGTAGTATGACAGAAACAAGTTGGTAACCTGTGAATTAGAGCAAACACAATGGAAAACTACTGAGATTAGAGTCTTTGAAGTTCAATGTCACAGTTTCGCTAACTTCAGCATTTGCCATATCTGATTGTCGGTTCAGACAAATAATTTTCGCAGTGCAGCGCTGTGATTAACGCTTAACCGTCTCAAAGAAGCTGACTGCGGTTTATCGGCGTTGGTACACTCAGGGCAGCTCTTGGGCGAGTACACATGATTGCAGTGGTTGGGTCGTGGAGGTGTGAGCTGCGGTAGATGTTCGTTCTGCGTGTCTTAGCGGTATAAAGGAATTTTTCGATATAACTGTCAAGCACTACAGCTGGAAGTAGGTGACACAGAAAACAGAACGGCCCTACAATTCTCTCTCTTCTTTTTGAGAAGACTTCCAAAAACTTCATTCCTCGACCATCATTTCAAAAACCAGACTACTTAATTTTCAGCATCCTTCTACAACATCACATTTCAAATATTTCTATTAACCTTCTTACCATAAGGTACTGTGCTCTATACACAATGTTTTGGAAACATTTTTCTGAGTCTTAGTCCAGTGTTTGAAATTTAAAAAAATAAAATGTTTCCCAGTATAGTTCTTTCGGCCTGTACTATTCTACTGTAGACATTGTTCTTGCTTCGACAATCTATTAATACTTCCGTTAAATTCTGTTCGTTACTTTTGGCGTGACGCGTGTCCAACCCGTCAAGCCCTCCATGTTAAATGGCTTTGTTTCTATCGCAGGCAGTGTATAAACGTTCCGTAATAAATTGTTCTATAAGACAAGACAAGCTGAACATGCACCGAGGCTTGGGCAACGCGATTTCGCACTGCTACTTGTCATTCGGGAGGACCGGGGTCAAACCCGGTTCGGCCATCCTGTCTGAGGTTTTCCGTGGTTTTCCTCAGTCACTCTAGGCGAATGCTGGGATGGTTCACTACAAGGCCACGGCCGACCTTCCATCCCCCTTCCCTCCCCGTAGAGAGTAGTTTGGCTGAAAAGAGTCTCCTGTGACTCTCCAACAGCCCGCCTCCCAGCCTTCAACTGGGAGGAATGAAATCGTAAAAAAAAGAGAAGCTGAACATGATTGATTAACATCTAAAAGCTCCAAAACAAATGTCTTCGAATTTTTAACTGCACCGCCCTACTCATCAACAGATCACATCCATTTGGCAACGAATATAGAAAGAATAAATACACAGATATACAACCAAACCAACAAATTCATAGAAAATATAGAAGCAAGAAGACACCAAATTGACCTATTCGCCACCCTGGCCACAGTAATGCCAAGAACGTGGCATAAATATAAAGTACCGCTCAGTATTATTTATAATCCAACATAGAATCCAAGAACAACATAAGTGGGGTTTTTACACCAAGGTCATCTATGATGACCACAGCCATGGTTTTCCCCCCTAAAGTGCAATAAATTGTGTCCCCAAAACCAAACCTACCCTGACATCATTGACAAAACTACCAATGGTAGTGGGGTCAAATTACACAGCCGCTGAGGCAAATGACACAAAAAAGATCTGCACTGCAAAGCAAAGTTATAGTCCAGACAGACTTGTTAGGAGTCCAGAGAGCTGGACTTAGGACTGGTTAGCTAGGGTATTTGCAAGCCAGGGCCCTCTCTGCGGAGAGACAAGCCCGCGTTTGCCGAAGCAAAGGCCAAATAGCTGACAATTGACGATTGATTTGAAACTGAAAGTAGGAAAACCTTTCTTTACCCCCGTCCGTCGCGGTCTCGTAATGGGGATCCGCAGCCAAAAGACTAAACCACATAAAACATCACCCACTCACAACAAAAATAAAACTACACACACACACACCAAGGCATGTCACCAGTAGCCGGTACATCACTGCTGCCACCTGGCGAAAGAAATCCCGTTAGCAATTCGGATGGCATAGCGAGTAAAAACAGCGGTGTAGATTTCGCTGCAGCCGAACTAGAGTCTCCTCAATCCCCAGATAAGGAAGATTTGCCTACCATTCCAGTAAGCAATAGGTTTCAACCTTTAGCTACCGCTCCTCAATCAATCCCAGCCCGCGCGGCTCCGCAAACTAAGCGGACACATATCCCTCCGATTTTCTGTTACGAAACAAAGGGGTATATGTCATTCGTGAAAGAGATAGAGAGGGACCTTCCAGGAAATCTCCACACTTCCTACAGGGGATATTGTATAAAATATCAGGCTTCCAACCTAACTGATTTCAAAATGATCTTGCAAGCCCTAAACAAGAAAAATGTCCAATACTACATCTCTAATGCCGACCCCCAGAAAGTTTTGAAGGTAGTCATCCGTGATCTTCCTCCAGACTTACCAGCAGGAGAAATATCCGACGCTCTCCTCGCGAAAAATTTCCTATTCGAAACGTTATCCAGATGACGACAGTAAAGGAGGTACGAGTCAGAAAGCCATTACCGCTTTACCTAGTCCACTTAAACCGCACGCCAGAGGCGTATGATATTTACAATCTACAATTTCTTCTCCGTCTTAAGGTGAGGGTAGAAGCATATAGGGCACCCACTGGTCCTGTTTAGTGTCATACATGCCAAAAATTTGGTCATGGGTCCAGAAATTGCCACATTGCCCCAAAATGTGTGAAATGTGGAGAAGGGCATCTTACCAACACATGTGGTGAAACACTGGACCAACCACCAAAGTGCGCAAATTGCCAAGGGACACACCCTGCTAGCTACAAAAAATGTCCCACTTACTTGAAAATTGTAAAAGCAGGTGCCCAGAAGTAAAAGGAGAAGGAAGAAAGGAAAAAACAAAAACAGTTAGAAAAACAAAAAGCTGACAGCAACCAGTTTAACACAGATAACGAGCAGTTCCCTCCACTACGTACAAACAACATCACTGAGCAAGCACCCTCGTCCGAAAATTCTTCGGAAAACTCAAATTCAATCCCAAACACAAGCACTTCTGTCCCGCCTGCAGGAAGTGAACCTTCAAACACTTCCTCGCAGATTCTACCAAACTCTTCTGACCCACCTGCAGGAAGTGAACAAGAAAACACTACCTCGCAGAAAACACCTTCTTCTTCCCCGCTGGCAGACTTCAAAGAACTACTCGATCTCTTCAAGTCATTTGGAATTAAAAAATTCTTCACTACAGTCAAAACTATGCTCCAGGACATCAAAACAGCTACAGACACCGAGACAAAACTCGAAGTTATGATTAACGCCCTTGTAGACTTTTTCAATGGCGAAAAATAATTCCCAAAATTTCACAGTGATGAACTGGAATGCCGACGGCATTTATCAACAAATAGCTACCCTAGAGATCTTTCTCGATGAGCACAAAATAGACATAGCATTGCAATCTAAAACTCACTTAACGGCAAATCACAGATTCCAGGCGAGAAACTATACGCTGTACAGGACCGACAAGCAGAATAAACCAGGGGGTGGGACGGCAATACTAATACGAAACCGCCTTACACACAGACAAACTGATTTACCTGCGCTCGAGCGTGTAGAAGCCATGGCTGTTGAGGTCGAATTAAATGGGCAGGCAATTAGATTTATAGCAGTGTACCACCCGCCAGGTCGTAAAATACCGGAGCCCGACCTGGTAGCACTGATCACAGCCGACAGAACAATCCTCGGGGGTGACCTTAACGCCAAATCGCTGACTTGGGGCTGCCACGCTGCCAACTCAAGCGACCGCGCCCTCCACAAATTTATTACAGACAACACCCAGGTGACTGTAGTGGCTCCTGACGAACCCTCGCACTATCACAGGGACTCCAGACACAGGCCTGATATCTTGGACATTTTCGTGTTCAAAAATATCACCTGCATCCACTGTATTTAATGACCTCGATTCAGACCACAATCCAGTGGTATTATATATTGATACAGCCGCGTGCCGAACAGAGAGTAAAAATTTCTCTCTAATTACAAACTGGAAAAAATACCAAGATTTAGTAAACCACCACATTACATGGCAGCCCGAACTGGAAACTAAGAGACAAGTCGAGAGACATATAGACCAGTTCGTAAACATCATTAAAGAATGCGCGAAGGCAGCTACAGTGAAAATAACTCATGACCCAGGCAGAAAAGACCTCCCACCCCACATCTCACAGTTAATAGATTTGAAAAACTTCACAGGAAACGTTGGCAACAATTTAGAGACCCAGCAGACAGAAGAACCACAAACAGATTAGCAAACCAAATCAAATGGCACCTGCAACAACACCGAGCAGTTAGTTGGGAAGACACTCTTAGTCGAGCGGAGCGAAATCCCGACCTCTTTTGGAAGATAGTAAAAGCTAGAAAAGAACCGCCCCTGTCAACAAAGCCACTACAAGGACCAAATTGTTTTGCATACACAGCACGGGAAAAAGCCGAACTAATGGCAAACTCTTTAGAACATCAGTTTCAGACACATGTCATCGATGACAAGGATAGTAAAATCCACGAAGAAAGAGTAGCTAGAGAAGTACCTCGCATTATGTGGGAAAATTTACGTAGCTCTTTCTACCCTGTCAAGATCCGTTGATTAAAAATGAAGATTTGTTCAATTTCTCGTATGTGTTTAGCTTGTTATCAGAGACAATTTTTTGTTGTTTCCAATACATTTTAAGCGTATTTCCAAGTGTAACACACAACTTGCGTATGTGATTTAATATATTAACAGTAGTGCGTAAATTTTTTTGACTGAATGGTTTCGGATATTTTGTTTACTACGTGTTTTCCTTTATTTACTGGAGCCAGTGATTGTTCTGAAATATCATTTTATCATACGTCTTCTTTGGTTGGGAGATCCACGAGGGAATCGTCCGTCCCTTTAGTGGCAGAAGTACCGCGTCTTCCGTCCCTGCCTTGAGCGCTGCGCTACTGGAGGAAATTAAATTAAGTGTTGCCATCTACCTGCGAAGCATGGAACTATGTTTTGTGTGCAGAAGTGTATTTTTTTGTTTAAGAAATGTGTAGTTTGTGAGGAGGAGATTTGTAAACATTCCAGTATTTACCGTGATGATTGACGACGACGACCTGTACATTGAGCGGGGGGGGGGGGAGTGGTTGGACCCGTGCCCGGTCCCGTTGCACCACTCCGTCCAGTGTGCTGCGCCTTAGCGTACTGAGCAACACTGGCGGTATCTCGAAAATTAAAGTCAATGATTATTTGTTGAGTATATGCATTTGAATATTACTGTTTTGTCTGGTGATGACCGAAAATGTTATACAAATATTGTGGCATGTATGAGTACTCTTGACAGTTCTTTGTTTCGTGTTTAGGACCATCTCTGCATATGATTCTGGTACAATACTCACAGTCGCTACAAGAGAATCAGTTTGTGTCTACATTGCGATATTAATGTTATAAAATTGGGATGAAGCTTATGCGTCTGTGCAAATTTCCGTGCACACCCATCATCCATTTATTCGTTATGGGCAGTTTTAGTTTAAGTTCTTTCACTGTTTGAAATTCCATCGTTTGCGTATAGGAAAATATGACACATATTTCGAGATATATTGCTTCTTTATGCACTCCCTTAATAACTTACAGCGGTCTTCAACTATTCATTATCAGCCAGTTCAATCATTTTCAGATGTGGCCTCTTAAAGTCATGATTTTTTCAGATATAACTTCAACTATTAGCCGACCCCGGCAGCGTAGGGGTACCGTGCTTGCTTCGCGTTGCAGGGGTCGCCGGTTCGAGTCCGGCCTCGGGCATGGGTGGTTTTAATTAAGTGTTGTGTTTGTCTTGTGTGGTCTATACCAGGAAGAATCCATAATACATTGAGTGATACATTTCATACTTGCAAACTACAAGATTACATAGTGCTGGCTGTATGGCCTCGTAGCCAAACGCCATTTTTAAAAATAAAAAAAACTTCGACTATTACCTTAATATATATATATATATATATTACTTCCTTAGATCTTCTGTCAACAAAAGCTAACAAAAGTAAACAGTTCGGAACATCGTAGTACCACCAGACCTCATCCCTTTGTTTATACGTACTCAACTTCCACTTCTTCTTTCTTTCCAAAACTCCTAACCTCGCTCCTTCTGAGCGCGCTCTAAGATAATTTACATAGTCTAGCAGCCTCTCCTGTTTTTTTTAACTGCTTACCATCTCTTAACAGCGAGGTCTTTAGAGACGGAAAGGGTGGGGGGCAAGGAATGGGAAAGAATTCGGCCATGGCCTTTTGAAGGAAGCATCCCGGCATTTGCCTGGAGTGATTTGGGACACCATGGAAAACCCAAATCTGGATGCCCGGACGGGGATTCGAACCGCCGTCCTCCCGAATGCGAGGCCAGAACGCTAACCGTTACACCACCACGCTCGGTAGGGGCAAGGAATGGGAAGCAATTCGGCCATGGGTTTTTAAAGGAAGCATCCCGGCATTTGCCTGGAGTGATTTGGGAAACCATGGAAAACGAAATCTGGATGCCCGGATGGGGATTCGAACCAGCGTCCACCCGAATGCGAGGCCAGAACGCTAATCGTTACACCACCATGCTAGGTCCTCTTCTGTTATTGCATTTGATAACCATACGAACTCTCTATATTTAGGCAAGGGACTGACCAAAGTTTCGCAGTCGAGTTGCCATACTAAATCTCTGATGGATGCAGAATAGGACCCTAGCTACTCCCCAAACCGAGATTATTATCGAACGATATTTACATTTTATACCTTCAACTAGCAATTCACCGTGCACGGTATAATCATAACGAAAACCACGCACTATATTTAATACTGTTACCGAACAATGTTTATACGTAATTGTAAGTCTCAAGGCTACACTAAAATGACCGGTGTCCCCCAATTATTGGTACGCGCCTAAGCGCCCGTGGCCTATGGCTGACCCAGATGCGGCCGTTAACAAGCCCCGTCCTCTCCTCCTGATTTATGTCCTCTATTGTCCGTCCTAACGGACCACTCCCGTCTGTTCCACATTGGACACCTTCCGCTCCTCAAGGTCACTCTGTTCTCATACAATGCACTGGGTACGAGCTGAGCAGACGCCAGTTGGCTGTTCACTACAACGTCTCCATTACTAGCGCTAATTATCGTCCGTCCTACTACCTGCGTATCTACTACAGACAACTACCAGAAAAAAATCAGATTTTTTTTTTGCTGTCGTCAGTCTTTCGACTGGTTTGATACAATCCTACAACTCTACCTATCTTGCGCTAACCTCTTCATCTCAACATACCCCTTACAACCACCGAGCGTGGTGGGTGAACGGTTAACGCTCTGGCCTCGCATTTGGGAGGATGGCGGTTCGAATCCCCGTCCGGGCATCCAGATTTGGGTTTTCCATGGTTTCCGCGAATGCCGGGATGCTTCCTTCAAAAAGGCCATGACCGAATTCCTTCCCGTTCCTTGTCCCCAGTCCCATCCCGCCTCTAATGACGTTAGACGTCGAAAGGGCGTAAAAAATAAAAAAAGAACTCTTACAATCTACGTCTTCAATTATCTGCTTCACATATTGTAATCTTTGTCTACTTCTATAGCTGCCTGCTTCGATTGTTCCCGCCAGTAACAAATTAACCAATCCCGCATGTCTTAACATGCGACCAACAATCCTGTCTCTTCTTTCTGTAAAACTCTTCCAATCTTCTCTCCTGACCAGTAACCCCTAAAACACGTTCATTTCATACTTTATCTGTCCACTTAATTTGCAGCATCCTTCTGAAGCACCAAATAATGCTTCAATTTCCTTTTTTCTTCTTCTTGTATTCCTAAAATCCTTGCTTCGCTAGTTTAGAAACTTCTTTATGAATTCTAGATTAATATCTGAAACTAAAAAAAATCTCTGATTGAAGAAGGCTCTTTTCGTTAGTGCTATTCTGCTCTCAACAATATTATTGCTTCAGCCAACAGTTGAAAATTTACATCCAAAGTACCAGAATTCACATTTCCTATTGCATCCGATCCCTTTTTATATTATTACATTCCGGAAATAAAAGCAATATTCTCATAGTACGCTACCACATTCTAGCAATGGTATGTCCAAAATTTTGTAACACTTTCGCCTAAATTCTCTAGTACATTGCCTAATCAGCATCTGCAATAAATGAAGAAATTGGAAACCAGTCCCTTATTTTGTATCGTCACAATCCTTGATTTCGGGTGCGGATAACAGCTACCGAAAGAGCAACATCTACAATATAATTTCCTAAGCTCACTCACTCACCTCTATAGCTATTGGCTGGTGAACGGTGTCACGTGTTAGCCTTCACTCGCAAATTAACAGCGACCAGAGATATCATTATAAAAAATTCGAGGTTATGCCCACAATTTAAAAGCTAAGCAATTGCTACCAAATTAATTCCCATAATACATTAATTATGTTTGCTTTTCGTAGCATTTCATAGTTTAAAAAAATGTCGATAAACTTTACGGCTGAAAAATCGGAGAACTGCTTTTCAGTAACACGTTGCTAACGAAAGCAACATTAAAAAACTTAAATTACCCATGGTTTCTGCTGCAACCAAAAATGACAATTATCATTCCGGCCTAGGCTAAAATTTAATTTAATTAAAGCTTTCGCTTATGCTATTGCTTGGCCAAAGATTATACATTACGATTTATTTGCACTTTACATATTTTACTGAACACTTTCATTAATGATCTTTGCTTATGTTCGCTGTACGTGAATTATTACGTTATTTAAAGGGGACATCGGGCAAAATAAGTTACCGAATCAAATATTCTGGCAATTCATTTCTTCTGAGAAGCCCAACTGTTTAATAGTCTGGAATCTGTATTAACTTCTCTGGCCGTTACAGACACTATGACATTACATTATGAATGTTTGCCCAGCCTCAATAAAATACAACGTGATACTTTCGAATCAAACAGGAATTCAAATTTTTCAGAGTTAACTTTAAGAGTTAAATACAACTCAAGTTTTTATTTCAGCAAGTGACCTTTGAATCAATAATACGATAGCGCGATCGTTCCTGTCCGTGTTTAATACCTACGTGAATTAATACTTCTGAGTTTTTCAAGCTCAAGAGAGTTTACTCATCAGCAGAGTGAAGTTCGTATTTGGAAAGATCTGGTCGCAGTCATAATATTTGCCCATAAAAACTGTGACTATTCAAGGCCTGTGACGATGCGCAAAAAACCGTCACGGGCTTACAGTAGTAAAAATATAATTGCGTCTGAACCCATTTAATTCCTCATCCTAACATTGTCTAATAGAAAAAGCTTCTCTACATTGTAAACTTTTATTGTATACATATCTCTGGATGGTTACAATTTTACTGTTAAATATCAATTGTAATGTTTTTCAAAATTGTTAACTTTTATTATAGAGACCTCCGGATGGTTACAAATTTTATTGTTAAACTTTTTCATAGTGTTTATACTTTATAGTCTTAATATTTCGTAAATGTCTCAGTTCTTTGATACAGTGCTAGTAAGGAAATAATATGAAGTGAACTTGCAACATCAACTGCTATTTTTATATACAAAAAACATTCCTCCGTCAGCTGAAGTGTCACATAAATATACGTATTTTTTTTCAAAATAACTATAATCGAGCATTTTTATCATGTTTTTTTTTTTAAATTATTACATTATGTGGTAATATTTGGAAATAAACTGGAGATTCCGGATGAAATGATCCAAGTCCACGTGTACTGCATGTGGGCCGAACATCAGCATGAACCTCTATACTACTTTCCGTGGGTGTTTATTTGCTTCTATCATCTAAAATCTAATTAATTTCACGAAACAGCCGAATTTGTAATACAATGAGACACAGAAATTCCCTGGAGCAAATCAAATACATAATGGGTCGAATTAATTTCCAGCTGAAATTGAACACCTCATGTTAGATTTTTTTTTTTTGTAACTGCTTTACGTCTGTTTTTAACATCGAGGTCTTTAGAGACGGGAAAGGATGGAGGGCAAGGAATGGGAAGGAATTCGGCCATGGCCTTTTGAAGGAAGCATCCCGGCATTTGCCTGGAGTGATTTGGGGAAACCATGGAAAAACCCAAATCTGGATGCCCGGACGGGGATTCGAACCGCCGTCCTCCCGAATGCGCACATGTTAGAAAAACACCTTCAGCCAATAGGAACTAAGACGAATTAAAGAAAAGGAACGTAATAAAATCTCGACTGAAGAAGTACCTATTTTTGGTGGTGGAGTTTTTATGTGATGTATCTGTATAAACCATCGTGTAATCGACTGGATCAGTGGCTTAATTGTTTATATGTGAAAAAGGTTATATTAGAAAATCAATTAGAATTACATGAGGTGTCTCAAAATACAGGATCACTGCTGTTATATTTCCCCCCCCCCCCTTGATGTCGAGATCATTAGAGGCGGGACAGGGTTGGGGAAGTGACGGGGAGCCATTCCGCTATGACTTTTTCAATAAACCATCCGGGCATTCACCTGGAAAGATCCTCCCGAAAACAAGCCTGGAGCGTTTCCGCTCACCCATGAGGCTCGGTCCTAGGGGACATCCATTAATTACGTGAGGTGAAATAGGGGGGGGAGGGGGGTCTACGGAAATCTCACGTGAGATTTTGCGAAAAATTTGGGGACAGTAGAGCCAAAAAAAAGGTCTACAATTTGCGCCAAAGTCGATTTTAGGAGGGTATTTCGTCAAAAAAGTTATGGTGTGACCTAAAAAAAAAAGTCTACATCGGGGCGATTTCTAGGGGGTGTTCTCACGGACCAGATCTCACCAGAGGGGGGGGGGGGTCCAGAAATCCGGAAAAACACCTCACATAATGTGTGGATGCCCCCCTAATGTTATTAATGTTATGGTACATATGAATGAAAGTACTCATTACTCATGAGTCGTAGAGAAGACTTCATAACTCCGCTCATTTTAAGCTGATTAAAAGGCGTAAGAGTAGAGGAATCTAGAATTTTGAGTTTTTCTCTGGCTGGTTATGGATTGTTGATTTGATGTAATCAACCATCTGTCTCTTCCTATCTTGTGTTAATCTCTTCATCTCAGCATACCCCTTACAAACTTCGTCTTCAATTATCTGCTTCATTTTATATTCTAATCTCTGTCTTCCTCTAGCGTTCTTGCCTTCCACTGTTCCCTCCACTAACAATTTAACCAATTTCGCAAGTCTTAAGATGTGACCCACAATTCCGCTTCTTCTTTCTGTAAACTCTTCCACAAACTTCTTTCCTCACTCATCATTTCCAGAACAAGTTCATTTAGAACTATTCCTTTCCACTTAATTTTCAGCACCACACTTCAAATGCTTCAATTTTCCTTCTTTCTGGCATTCCTTAAGTCCTTTCTTCGCTATCACGAAGTGCTGTGCTCAACTCATAAAGATTTAAAAAATTCTTTCTGAATACTAGAACAATATATGAAACTAAAAGATTTCTCTCTTTCAAGAAACGATCAAAAAAGACAGGTGCGCCTGAAAAAGTCTGGTAGAAGATATCACAGGAGAAGCTTACTTGCACCGACTCAATGCAATGGTTAGCCGAGATTTGGAAAGAGAACAAAATTAGTGGAGTAGGCAGTGACCGACATGGCGTGTTTGCGTGCCTGAGGCCTCGCCCTGTCGTGGGAACTCAGCTCCCTTTGTGTGGGGACCACCTGCCCCGCTCAGCCCCGCCCTAACAGACTACTCCAAGGTCACACCTACCTGTCCCGAACAAGCCATAACGTACCTAGCACACAGCTCGTGCTTGTTTCCTCGTAGTGCAACGACACGTTTCCGTCTGCCCTGGGCCTGTTTTTATTGAGACTTTACACGATTTGACGACGAGTTCATTTGAACAAGAGCAGTATTGTGGACAAGTAATGGCGAGGAAGTGGCAATGACCTCATAAATGAACAATCTTGGCATTAGAGTGCAGGGAAAAGGGAAATAATGATGACCGGACGTTACAGCTCACCCATCAGGCTTCATAATTCATGGTTACTGTTTTAGTGAGAAATGTCCGTATAAAGGAAATTTCTATAAACTTATACTAATTTTCCACGTTGTAATATCCCGTGATAGTAGCACGTAAGCCAGCCGGAAACCATATGGACTCTCAATAGAAGTTTTCAGTTGATCGAAATGATAAGTGTGATGGGTGTAGAATGTATGGTTGTCTCTTTGTTCTCGAGCTGTATGACGATGATGCTCGCCATGCCCGGGGACCAAGGCGCCGGCACCGCAGTGGAGGAAATTTCCTCTCCAACCCATTTCCTCGGGAAATTTAACTGGGTGATTTCCCCTCGCCTTGCCCAGTGACGGCAGTGTATTTCCACTGCAGTTTGAGTTATGAATTAATGAAATATGAAGGAAGGGAGGGGATGAAACTGTGTACCGGCCCATTCAGTCCCACTCTTTAGAGAGACACCGGGGAGAATGCTAAGCTTAACATCCCAATCATACGAAATAATCGCCCTACACACTGAGGAAATGTTTGCATTCGACCAAGGACTTTAGTGCACAATCTGTTGTTAGGAATCGTGAGCCTCTCCTACGCTGCCGGCGTATGACACCAGAACTCGACCCACCTAACCCGTGCAGGTGCCGCAACCCGCTGAACCGACACGGCGGATCTGAGACACGACAATAATATTAAGAGGACACCGCGTACGGTTGACAGCCCTCTCATCTCATCGCTTATCCAAATAAGGAGTAGAAGCAAGCTCAGAACAGCGTCCGGCCTCGTGTTCATTGTGTTTACTGTGTACAAAAACTGTGGATTGTTGCCAGTAGTACGGACATAGCCTTAGTAGCTGGACTGACTGGAGTAGAACATTTCTCTCCCTTCGAGCCCGTCTTACACTTCAGATTATATATTTCGGAAGAGTAGGCCTGAACGGGCCGGCACCGTGTTTCACCCACTTCTTCTTTCACCTCTCATACACAAACAACACTATACACTGAGATCACACACCGTCACAGACAAACACACTTTTAATAACTCTTAGGGAGCGTGCACAAACTACGTGGCTCAGTCCACGAAGAAGAGGCTGTCTGGAAGGCTACGCTGGTCTACGTGGGGGGAAGCGGAGGGGGGGGGGTTCCGAGCCAGGCCACCATTACATAACACTTTTCACGGTTGAAATGAGGAACAAAACTCACAAAAGCATGTGAATAATTATTTCCCGCAGTTAATAATCTCCGTATGTAATTTACAATCGTCTGACAAGAGAATACAGTACAAAATGTCTTCTGGAATCAATAGGGAAAAAAGCTACGGGAGGGCGGTGGGGGGGGGGGGGTTGTAGAGGCAAAAGCCACGTAGGGCTACATGGGGGGGAGGGGGGTTTCACAGGAGGCCAAAATGGAGCTACGTGGTTTATGCACGCTCCCTTACGAATAGTATCACAATGCGTTGAAAAGGGGAATCCACCCTAGTTCCTCTTCCGCCGGACGTTGCCCTCGTAAACGCCTACACTCGTATACAGATATGGCACTCGCAGTCGCAGAAGAAGAGGAAGGTGAAGTTTATTATAGTTACGTAACTACTGAATCAGGAATCGCTGAGCAGACATCCTGGTAAGCAAATCTGGTAATCTAAACTAACCGATTGTCTTGGGGCTGTAGTTGTTGATTTATGTGGAAAGAAGAGATTCAGTTGTTGTGTCTTATACACGCTGTGGTAATTTACAGTTCCAGGAAATGCAGAAAATTACAGAAGCTCGTGTCGAAATGCTCGCGACATTGGGATAATCGAGGTTTAATTTAAGAGTTCTGAAGGGTTTAGTAGGTCTACGTAGCACAGTGGCTGAGCTTTTCAAGTTCGTGGTCTGCATTTAATGACGACGAAGGTTAGATTCCAGGCCGCGGTTTGTAATCAACTACATTTTTCATCATTAATAATTTCTCGAGGTGTTGACCTTCACAACAGTGTTGGCTCGTCAATGTAGCCTTGCAGCTATTCGTTAGAGGATACTGCCAAGTATTTATATATATAAAAAAGTTATATTACGTTTCCTGAGCTCTTAAAAAGCTTATAAACACTAAGTATGTCCAAATGGGATACAATTCATGTTTAATTCGACATGAGTGTACGTATTTCCAGCGTATACTGCTGCAGCTCAAGTAGTGTACGAGGAGAATTTATTGACAAGCGCATGACGACAGCTGGTGTTTAAACTTGCAGATTAAGTGTAACAGCCAGTTTATTAAAAGACACTCAGACTGTAAACACACATAGCATACGGTGACAGATATTTAAATTATTTCTCATTTGTAGAAGTTTCCAATTCTACATTCAGCTATTTTCATATGTCCACTACGATGATATTAACAGGTGTAACATTCGCCAAAGAACTTTACTTCCTATTATTAACTACGGTGGTTGAAGCCAACAGCGACTATAGCAACAACAGATTTTTTACAATTTATCAAACAAGGGAGAAATACACATTTTCATCACAGACACTGCAGAAGGTGCGTTGAAGCTGGTCATTTTGATGCTGTACTGGTTACAAGTCTTCCCCTCGCTCAATTTTGCTCACTTGACGGAACCGTCCGTATGAAAACTCAAATTCTAAATGACTTTCACTACCGCACGAAATCTCTTCTTACGATTGCCGGCATAGTAACAGCTTACTACAACATCGAAGTGCCACAAAACTGGAGACGTAGAAGTTGAAATTAGCTCCCCGATTTCTATGCGATTTTCCGTAATTATATTCATAAAGACTGGGATCCACTTGCAAGATACGCAGACAGATGGAAACATACTTTAGATCCATAGTACTGATCGTCTGACCTTAAGTATCCCTCAACTGCAGGCAGAATGTAAGTCCCAATCAGAAAGGCGCTGTATTTTCTCCTTATTCTCTTTTCGTAATAAGTTATACAAATTCATTTCCTGTCCACAGATCGATAAACTATAAAAGTTCTTCCTGTTCTAAGTCGAACAAATACGCAGCCGTTATTGTAAAATGGCACATGCTGAAAAAATGCGTTCGACCTAGATTTCGGAGCTATCACGCCATGGATCATTGGCGAAGCGCCAATTTAGAGTCCGCTACGGCCCACTCCCACTCATATTCCATTCAGTTTCTTACAGAGTTCGTAACGAAACAACTTTCCTACCGGATTGTTTTGAGATTGTCCACTGCTCTTCTCTATACATCTCTTTATCCTTTGTGGGCAAGCATCATTCGTCAGCTCCTTTGTGTTTTCAATAATCTTTTCTTACATTTCAGCTATTACATCGCAGTCATCGATTCATTAATGGTAAATGCGATAGAAGATTGTATAGGGGGCATCCATAAATTACGTGAGGTGTTTTTCCGGAACCCCCCACCTCCTCTGGTGAGACTTCGTGAGATCTGGTCCGACCCCCCCCCCTCCCCCCATAGAAATCGCCCTCGCAACTTTTTTTTTAGGTCTCACCCTTCCAATAGCCTGTCACACCCCACTTTTCGACGAAATACCCGCCTAAAATCGACTTTTGTAGACTTTATTTTAGCCCTACAGTCCAACAATTTTTCAAAAACCTCACGCGATATTTCCGTTGACCCTCCCCCCCACCCATTTCACCTCATGTAATTCATGGACGCCCCCATAGTTCAAAAATACACCTCTGCCCACAATTGTTAAGGAACCATCACAATGGCTCGGGGAAATTCGAGTCACGGACCCCTAGTATCGACCGTAATGAATGCGGTTTTTGGGCGGTGTCTCGCAATCACCAAGACGAATGGAAACAAAGTCCCCAATCTCCGACTCATAAACTACACATTTCACAGACAAAAATACGCTCATCAAACAAAACATAAGTTACAAGTTTCGCAGATAGATGGCAACATACATATTCCACCGTAATGATAAACGCTCCAGATGTAACAAATTTGGTTCAAATAATGGTGGGACTTCCCCTCCGGCCTTCCCACTCTTTGTTCACGCTACGTATCTGTGCAACAGGTGTCTGTAGTTTTCATTCTCCACAGGGACTGTAATGAAAGAGAGAAAGAAACGCCCCTACAGCTGCTGGCAGTGAATACACTTATTTATTTCGTATGGCACAAACAAAATAATTGTATTGAACTATAATAGATAGAATACGACGTAGATGTTTCTACAGACTGATGCCGAGAGATTGCAGCCGTTTAATTGTCTCTGTGGTTGCTTCACGAAGCTGCTTAATTGTTACCACTGAACGTCCTAAGAGAGCATACCATGGCCATGTGGTGGATAGTTTGCTGGTGGTTACTAGGGTCCGACCGAAGGTTCGGCTTCGGCCACCTTCGGCCAAAAAAAGCACCTTCGGCCGCACATTCGGCTTCGGCCAAATTCAGCCGAATGTTTGGCCGAAGCCGAAGGTTTACTTCCAACCCCTGAAAATGAACCAACTTTTATGAATACCGTCACGTAGCGCGCCAACAGACGATAGCAAAGATAAAGAACCATTTGGAAAACATCATAAAAATCAGTGGGAAGTATATTGTGAAACCAGTGTTAAATACCAAAGCTTGATTAATTTTTTAAAAAATCAGA
>CM061914.1:47794148-47825520 GCA_031002005.1 Vandiemenella viatica
GCAACCCGCTGAACCGACACGGCGGATCTGAGACACGACAATTATATAAGACACCGCGTACTGTTGACAGCCCTCTCATCTCATCTAATATCTAAATAAGGAGTAGAAGCAAGCTCAGAACAGCGTCCGGCCGTGTTTACATTGTGTTTACTGTGTACAAAAACTGTGGATGGTTGCTAGTATTACGGCCGTAGCGTTAGTAGCTCGGCTGACTGGAGTAGAACATTTTTCTCCCTTCGAACCCGTCTTACACTTCAGATTATATATTTCGGAAGAGTAGGCCTGAACGGGCCGGCACCGTGTTCCACCTCTCACTCACAAGCAACGCTACACACTGAGAACACGCACCATCACAGACAAACACACTTTTAATAGGCCCTAACTCTTACGAATAGTGTCATACTGGGGTAGACAACGGGAAGCCACCCCAGTTCGTCTTCCGCAGGACGTTTCCATGGAGGGAACGCCTACACTCGCATACCACTATGGCACTCGCAAAAGAAAAGGAAGAAGGAGTTGATGATAGTTACGTAACTACTGACTCAGGAATCGCTGAGCAGACATCCTGGTAAGCAAATCTGGTAATCTAAACTAACCGATTGTCTTGGGGCTGTAGTTGTTGATTTATGTGGAAAGAAGAGATTAAGTTGTTGTGTCTTATACACGCTGTGGTAATTTACAGTTCCAGGAAATGCAGAAAATTACTGAAGCTAGTGTCGGAATGCTCGCGATATTGGGATAATCGAGGTTTAATTTAGTGGTCTGAAGGGTTTAGTAGGTCTACGTAGCACAGTGGCTGAGCGTATCAAGTTCGTGGTCTGCATTTAATGAGGACGAAGGTTAGATTCCAGGCCGCGGTTTGTAATCAACTACATTATTCATCATTAATAATTTCTCGAGGTGTTGACCTCCACAACAGTGTTGGCTCGTCAATGTAGCCTTGCAGCTATTCGTTAGAGGATACTGCCAAGTATTTATATATATAAAAAAGTTATATTACTTTTTCTGAGCTCTTAAAAAGCTTATAAACACTAAGTATGTCCAAATGGGATACAATTCATGTTTAATTCGACATGAGTGTACGTATTTCCAGCGTATACTGCTGCAGATCAAGTCGTGTACGTGAAGAATTTATTGACAAGCGCATGACGACAGCTGGTGTTTAAACTTGCAGATTAAGTGTAACAGCCAGTTTATTAAAAGACACCCAGACTGTAAACACACATAGCATACGGTGACAGATATTTAAATTATTTCTCATTTGTAGAAGTTTCCAATTCTACATTCAGCTATTTTCATATGTCCACAACGATTATATTAGCAGGTGTAACATTCGCCAAAGAACTTTACCTCCTATTATTAACTACGGTGGTTGAAGTCAACAGCGACTATAACAACTGGAGAGTAACAACAACGGATTATTTACAATTTACCAAAAATGTAGAAGGGGCGCTGAAGCTGGTCATTTTGATGCTGTGCTGGTTACAAGTATTCCCTGCGCTCAATTTTGGTCACTTGATGGAACCGTCCATATGAAACTCAAATTCTAAATGACTTCCAATACCGCACGAAATCTCTTCTTACGATTGCCGGCATAGTAACGTCTTACTACAACAACGAAATACCACAAAACTGGAAACGTAGAAGTTCGAATTAGCTCTGCGATTTTCCGTAATTATATTCATGAAGACTGGGATCCACTTGCAAGATACGCAGACAGATGGAAACATACCTTAGATCCATAGTACTGATCGTCTGACCTTAAGTATCCCTCAACTGCAGGCAGAATGTAAGTCCCAATCAAAAAGTCGATGTATTTTCTCCTTGTTCTCTTTTGGAAATTAGTTATACGAGTTCATTTCCTTTCCACAGATCGATAAACTATAAAGTTCTTCCTGTTCTAAGTCGAACAAATACGCAGCCGTTATTGTAAAATGGCACATGCTGAAAAAATGCGTACGACCTAGATTTCGCAGCTATCACGCCATGGATCATTGGCGAAGCGCCAATTTAGAGTCCGCTACGGCCCACTCCCACTCATATTCCATTCAGTTTCTTACAGAGTTCGTAACGAAGCAACTTTCCTACCGGATGGTTCTAAGAGTATCCACTGCTCTTCTCTGCACATCTCTTTATCCTTTGTGGGCAAACATCAATTGGCAGCTCCTTTGTGTTTTCAAGAATCTTTTCTTATATTTCAGCTATTACATCGCAGTCATCGATTCATTAATGGTAAATGCGATAAAAGATTGTATAGGGGGCATCCATAAATTACGTGAAGTGTTTTTCCGGAGCACCCCCCCCCCAACTGGTGAGACTTCGTGAGATCTGGTCCGACCCCCCCCCCCCCCTAGATATCGCCCTCGTAACTTTTTTTTTAGGTCTCACCCTTCCAATAGCCGGTCACACCCTCACTTTTCGACGAAATACCCGCCTAAAATCGACTTTCATTTGTAGACTTTTTTTTTTTTTTTAGCAATACAGTCCAACTAATTTTTAAAAAACCTCACGTCAGATTTCCGTTGACCCCCCCCCTCCCCCCATTTCACCTCGTGTAATTTATGGACGCCCCCATAGTTCAAAAAAACACCTCTGCCCACAATTGTTAAGGAACCATCACAATGGCTCTGGGAAATTCGAGTCACGGACGCCGAGTATCGACCGTAATGAATGCTGTTTTTGGGCGGTGTCTCGCAATCACCAAGACGAATGGAAACAAAGTCCCCAATCTCCGACTCATAAACTACACATTTCACAGACAAAAATACGCTCATCAAACAAAACATAAGTTACAAGTTTCGCAGATAGATATGGCAACATACATATTCCACCGTAAGGATAAACGCTCCAGATGAAACAAATTTGATTCAAATTATGGTGGGACTTCCCCTCCGGCCTTCCCACTCTTTGTTCACACTACGTATCTGTGCAACAGGTGTCTGTAGTTTTCATTCTCCACAGGGACTGTAATGAAAGAGAGAGAGAAACGCCCCTACAGCTGCTGGCAGTGAATACGGTTATTTATTTCGTATGGCACAAATAAAATAATTGTATTGAACTATAATAGATAGAATACGACGTAGATGTTTCTACAGACTGATGCCGAGAGATTGCAGCAATTTAATTGTCTCTGTGGTTGTTTCACGAAGCTGCTTAATTGTACCACTGAGCATACCATGGCCATGTGGTGGATAGTTTGCTGGTGGTTACCAAAGTCGCAAGCAGGATTCTCGATTATTCCCCACTTCCAGCAGTTCCATCTACCTTCGCCTGTTGTCACACTATTCAGCGTCGTCCAGGTTTTCCTGGATTGGTTGATTCCAGGGTTGTAGGGGCTAGAATACAGTGCCAGTACAGTTTTCAATGAATAGTCTGGCTGCATTGTAACTCATTATCAGCGTATGAATTTTACTGGGAGAAAGTAAGACAGTATCAGGTGCTTTGAGCCTTAACCTAGTGCGTGTAAGAGAGTAGCTGCCCAGTGAATGTGCGAAAGTCGTAGGGTACGTCGGTGAAACCGAGCCAGTCGTTGTAAAATGTGTCAGAAGCTAACAAGTCATATAGAAGTATGAAAAGCAAAGTATTAATGAGAAAGTTTGCACGAAAGACAAAAAGGTATTATTCTCTGAAAAAAGTGTAGCCATAGAGAAATAACTTTGAACGAAATGATGTAAAATGTCTCAATGACTTAAACATCATTCCGTCCTTCCGTTCATTTTTTTACTACTTAATACGAATTTGGTTTTAAATTACTAAGCACGCTCTTAATAATGCTTTATTTCTCCTAGGTGAAAGTCAATAGGGCTGCTAGTGTAGGATCTCTGGAATCCTTTTACCCAACCGTAGTATATTAGAAACGGGAAGTAATGAATTAAGTAAGTTCGAGAATTTAATACGTTGGCTGTCATTCATCCAACAAAGTGGAACAAAACAGTTGTTTACTATTTTAAGCGTCCAAGAGAAAGTATTCTGCTACCGATAAACAAACCATTGATATAATCTGGTGTAATCAAACTATTGTTTGAAGGTTCTCTTAACGAACAACTAAAAGCAATTCAGTGATTCCAAACATTTTAAATGATAGACGGCAACCAATAATACTTACATGATGAAGGAGGTGGATTGAGAGTTATTGGAAGACAGGAGGAGGGTGAAGAGAGTGCTGGAAGTGTACGAGGTGTATGTTGATAATGGGACTTGGAGGGATATTGGTCGAAGAATTAGTAGTAGTGCATGGAAAGGAAAAGATGACCATGGATAGAAGCTGATACACGAATTCACGTATAAGGGAATGGAAAAATTTTCTCTTGTGGGTAAGAGTGTTAGGGATTAGGATAAATTACCTTAGGAAGTGATGAATTATTTTCCAAAAACGCTGAAGGAATTTAATTCTCAAAGCAATTTCGATAGTAATAAAAATAATAATAAGAAAGAGGTAATTAAGAAAATAAGTAAAGAAATTGCCAGCGTTGCATGCGCTCCATGTCAATTAAATTCAGTTCAATTGAATTACCTACAGTGTGAGTGAGCATCATTATCGCAGAACGATACCAGTAACAGACATGATAAAAGAGCTGGAATGGGACTCATTGGAAGACAGGAGGAGGGTGAAGAGGGTCATGGGAGTGTACAAGGCGTATATTGGTGATGAAGCATGGAAAGATATTGGTGTTACAATTGAAAGAAATGCATGGAAGGGAAAAGATGACCATGACCACAAGGTGGCACTCGATTTCAGGCACAAGGGTGTAGGAAGATTCTCTTTTTTAGGTTAGGGTGTTAGGGATTGGAATAAAATACCAAGAGAAATGATAAATAATTTGCCAAAAACGTTGAAAGAATTTAAAGTTAAAGTTTGTAAAGGGTAAATGTAGGTGGATGCAGAAAAGGGGGAAGATGGTTGTTTAGGGAAATTGCCACCGGAGCATGCGCTCCATTGCAATTTAATTCAATTTAAGTATTACACATTCGAAACGGATATTGAGGAAAACTGAAACCGTAGGTTGAATAATCTTTGACTCGGCAAACCATGAATGTAGCTTCGCAGCCTGTAGTCCCCTGGAAGCGAAGCAGACTGTGGCAGTTGTGTTGCGGCTCGGTTCCCCGCGGGCGTGGTGATGAGTTCCGCCCTTCCTTCCTTCCTTTTCCTACCTGCCGAGGACAGCCCCACAAAGGGCGGATGAGCTGAGGAATGCGTCCAGTGCCCATTGTGGGGCGCGCCGATCTGTCGCCGTGGCTTCTCACGGGCTGACGCCCTGCAGTTTCGCCACAGTCGGCCGCCTCCAACCCTACAACCTGCTACTCTGTGTGGCCCCAGGGAGCCGGCCTTTGGCTTCGCACTTGACTGCCTTTGTAACGGATACAACGGCGATTTTTCACTCCATCGGCTAAACTGAGCTGTCACTTTCGGGGAAGCTTTTGCCCATGTTGTACTTCTTTGTTAACAGGTGCTTTAGAACGTTCGCGTGTTTGGAACAAACGTAGCACTCAGAATATAGCATGCCATTTAAGAGTGACGCACATTCACCATTGATAAATGATACCTCTGTAGGACATTTTGCTGTTATCACATTTTGCTGTTTCACATTTTTAAATTATCAGTATGGGAACGTCCATAAACTACGTAGCTCCATATGGCCTCCTGTGGATTCCCTCTCCCCCCCCCCCCACTTAGCCCGACGTGGCTTTTGTTCTATCCCCCCCCTTTCCTCGCGTGGCAAGTAGCTTTTTTCCTTACTGATTCCAGAAGATATTTTGCACTGTTTTCTCTTGTCAGACTATCGTAAATTACACACAATTATAGTTAAACGACGGAAAATAATATCCACAGGCTGTTGTGTGTTCTGTACGTTATTTTAACTGTGACAAATAATATGAATAAGAAGCTACGTGGCTTTGCTTGGATGCAAATTAAATTTGCGTTTGCGATCGAACAAAAATTATCCAATAAGTTTGGAAAGATATCAAACATAAATAAGAAAAGGAGATTAGCATTCTATGGCCGCATCAAGAGAATGGAGCCAGAAAGAATGACAGAGAAAATATTCAACTTTTCAGAAAAAGATAAAGCAAGATTTAGCCAGAGAATGAATCAGTATTTTCGACCAGGAAGGAAACTCAGAAAAGGAAATGAAGCTGCATAACCGTAATCCCTATACGACTGAAACGAAAAGTAGGGGGGAAATGTGAGTATCGTATTATCATTAGTGTGACATATAACGAGCGCATTCCTCCGGATGTAAGTAAAACGAATATATGATTTTTATAGGTCTTTTCCCAAGTGTATAAACATAAAACAGATCGTATAATTAAATCAGCTGCAACCACTGTTAGAGTCTTGTTGGTATTTAGAATGCGCATTCAAGAGTAAATTTAAAAGAATGAAACATTAAAATCGAACTTTACTATCGACTACTGCAGTCACTTACTTCGTGAAGGACAAGGCATTGCCATAACCACATTCCTGTATACACTTAAGTGTGAATTGCAGAACAGCAGACCTAGTACCTACGCTGCAGTTTGAATCATTTGGGGGGGAAAGGGAAATCACAGCAGCAGGAGTCTGAATCAATAGACTATTTAATGACATAACTACTGAACACATTACAGACATCTGAAGCCCGCGCAGCCTTACTATTGCCGTGTTGGTTTTAAATGAGTGACCCCTCGTCCCCAAGGACGCTCGACACCGGAAAAAAACCTGCCAGGCGGCCTTCCCGAGTTCTTGTTATTGACCCCACGGAATAGCTATGCGTTACTGGCAACAAACAACAAAAATGTTCACAGTCGGTAAAACTTAAAACCGAAACGATACTGCAATTTTACTTTATACACTACGTTGTCAAATGTCACCGAGCCAATTCATATAATAAATTCGGAGTTGAAACGTAAATGGAAAATTAGTACTGTGATGTTACATTGCTTCGAACGGGATACGTTGGATGGTTCTGTTCGATTATGGCGATTGATGTCCACAATATAAGCAAAATAAGTAATCAGTTCAAAAGGTATTAGTAAAACTACGTAAATTTTCAATGCACTCAGTCTAACTAGTATACTTTTAATGCAGAAATTAACTGAAAAATAATGCTGAAAGTTTCTCTAGGATCTTGAAATGATGACTCCAGAGTCTTAGATAGTTGTAGGCCATGTGCCTTTTTTTTTTTTTTTTTTTTTTATTGCTGTCATCAGTAGTGTTGCAAATTTAAATATTTTTTTTCAGATTTGTGAAAATAAATGGAAAAACATGGAAAAAAACCTAGCATCCTTGTTTTTTTCTAATTTTTTTTTTTTTAGAAAACAATATATTTGGGAAATTATAGTTTTATTTATGGAACTTACATTTTACATGTGTGTTTTAAACCTTATTAAATCATATAATATCTTACATAATGATTCATAAATGTATCTTTATAGGTAATATAATTTTATTCATCCTTAATGTCAGTACCAAATTCACTAGTATCAGCACTACTAACACTAGATCGGTCGGTGTAGGAATTTTCTGTTTCCTCTAGATAAATAAATTCAGAAATAGTTACATTTTCTTTTACTGGTTGTTCTTGTATTGTACGCAAAAGATTTTGAGATTGAAATTTTAAATTATGAGCAAAGTACACACTGTGCATAAAGACTGCGCCGATAGTTCTGTATTACGGTTTTTTAAGTTTGAATTAAATCTATTATCATACAAAATAGGAGCTTTATTTGTTTTCAATCGTTGGTTTACGCCACCGGTTGCAAGGAAATTATTGATAATTACTGACAATGACTCAGTATCACTATACGCTGCGAGTTTAACAAGTATACGAATATAAGGAAAGCACAACAAGCAATAAAAAGAGGCAAAAAACCGTAGTTAAATTTCCTAATTTTTTGAAAAGATTCGTAGATCTACAGATAAATTTCTAGGACCTGCTGCTGGCAGCACTAGTTCAAATAGCGAGTATCAATCCAAACAATGGGGAACGGGGATTCCTTCTCACGCAACCTAGCCTTTTCCGAAAGTCCCCATTCGTAAAAGAAAACTTTAGTCAATGTTACCAATTTTTTTTTATTTTTTTTTTACTGAACCAGAAAAATATAGTAGATTTAAAAGTAAGATAAGTACTTAGTATAAACTATAAAACAGTCATATTAAACGATAAATGCCCTAAAAATTTGAAATTTAGTAATTATGAAAAAAACATATCCCAGAAAAGAAAGCATTTTTTTCACAGTTATTTTTTTTTCACGTCAGTAATTTTTTTTTTTTACAACACTAGTCATCAGTCTTTCGACTGGCTTGATGCAATCCTCCATTCCTTCCTATCTTGTGCTAACCTTCATATCTACATATCCCTTACAACCCACGTCCTCAATAATCTGCTCCACATACACGACACGAAACCTTCAACCATAACAATTTTATGCATCGGCGCGCAGCACATCGCCCTTGGACATATGTGGTATTACTGCCACTGACTTTTGGGAAAGGAGAATCTGAGGATGTTTTTACAGGACATGGAAAGTAAGTAAGTAATTAAGCTATTTGTTTGGAGTATGATGTTAGGCACAGTTGGAAGAATGCAACAATTGAAAATTTTATGTCAAGCGAGGAAACTAAGTGCCATCGCCAATTTGCAAGTCATATTTCACTTTTCATGTAATTTTGGTTTAAAAAATAAAGACTACCACAAAAATGTCGGGGAAAAATTAAGTAAAACTCACGATTAGGTAGACCTCTGCTCCGACAGAAAGATAGGGACATGTGTTGTTGATGATTTCCCTAATTAGGTAGGCCTCTACTGTGTGGTTCATGATTTCCCTAATTTGGTATGGCAGTTTCTTTAACACCTCAGCCAAAATGCTGGTTCTCAGGAAGCAGGCGAAAATACAGCAAGTTGTAAATGCTGATCTAGCCTAAGGATGGGGGCGGTATGTTTCAAACCCTAAGCGTCAAGCCTCCAAATGTGCAGTGTCAACGTGACGTAACGTTGGCAGCCGTGACTGCAGGTGGCACTGGCGACAGCTGGAAGGCGGCCGCGACAGGTGTGGCCTGCCCGCAGGGCCGCCAACCTGACAGCCGGGAGGCGTGGCCCGCGGTCACATTCGAATTACTGCTGTCCCCGTTGTTTTTTTGCCCTTTTAGTCACAATTTCACCATAAATGCAGGAAGGTTACGAAACGTATAGTAGATGTTATTGGAGCCGGATCGGAGAGCACAAAACAACAGATGTCTGCACGAGGTTTATTTATCGAGGTTAGTAAAGTACAAACCACACAGTAATACGTACACAACAAGATGAAGTAGGTTTTAAATTTTTTAGGGTATATAAATCTTACCCTGCTATATGACGAAGACACAAAAAATCTACTACAAACATAAATGTTCGAAATGTTTATGCTGCAGAAATTGTCGATGAAATTGTCTGTAGCTTCCAACTGCTCATCGTATTCTTTCAGGTTGCACACTTATACTATGAATTGGGTCCTCTTTTTATACACCCCACAATTTCATTCTGGAGATGGATTTACATTACATTTCCACACCACATTCGCAGGTTTGGTTCTTATTTGTTCAAGTATGCCCGTATTCTTCTGGTGAGTCGAAACCTGTTGACTTTTCGCATTTAGCGCAACCTCCTGCATTCCACAACAGATTCTGGATAATATTATCTGTACTGGCGCATCTAGTGCTCAAACAGTGTTTAATATTTCATCATCGGTAAAAATCGCAATGAGGTCCATGTCATAACTAGATTCACATACATAAAGCCTCTTCTGACTTTGATGTCAATAAAACATTAGGACAAAATCAAAGCGTTTTTTGGCCGAGAATTTCATCCTTGGATCGTGGTTTCATGCCTTGTTTTTTAAGGCATTTTGTCTTGGAAAAACCTGCGGAAAAGTAACAAAAGCCAATGTTTTACGTAGAAAGAACTTTCCTTTCACCTAACTCATTGAACAGAAGAGTGTTCAATTGATTAAACCCAATTTACTGGATTCGCAGCTGCTGAATTGACGTAACGGAAAACATAATTTTACTGGATAATTTGCGCGAATAACACCGATTCTTTCTATATTCGGGATTTCGGACAGTGGAAATTCACTGTTAATGCCAATAGAGGAAACAAAATCAACTCGATATCGATTATAATCATCTCACTATAATTACTCTTCCTGAATGTTTAATTATTTAATTTGACAAGTGACATAAACGTACTAATTGAGAGGAATGACTGTTCAAGCTGTAGCTCTTCCACAGTTTGAGGCATCCGTGATCTCAGAGAGGTAGTTTACGAGAATCTGTAAATTCTTCGCGGATGTCCCGTTAGAACGTGACAACCACGCAGTTTCTACCGCTGTCTCCATTTTCAAGTCACCAAACAGTACAAGGCTAAACGTTCGTGAAGATTTTGTTAAATATTGACCTTAGTGAAAAAATGTTAATTCTTAAACTCATGTAAGAAATAATCGTAGACTATTATGGTAACCGCCTTAATATACCATCACGCTGGATCGGGCATCTACACGGGGAGCAGATTCCAGTGCAGGACGCGTATCGACTATCTCAATAGCGGTTTTCAGACGGTTTCCCGCAAGCGAATGCTAGTACGGTTCCCAATGTCCGTCTCATAAGCCACACAAACAAAAAATACACCTATCATAGAGACCATAACTTACACGCGTCTAGACGGATTGGAACACTTAAAAGCTCCACCGATTAAAATAAGGTTCCTTCCGCCACAGGGGATGGGTCACCAATCCGACACTGAAGCAGGTGTGGTGACTACGCCTCACATCCTTAGAGATTCATGATGATCAGTAGTCATGCCTCTAAAAGGCCTCATCGGTAAATGGCTAATAAATAATAATAAGTTGAATAATATTGCTTCAAATTTGCCAATTTCTATGTAGTTATAAATATGGAAAACTGAGAAACTTGTGCAGTTAAGTTAGATGTGCAGTGCAGAGAAATTCTGGCCGTTGGAATATAACATCCTCAACAGGGCTGAAATACAAAATCATACTTTCTTGTTCGCCGTAAATTCACGATTCCTCTTATGGACATTACACGCATGCATCACGCTAAAGTATTCAACTACAGGAGAAACCGTGATTATCCATTTTATACTGCTACTAGGAGGGATTTTCTTTTTAGCTTTACGGCTTGTGGAGGTCGAGGTCATTAGAGGCGGGAAAGGATGAAAGGGGCATCTCAGCATTCGTCTGAAGTAATTTCGGGAAACCGCACTCTCCAGAACGCCAATTCCGGGCGGTTAGGTTCTGAAAACGACTGAAAGAGGTCACAGCCATGTGGTTGGAATGACATGAGCTTTGCCACTAGCAGATTATCCTTAAAACCCTGTATTTTCTTCAGCATTGCTCTTATATTACGACAATTACGAAAAAATGCATCCCAACCGTATTCGTAAAAGTTGTTCCAGTTATACAGTTCTATGGCATTACATCACTTAGAAGCACTACTCTGATCCACTTTGTAGGTTCACTTCTCTCAGTAGTACGTCTGCCAATTTCAGGGTAGTGGATTGCTGTCTAACTGATTCTCTGTGCAAGCTTCCTACATTCTGAAGCACTGAGCCTACAAGCCTTCCATCTTTTTTCGGCGTTCCGACTATTCGTCGTCCTTCTGATGATATTGCCTGCACATTTTAAATGTTTGGTTTTCCTCCATTAGATATTTTGTACTAGTCCTATTCTAATCTATTTGCTATTCACTCTCCCAAGTAACATGACAAATATATTTACATGATTTTTTCTTTTATTTCATGGGTGGATATGGCTCTTAATAACACTGCTAGATCGGTGACAGGCTACTTGACGCCTGCTCTAGTTTACAGGATTTATCAGCTATCAGGGACTGTTCCACCTTGTATCCGGAGAGAAGTGGCTGCGATCAAGGAAAGGGCAACAATGGAACGGGGAAGCGTTCATTCATTGCACGGCCATGTCCACCAGCCAAGAGATTCAAGTTCAGTAAAAGCTTCCTGAGACTTCCATTGCCGGAACTAATTAGATTACCTGAAAAATCGACAGTCCCAACCTCTCGAGACCACTAACAGTTGCGGAGCCCTTGCCACTTGGTCATGCAGAGGATTGGAATGTCTGGAGGTCCTTGAATCGATTGTGGACAGAGTGGGCAGCTCCAAGGAAAATCTGGCAAAATGGAGTTATGTTGACGCTATCTACATTAAGTGTGAATGTTGTGAGAGAAAAATCATGAAACATATGTTACAGTGCCCTATGCATCAATTTTTTTTTTACTTATGGCTTTACGCCTCGTCGACGTCGAGATCGTTAGAGGCGGAATGGGACTGGCACGAGGAACGGGAAGGAATTCGGCCATGGCCTTTTGAAGGAAGCATCCCGGCAATCGCCTCGAGTGATTTGGAGAAACTATGGAAAACCCAAATCTGGATGCCCAGACGGGGATTCGAACCGGCATCATCCCGAATGCGAAGCCAGAACGTTAACCGCTCACCCACCACTCTCGGTATGTGTCCATCATGCTGCAACGAAAAAGATCTTTTTCAAGGAGCTCGGAATGGCTGTAAAGTACTGGGCGACATGCGGTTAAGTAGTACAATGTTTATCTATGCATTTGATGTTTGTGACTCGAAAAATATTAAAAAAGTTTCTTTTCCTATCTGATACAGTTTTACCATTTTTTTTAACACATTCGTTTCTGTTACTTCAACGGTTTGCTTTGCTTTTAAACAAATCACACTTTAGACCGGTACAGACCGGTATAAGTGTTAATGTGTGATGAATAATATTTTTACATATCCTACCTTTCTTTGTATGTCTAAGACTCTTGTTATTCTACTGGGCCCAGTGGATGAGCGGTATCGGTCTGGCCTCGCATTCGGGAGACGCAGGTTCGAATCCGGTCATCCAGATTTCAGTTTAAATGGTTTCCCGAAATCACTCCAAGCGAATGACAGGATTGTTTCTTCGAAAGGTCATAGCCAAATTCCTTCCCGTTGCTCCTAGTCCTGTCCCGCTTCTGAGGACGTCGAAGAGGTTTACTGTGGTGGATTTAATTACCAACGTATTTGGCCTCTCACTTCCTTGGTTACTAGTCTGTTACAACACGTATGTAGTTCTTTTTTATGTCTTCCTGTGTGGGCTTGTGATGTTATATCTTTTCATTGTAGTGAAATAGCATCCCTTGCATGTTGTGCTTCGTTTCGGCAATCTGTACTGCGTAATATATAATACTAGCTGACCCGGTCACGCGTTGCTGTGACTTAGTAACTATAGTACGTTGGATTAATGTTATTCTAAACTTCCTAAAGTAGTCAAATTAATATTCACTAATAAAGACAAAACATTGTAGTCGATTTGGAAATTCAAATGTAATTGGTAAATAATTACGGAGAGTTGAAATTAAGGACAAACGATCATCAAAAATATTTAATTTACATTTTATTACAAATTACTTAATTGAAATTATATAAAAATTGATATTTATAAAATAAATAAATAAATTATTTTTTATTTATTTATATTATTTATTTATATAAACTGAAATTTCAGTTTTATAAATGAGGCCTATGAAGTTGATTTTTAAACATTTTTAACAATTATTTTCATTATTTTAAATTATTACAATTTATAATTTTAATTTATCTAAGCGCTAATTGGTGCACAATATTTTTAGTTAGCCTGTCTTTTGCTAATACAGATAGATTTAATGGTTTCCCTACACGTGAGCAGGCGACATATAGTTGCCCATGGGAGAAACACGTATTTTCCAAATCCAAGCCGCAAACGGACAATTGTTTGGCCTTGTGACTTATTTATTGTCATAGCGAAAGCCAAACGAATCGTAAATTGAAGCCTTTTAAATGGTATTGGATATTCTGACTGTGTCATTGGAATACGTGGCAACAGGACTATTTCTCCTTTAAACATTCCAGTCAAAATAGTTGCTTCAAGAACATTTCCGGTGATTCCTTTTGATCACCAGAGGTGTACCGTTGCATAATCTAGGTGGATTCAAATTACGAAGAAGAATAATCGGTGAACCAATCATTAACCGCAGATTGTGTGGCAGCATTCCTGTTATATCCAAATAGTTTAAAAACTCATTTGGAAAATTTACGGTTTAATTTTCATCTACAATAGTATCTATTAATTTAAAAGACATCAGATCACCTGACAACAACTGTCGTATCTGGAAGTTAATTTCGTTGACATCAACATTTTTTGCTGCCAAAATAGCATGATTACTGATCCAATTATGGATCTAAGTAATTATTTGATATATCCAGGAACACACGCTGAGTTAGTTCATTTTTGAGTGAACAACAGTGCAGAATTTGTCTGGCAATTTGATGTATTGTGTATTTCGATGCAGTTCTATTTCACCTTTTCCAATATCCAACAATTGCTTACAAAATACTTGTGCCGATGGATCATTTTGCAACTGTACTCGCATGTTCATGGTCAATCAAAGTGTTTCGACATTCCGCCATAAAAACGATTAGTTTTAAACATACGTTAATCTCATCGGCAAAAGTAGAGCGAGGAATCACTGGTAATGTCTGTCGGAAATCACCAGATTATTGCATACGACGCTCAGCTGTCCTGATTCTTTGAACTTCCTTACTTGCCGCGATTTGTGTTGCTGATTGATGAGCTCTCTCGTCGTGCGTCGTGCCTCTCTGCTACACGCATTGTCGAGGTTAGATTCTTTGGCGACATTTCACTGAAAAATATTTTAATTACAACAAAAAGTGCCTTTCTGAAAGCCTTAAAATAAGACACTATAATACAGTGGCGAAACCGGAATTTTTGGGTCCATTGAAAAATACAGTAAAATGGAAGTTAAGAACTAATGAGGAAATATATAATAACATTGAAAAAAAAAGAAGAATTATATTTTTTTCGATACATTTATAGCATGGATGACACCAGGCTTTCAAGAGGTTTAGAAAGATTTGAAACGAAATAATACCAGTGAACTGTATGGAAAGAAAATTTTTCGATAGCAGACTTTGAATGTGGCAGGATTCAAAGGTAGAGAGGAGTGCAATAATGAAGGAGTACTGGGGAGGAAGAAAGAAAAAACAACAGGAGAGGAATTGAAATTGACACGTGGTCTCTAGCTGAACAAAAAGAAGAAGAAAATGATAAGCTAGCGAGAAATACTTACACGATTCGAATTTATCGTAACGTTTTCTTCAATGTTATATTCATGTGTGTAATTACTTTGTCGTTAGGTATAATGACACACAAACGATGAACAACAATACGGTATAATTATAACACAATACACAGCACAATTAAAATTGAAGAAACTCGCACATATGGCGTGGAATAGACTGTAGCATAAATAAATCGAAATACAACCCCATCTACTGGATGGTTCGATAAATTAACACACCGCCATCTGTTAGGAATAAACTGTAGCATAAATAAATTGAAACAGAACTTGATCTACTGGATGATTACCCAACCTAGCTAACCAAGTAGTTGTATCGATAAGTTAACACATCGCCATCTGTTAGAAACTTATGGAACTATAATAATAATAATTTCGTGTGGTCGTAATGACCTGGTGACATGGTTTCTACTGGCTGGGCATTCTGCCACTGTCGTAGGCGCCTTTACCTAGCCCGCCCATCCTGCCTGGTACAGGGGACCTACATTTTAACGTCGAATCCGAACCACAGTACCGTCCTGGCGTATTTCACCTTACACAGCATGCTGCACCGGAGATTAATGCCGGGTTAAGTGTCTATAAAAATCCCCGCCACGACAGGGACTTCGAACCGGGGACCTTTCCATCTCGAGTCAGACGCCCTAACCACTAAGCCAGCAGACCGCTTATATTTGGCGGCTTACAAATAATTACAAACCATTGTCCTATGACAAACTATTTAATTAACATTTATTTCACAAATAATAAATATTGAGGTCTATAATCCAGATAAAAACTATCCTATCTTTTAAGTTGGACTAAATTACACACAGTAAGCCAAATTTCATCTAAATCGGTTATGTAGTTTCGGAGTTCATCCCGGACGAACATCGTGACACGAGATTTTTATATATATATAAAATTTTGCATTGGATGTACTTTTCCAGCTGTTATTTGATGAAGAGTTTGATTTATAACTAAACAGAATAAAGAGGTACTTAATGTATCTTTCTGTCTAATGGCTTTATTGAAAAACATTCACTCTGAATGTATTCTCTCCTATTATTTTTTATAACTTTTCCAGAGTGGATGTCTGTGAATGCTCGATACAAGTTACATTTCTACATAAGAATTCTCTGTCCTAACTTAATTCTTTACTGATACTTGTATTTAAATTTACACGAAAATGATTTAAAAAACAATAATTTTTCTTTTATAATAACCAACCTTGTAGAATTTCCGGATAACATCTCAAAACAATCACTACCCTGGATTCATTCATGTTTAATAAATGTACGCAAAATTCATATTAGCCCGCCACTTTACAAGCAGAATACAGTTTCACCAGTGGCACGAATAGCTAAGAAAATAATGGAATTCTGCTTAAAATTTTGCCGAGAATTTGTTTTATTGTATACTAAATTCCGAAGTGCAGTTATGTGTAGTTTTTAGAAGTTCATCTTACCTGCACTTAAATATTCTACTACATTTGATTCCGTCATAATGAAAACGAGAGCCAGTCTAAGTGTACTGTGAACTAGTTTGAGCCAGGACGATCTAGAGTGAGACGCCAGTGACTATGCAGTCCTAGAGGGTGCGGGCCGTGAATAGGAAAAGGAACAATAGGCGGCGCACAATAGGTTCACCAGAGTATTATGTAAATGCAAACGATACGTTACATTTATGTCCCAAATAGAGCAGCAAGTGATGCCAAGCCTTTTAGTAAGCTTTATCTCTTTCTGTTTAATGACATCATTTAACACAAGCAGAAAGCAAGACTAAGAGCGTGCACTTCTTGTGAAGAAACCATTAAAGAGTGGTTTTTCGAGACGTATAAAACACACACACACACACAAGAAATCAAGACGAACAAAACTACGTTGTTAATTAAGAAAGTCTTTTAAATTGCTCACGTTCATTCCGAGAAACGTTTAGCACTTTACTTCTGTATTTCAGGACGTTACGTTTAATGCTCGGTTCAGCTATCATGTTCTCAATTTCTCTTTTAGGGCACCGTTTTTTTTTAAACCGCCTGTGAAATCGTGATGATTTTCTCGCTGTAACGCCTAGATGTAGTTTAATGCCATGTTGTCCTTACAGCTGACTTTCCACAATGCCTTGCTTAGGAAATGGCAATGTCTTCACAAAACGAACTGGTGCAGATCAGCGTGCGATTCAGTAAGCAACCAGGCAACAAATGAGGCATTGCTGTAACGTTATGTGGTGTTGCCAAATTAAAAATGTGATCAACTTCAGTCAAATGCGTTGTGCATGGACACTGGGCTCACCTCAATGGCTCGGAAACTTTCGGCGAGTGTCGATAATACCCGAAGTGTTAGTTACACTAACAGCCACCACAGCATTGCTTGGCTAATCAGGAAATTTCAAATTAATAACTGCACTGTCTTTATTTACCTTTATACCGTTAAAAGGAAGTGTAAATTTTAAATAAATAATCGAATTTTATTTTATTTGCACTTACATTATTAAAAGGAAGTGTAATTGCAACGCCAGCTAAAAGATAATTGTCTGTTGTGGAAGATAGTGCACAAAAATACGAAAAACAGGGATACAAAACAGATGAAAAAATTTACAATTATACGTTCGCTTAAATGTAAATGTTGCTTTTTGTTTATTTACAACTATTAAATGCAGAAATTCATGTAATCAGAAGAGCATCCTATGTTAACGCTGTATTCTATGTAATAGTTACTGGAAGCAAGTGACAAAATAAGCTAATAATTTTTTTACAGAAGCTGATAGATAGGGAAGTTAACTAAAACTCAGAGAAAGTTCACTCGAAACATAAGTAATCACGAAATATATCAATCAAATAAATAATGGTTATTCTTTTTTTATATTGTACTTTATTTAGGAACTTTTTTATATTAATAAAAATTTCAGTCAAATAAAATTAAATGGAGTTATTTTAAAAAATCCTAACCAAACACTACGAGAATTTAATCTAAGAACGTTTACTAATATCAGGAAAACATTGATAAAAAAGTAACAATTAACCGTTATTCATTTTTGCTTGGAAACTACTATCGTCGTTGGTGATACCGCTCATTTTGAGGGGCATTTAAACTAATTTCAATATAAAATCGCAAATATATCTTACCGACTACAAGAGAACCGTACCCGACGATGCTATGTACTTTGTCCGCACAATGGACGAAGGTCACTTACCTGAAACAGAAAAGAAAATGTATAAATTCACTGACTTTCTGTAGTTGCGTTGATAGTAGTTTTAATTTTAACCGCAGTTGCTAATTGTATGTAATGTCAATAAAAGCTTAGAACTCATGGAAACTGTAAGAGAGTGTTAATAATTCTTTATCATTTTAGAAAATACCCAACAACTGCTTTATACTCAATCTCTCCAAGTTATTTATCATCTTTATGATGTCGTTCACTTGGACACATTCCCTATTTAATATTATTGGTATCATTTATAGGAAAGACAGTGGATTTTATACATATAAGTGTAAAAATTTCCAAATGAAGTCTATGAGGCCTGTTGGGTTGGATAGACAAACGCAGATTTCCGCATACTGTTTCAGGATATTTGCAAGCGTAGTGGGTGGGCGGTGATGCTAGAGCTTGGTACTTGGAAGAACTCGGGTTCAGATCACCGTCGGGTCATTCTGATTTCGGTGATCTATGCTTTTCCAAAATCACGTCAAACGAATACCGGGATAGTTCTTGCTAAGGGCCATGGTCAAACTCCTTCCCGTTCCTTGTGCATAATCCTCTCCCGTTTTTACTGATTTCAAGATCGACGAGGCGTAAAGCCATAAAGAAAACAAATCGGCAGTAGAGCGAAAATCCTGTGGTCCCTCGCACGACTGTTGCTTTGTGCCCGGTCACAGTTTTAAGCTGTTCAGAACGTTCAGTTTCGATGGAAATCCCCGAATTAGGAGGTTATTTGATCTCCAATTTGTGGTACGCTATTCTACGGAACGAACTACGCGGCCGCCTTCGAATCGTGTTAGTTCACAAAACTTGTGTCTGAAGAATTGGATTTAGGAAAAACCGGGAAACAAGATAAGTCGTTCTAACGTTAACATTAATGCTGACTGGACGTATAAAGAAAAACAAGTATACACTTCTGACATTACTAGACTCAGAAAAAGTTTTTGATAATATTAGATGGAATAAACTGTTCGGAATTTTAAAGGAACCACGAATAAAATATCAAGATACAAGAACATTTTATAATCTGCATACGAATTAGGTGACAAATGTAGAAAATCAAGTGAGAAAAGTGTTAGTTAAAAAGGCCGACGAGCAAACTTGCAAAATATCCTCATTACTACTCAACTTTCTTGTTGAGGAAGCAATAAAGGAAATAAAAGAAATTTTTTAAATGATATAAAGCTTCAAGAAAAATAACATGTAGGCCTACGCTGCGATTCACTGAGGAAAATGATAGCAAACAAAAGTGAGCTAACTGAAAATTTACTGAGCTGCATGAACAAAACGTCAGAAGAATTCGTAATAAATCTAAATCAAAGAAAGACAGAAAAAATGAAATGAAGCAGAAATGATTAAATACCAATACGTTAAATACAGCAGAGGTAAGAGATATCTGTTTTGGGAAGTAAAATTACATTTTACGGCCGGAACAAGGACTACCTCAAAAGTAGAATAGCACTACGAAAGTGTTCCGTAAAAAGATAAAACTTTTAGTTTCAGAAATGATTTGTTTGGAGGACGGCAGTTTTCTGAAGTTAAACTTTGCCATTAGAAATACCAGAAAGAAAAGAATTGAATGATCTGAGCTGTGGTAGTATAGAATGAAGTTGAAAATTAAGTGAGAAAATAAAGTACGAAATGAAGTTATTTTGGGTATGACAGACGTTGAAAGTAGTTCGTGACAACGAGAGACAATATGGCCTCATTTAAATGACATGCGAGATTGGTTAATCTGGTACTGGAGGGAACAGCTGGAGGTAAGCATTGTTGAAAAGAGGATGATTAGAATATATGAAGGAGATAATTCAAGATGTAGGTATGCTAGATTGAAGAGACAGTCCCAGGAAAGGAAGAGGTATAGGGTTGTATCAAATCAGCCAAGACACGGATAAAAGATTTTTTTTTAAGAAATCGTTTTATTTTTGCTGTCATCAGTTTTTCGACGGGTTTGATTCAAACCTCCGTCCCTTTCGATCTTGCGCTAACCCCTTGATTTTAACATACCCCTTACAACCCACATCCTCAATTATCTGCTTCATATATTCTAATCTCTGTCTTCCTCTTACAGTTCTTACATTCGACTGTTCCCTCCACTAACAAGTTAACCAATCCAGCATGTCTCAAAATATGATCTACCAGCCTGTCTCTTCTTTCTGTAAGCCTCTTCCACAAACTTCTTTCCTCATCCATTATTTTCAAAACTCATTTATTTAATACTTTATCTGATCACTTAATTTTCAGCATGCTTGTATAGTACCATATATTTCAAATGATTCAATGTTCCTTCTTTCTGGTATCCTGCAGTCCATGCATCGCTACCATAAAGTGCTTTGCTCCATACATAGAGTTTTAAAATAGAAAACATATATATTCTTATCAAAAATTAATTGAAGCAAATGTGGAAAAATACATAAAAAAACCAGTCGTTTCAAGTATCCAAGACGTGGAACTCAGTTGAAAATGATGTATATGTATTTATCCAGACTCTGAAATACAATGAGGCGAGTGTTAATAAAGATGTCTTCGGTAGCATGTGCGCTTTGTCAACAGCCGGCTAATCGACACACAGCTGTCTCAACAAACGGCTCTTAACAGCTTGACACAGGGACGAAACACCTGTGTGCAGTCATCAGCTCGGTGCAGGTGTCTTGAACAGCTTACGGCAGTCGTCACTGGTGCGGAATGAGTTTTCTCGTCCTCAGCCTCTCGACCGGTTTGACCCAGTGCAACTTCTCTAATTTATTCATATTCAATAAAGGTATTACAACCTACGTTCTCAATTATCCCTTCCACTCACTCTAATGTTTGTTTTCCTCTACAGTTCTACCACAAGAAAATTAATCATTTCTATTACTTGGAATGTTACCCAACGTCATATTTCTTCATTCTGTAACATCCTTCTACAAATTCTTTCCCTAATTAATCATTTCGAAACTTGTTTACGTCATTCTTCTGTGTGATCATTCAATTTTCGCATTCTTCTGCAGCTGATTTAATCAGTTTTCTTTTTTTCAGAAATTCTCAGAATTCAAGCTTCACTTCCACACAGCCTTATGTTCCGCATACACAGTTTTAGAAATATCTTTCTCATTTCTTGATAAGTGTTTCCAATAAACAGTTTCTGATTTGAATAAGGGTGTGCTTGTTACTGCTAACATGGTTGGACTGTTGTTCTTGTGACTGTCATTAATTGTACCTTTACTTCCTAAACAACAAATTCTGATCCTATTTTACATTTATTCCCCTATAATTTTCACAGAATTTATTACCTCTGTCTTGGTTTTTGCCCTCCAATATTTTGTTCACGAAATGAAGTCAATCACTTGATTGCGGCATCGTGATACTCCTAAACGCGATCATTCCAATGTCGATGGTTCCTGTGTGTGTCTATGTTTTATTTTATGAATGTTGCTAAGTGAAGTGTATTGAGTATACAATTTAAAGATGAAAGAAGAATGTTGATGGAACCCAGTGCTGGCGTATTCAGCCAAGTTTCATGTCAGCAGCCAACGGACATACCAACATTATCGAATGTTCCTCCCATACGCATTGCGTGAAGGTTTGGTACACAATACGGTGATCATTAATCCTGAACACCTGCCTCTTTCACGCAGCTGGCCGAGTGCCACAAAATGGAAATTTATTCCAACCGTGAGGAAAGAATTAAGACTATGGCGGGCTTCAGACATCGTCACAGTGTCTTACGGACCTCGGTCACGTGGCAGGTTACGTTATTTATATCACTATATCTTCATCCCCGAACAGCAAACAGATTGTTTCACCATCAGCCTTTATGCCACTTCCAAATTATTCTTTTGTTTCCTTCAATGCAAGTTGAACAACAGTAGTACTAAATTACAGCTTCATCTTACCCTCTTTTTTTAAAAAAAAATTATACTTGCCTTGTTGCAACTGATATTTTTACTGATCATAAAATTTAGATATAGAATGATGATGAAAATTAAGTGGAGGGATAAAGTAAGAACGAACTAGTTTTGGAAATGATGGGTGAGGATAGAAGTTTTGGAAGAGGCTTACAGAAAGAAGAGACAGGCTGGCAGGTAAAATTTTGAGACATGCAGGATTGGTTAACTTGTTAGTGAAGGGGACAGACGAAGGTAAGAACTACAGAGGAAATAGATATTAGAATATATGAAGCAGATAATTGATAACGTGGTTGTAAAGGGTATGTTGAGATCAAAAGGTTATAGCAAGATAAGAAGGGAGACTGATGACAGTAAAAAAAAAAACACACACACACACTCTATCTCGGCATCAAACACTAGGTTTGTTTGAAATTTCAACATAATTCAATTTTTTTAACAAACCCTAACACGCATGCAAACCAGCATTCATTCTCGCCTACACTAATTTTTCCTAAACTCAAAATGAGCTTGGTATAAAACCTTTAACATTTATTTCTACTCCTGCGTATTTTATTACAAGTAGTAATTCTGAAGCATATGACTTCAGAGTTTTCGTACTGAAGTCGGAACACATGCCACTTTTTCTAGTTTCATGAAAATAACCTTAAGGAAGTACTCGACAGCTGTTTTAGCTTTACTATTTAGAGATATTAACCACATTATTAAAGTACATGACAGTAGTGATTTCAAATATTTGAACGGACCTTTATGTTTTTTCGTCCCCACCCCCAGCAATGGTTTGAATATTTCGGCACGATATTTGAGATAAATATTTGTTTGCGTGGTTTGTATAAAATTTTAACCTAAATCTTGCATTTTATTTGAACAACATTGGTTTCATTTATTTCAATTTTAAGTTTCTTTGCATTATCCATTTCGTTTCATAACCTTGCTTTGATAAACCAGCGGACACTTCCCTAATCGATTCGATAATTTCTCATAAGCTATGCTTAAACGTTCTCTAATGCCTTCTGTTCCCATACTGACAGCTAGCTTGTAACGGTCGGCTAGTGTGATCTGCGACTGAGTGGAAGCGTCGCACCTCAAAACGTAACAACGCAAAGTCTCTGTGAATACAGCTGACGTCTGTGGGACAGTGCTGGGTTACCTTTGTGATCAGGACAAGAGCCTACGCACGTCTGACTCATCACATGGAGGAGTTAAATTGAGCGCGACGAGACGTAACGGCACTTTTGACGTCCAAACATGCAACCACGATACAGGAGACTCTCAAACTGTTAACACAGTTGTGTACTAAAAACGAAACTGCACGCTGCCTGCTAAAGGTCAAGGAAACTCCGGCGACCTTCAGCTGTCTGATGCGATGTCAATTCATCAGCACTTTTATGAAAACTACTACTGCAGTTAGCTAAAAGTAAGTTGGAGATGGACCAACTTCGTACAGCTAATATAGCAACAGGTAAGATTGAAACTGCCAACAAAAGCTCAAGACGACAATTTTGTAACGTATAAAATGTTTGACCTTATATTAACAGCACAATTACAGAATTGTATTAATGAAATAAAAATATAGCTTTCACCAATAACAGTCCTCAAAGCGAATTTAAGGCTGTTTCCGGTAATCATCTAGGCGGATGCTGGTACGGTTTCCGATCTAGGACTCATAAACTACACATTTCACAAACAATTATACACTTATCATACAGAACATACAAAGTTACACTTTTCGCAGCAGATGGCAACTCAAGACTTTTCTCCAGCAAGTTAAGTACGCTGGGCCTAACAGGATCTCAGCTCTTCCCTCTCCTCCTTCCCTTTCGTGATTTAAATTGGCCATCAGGTAATTCTACATTACGAGCGACGCGAGTTGAATACAAGAGAAGGAACGAAATAGGGTATAAATTTCTTGTACAGCAGAAAGAAATGAGGGCGGTACTGCTTAAGAATGTTATGAAAAACAAAACTACCTTGTAGTAACTACATTATTGAAGAAATATCTAAGCGATTACCAAAAGATAATAATCACACACTTCATTTCAAAACATAAAAACAAAACACAAAAAACAAGCAAATTTTTGACTGTAAAGTATAGTTCGGAACTTGACTGCATTCTAATACTTAGAAAAAGCAGCCTGATGTTATTAATATCTAAATAAAAAAGAAAAACAACTATAAGGGCGAGGATTAAAGCTGGATCAATCGAATATTGAACAACTAATAAAGGGTTGTTCCTTCTCTATTATTAACGATGAAAAATAATTTCTTCGCTTGACTAGAATGATTATAGGCGATGACGGATGACATTCTTCAGTTTTCTTTACTAAATATCTCACCCGATTCAAAAATGCTTTATCGGTTACAAAAGTTTAGTGGTATGCAGAAATTGTGTGAAGGGAAGAAAATCATTACGATGATTTGAAAATAAAATCCTTTATCGGTTACAAAAGTTTAGTGGTACGCAGAAATTGTGTGAAGGGAAGAAATTCATTACGATAATTTTAAAATAAATGTTATTTTTTTTATAACAAGGGAAATGAACGTCGATTGCTTGGATTAATGTTACGATTTAGTTCCTCAATGACTATCTTTATTCCTTATCACCGAGCGTGGTGGGTGAGCGGTTAATGCTCTGGCCTCGCATTCGGGAGGACGGCGGTTCGAATCCCCGTCCGGGCATTCAGATTTGGGTTTTCCATGGTTTCCCCCAAATCACTCCAGGCGAATGCCGGGATGCTTCCGTCCAAAGGCCATGGTCAAATTCCTTCCCGTTCCTTGTACCCAGTCCCATCCCGCCTCTAATGACCTCGGCGTCGGCGAGACATAAAGTCATAAGGAGAAAAATAAAAATTATTCCTTATCACACTCGACCGGCATGGATCAATAGCTTATGCTTTTGTCGAAATCGACGACTTATTTCGATCAAGCAGAATATTCAGATTAAATCTTTACTCGCAGCCTCAAGTGCTTCCACATCCGCGATTTTTTTAAAAGTAAAATTAATACATTAACTGGTCGAACCCGATGGGATCGCATTGAGTAATTGAGTACAGACGCGGGACTTGCGGTAGCAGGTTCAAATTAGGAGACATCCGATTAAGAATTAACTAACTGTCAAGAATGGCCCCTACAAAATACAATACACCAAAATATTGTGGTATTTAGGGATTGCAGCCAATTAAAGGCCCACTGGCAAATATTGGAGGCTCCTTCTCCAAGACAACAAAAATCTCCGGCCTACCAGTGCAGGGAAACGAAAACAGCACTTGGTTGGCTGCTATCACTAATGAATCGGAAAGAATAACATTACTAACGGAAATAATTAAAAATGATACTACACTATACCACCAATTATGCGAAACAATTGGGGACAGGGAGTGTTTGGATAACTTATTTTTCGGGTAACAGATCATTAACGAACAAGTTTTTACCAGTGTCACAGAAGGCATACGAAACCAAGAAACAGTGATACATATTAAACAGACAAATGTACTGCACTGTGTAGTACATGTCTTACAAATGGAATAACACATAACTTACAGTATTAACTTCAACAAATTCAAATTTCCATAAAATTTTTGTCTATATTGTAATTTTGTATCAGAGCATTTTTTATTATTCTTATTTTATTTTTTAACGCTAAATCTCACAAACGAACAGAATCACATTCTTATTATTCTAATCACTTCATAGCCGTCTCGGTTTTGTTTCGGCTCCTCCTCGTCGTAGCACGGATCTTAGTCGTCGATGACACAATGATTTCATCGCCCGTCAGTACTTAATAATCGGCCTCATCGAAATCACATTCGCGCCACATTCTTAAAATCCTGAAGATTTTTTTTATCAACTCAGCTACACCTGATACAAATTGGCTGTAGCCAAGGGAGTATCTAGGATCACAACTAGAGGGTGGAGCAAGATCTGAACTAGAGGGGGGGGGGGGGCAACTCGTATTTATTTCAAGGAACTGGGGTGGAGGACTGAAACAAGACGATTTCTTACAGAATGAATATAAAACCTATAGAGGAAACTATTTTTATTGTTGATTAACATAGTATTCCAACCACTTAATCCAAGGATCTACTATGTAGATAATTAAGATTGTAACTCAATTATAATTTTTTATTGAAACATTAATCGTCTCGGATTCTCAGAAATTTTTTCAATAACTTGATTTGACAATATCTCACGGCGTACTTTCACGAAATTTTGATGCAAGCTCACCAGTCATAATCTAGTCAATTTTTCCTGTCCCATAGTGCTTTTGAGCCAGTTCTTCACTCGTCGAAGCGTACTGAAGGCAACTTGATTTTACTTATAGGAGGGGGGGGGGAGGGAGGGAGGGACAGCAGCCCCCCTCTGCCCCTCGCTGGATACGCCCATGGCTGTAGGTAGCCTATTGCTTGAATTTGCCGGCTAGAACGCTTTCGGATAATCATTTCTTTTCTGTAAGACTGGTTTATTTAGTTATCAGCCAGATCGCTGTCTCTCACGGATGCTGTTCTCTCTTTGGTTTTAACTTCTCCTGGCGTACCTACGGCGGGTGGGAGCTAGTTTTTCTTAAGGCCACGTCGATTTAGCTATGGAACTTGTGAGATGCCGAGTAGTACGTTGGGTTTTGGTGTGTGGTGTAATATGAGCTGTTCCCAGCAGCCCGAGAGTGAGGCAGTTCTCATTAGTGAGAGGCGCGCTCGTTTGCCACGTGGATGGCTGGCCTAACGCCCACGCAGACGCCTTGTTAGTGTATATATAGTCGTCAGGCAGGGACGTCGACCCGGGGGCGTCAGTCCAACACCAACAACACCGGCCGACGCGCAGCCGTAAAGCCGGCAAACTAATGCACGCGGACATTGTTACTCTCACCGCAAGAGCCAGAAATAACTACACAAGAAATACGTATGCAGCGTGTGGTCAACAGCTCTAAAAGCAGGGCAACGGTACACGAAAAAATACAAAGAAACTGCAAATCTGTAATAAAGACAGCGGAACAACACAGATGGACAAGCTGTTTTATGGTTGTATGTATAACGTTAATTTACGAAAAGAGGTTTTTGTTATTTTAGTTTACTCACTATAGGTTGAGAAACTCTCTGAAGACAAACAGATTTTTAAAAAAAATAAACATTTTTTTAGTTGTAGCCTATTAAAACTGACAGTACAGGAAAGTAACATGTTTTATGGATGTCTGCAAATATTCTTCTATACAGTGAGTAGACAGATAGGAATATGCAAGTTTTGTTTGATTGTACAGTGAAAGGGGCAAATGCTGGAGAAACCGAGAAACCGTCAAGAAACGAGATGTGTAACTTGGGCAGGGTACATTGAGTTGATGATATGGGCAGGTTTCCCGTTCGATTAGAGAGGAGTTAGGGAGCGTGCATAAACCACATAGCTCCATTTTGGCCTCCTGTGAACCCCCTTCCCCCCAAGTAGCCCGACGTAGCTTTTGCCACCCCCCCCCCCTCACGTATCACGAAGCTTTTTTCCCTTTTGATTGCAGAAGACATTTTGTATTCTCATGTCAAGCTATTGTAAATTACATACGGAGATAATTGACTGAGGGAAAAAAATATTCACAAGCTGTCGTGAGTTCTGCTCCTCATTTTAACTGTGAAAAATGTTATGAAAGGAAGGCTACGTGGCCTGGCTCTAAACCCCCCTCCCCCCACCTAGCCCAGCATTGCCTTCCAACCAACCCCTCTCCCCCCCTCCCCTTGGACCGAGCCACGTAGTTTGTGCACGCTCCCTAATGAGAGAATGTTCGGGGAAGGGAGAGAACGGTTGGCGAGGCCTTTGCTTGAGTATGGTGAGATAGTATGGAACACTCAATATAAGTTATCTAATTTAGTAGTTGTAGGTTTATGCAGAGGAGAACATTTGGAATTGTCTCTGTAAATCACCATAGGATACTTTTAGCAACTGATAAGGCAAAGGAGTTGTGATGGGAGTGACTGGAAAACAAGAGTCAGGCGTCTCAGAGTGGTGTGTGTTGATAAGTGATGCATTAACTAAAAAAAATTGGATGAATATTTCGAGAAGATTTAGGAATATCAAATGGAAGAGAAAAGAGGAGTATGGCTCTCGTACTTTATTTCATTCGTAAGGAGCTTAGGAAGGCTGATAGATACCCAACCATATGTCTCAATCAGTGAAATAATTTAATGTACAACCATCAGTAAATGCGAATAAAAATTGCCACCGCATAAACTCAATCGCAACTAAATAACAATGAAACGCATAACGACACAGAGACGTTCGAGATATAATTTACTTGCACAATGTTAAATGGAGGGGGAATTCAATAGAATTGTAAAAATGAAGATAGTTATAATACTGGCATTAAGGAAGTAGGTTATTCAAAAGTAATAGAACAAATTCTTTGTAAATTGATATTTTCTTATGACATGGATTGCGACGCCCTTAACGCAACCAGAAGGTGTATTTTCAGCTGAAACGACATCTCAGGTTGTAATACTTGTTAAACTTTCTCAACTGTTGCTCAGAAAACATCACCTGGAGCTTTTCTTTCAACCGTTCTATTAGTTCCGGGCAACAACCACCGGGGATGATAAAACGGTTGTGGATACTGATGTTATAATTCTTTTCTGTGCGGACGTTAATCCTTGTTAGCGACCACACCAGGATCTGATTCGTTGCCAGCCATGCGCGGCGAATGCGTAACCGGCCAGATTCTATTGTGTATCCTGTAATCCTGGCCGGCATTCGCTACACACCCAGTGCAGAATCAATTTGTCCGATATTGATTCTCCATTATCGGCTCGCCCAGTCCTGTTCGATATTAATGGACCTAGCCACACCACTTTCACGCCGCATATAACTCAGTCTCCGTAGTGCAGGTACCGGATTATACATCCGGCACTTCTTACGTTCCACGTTTGAATAGATTTTACGTCTGCGAAGTATCTGAAGTACATTACTACCTTATAAACAACATATCATATTGCTAATTTAGAATAACATGACGCCGTAGCAATACGAGTCTTTACCCGGATCTTTTCTCATGGGCGGCAGCTCAAAACTAAGTGATTTGTTGAAGTAACAAGAATAGCACAAAAGGACGTTGTCACAAGAGGTTTTATTAAATCTTGTTACAGCGCAGCGTCTCCTGAGGGAAGTCCAACTTATTACTCTAGGCGCAAACTTCATTACAGAACCAAAAAAAAGAGAGTAAGAACAAGAGTCACGAATCAAATGAGTACAGTTCCTACGAACATCCCAATCCCAAAACTATTATAAACCTACATTTCCTCGCTGTTTCGCTCGCGTCGACTTAGGTGCATCTAGTAATGCGTTTTGTTTTTCTTCTACTAGCAAAGCATAAACGTTTCTATTGTAGTATACGCTATTATTGCGGGGTATTTCTTCTGCAGTTGCTTGTTAATATAATAAGTACGTCAACGTAACCGTTTTTTGGATTTTATTCATTCTAGGACACTTTTCTCTTCTCGTCGAGGTATCTTCAGTGTACACTGTTTTTTCTGTAATATGTTATCAGTTTTTAACTATTACACATAATGGTACTTGTTTAAATTTATAATAAAACTAATCTTAAGTATATGAATCATTACATATTCGTAAAGAAGATTTGTTTACATTTCATAAAACTAGGAAAATTTACATTACTGTTTTGAGATGTGGTTGTTGGTTACCTTCGTTTACCGTAAATTGAATTCCACAATTTTGCTGCACTTACTGTAATAATAATCTTTGATGCTAGTGTTTGATTACAGATTTATGTTTATTTCAGCGAACTATATGCAGAAAACTGAAGAAATAAATAATCAAAGATACGCCGTCAAAAAAAACAACGTAAAAAGAATCGAAAGGGTGGACTGTTTATCTGTGTTGTATCGTAATCTTTGGTGGGTTAATCTGAAAGGAACGTTAATCTGAGATGCAGTGTGATATGTTCTCGGTAGGAAAGAATTAAAGTTGCTTGCCCCGGTCCTCGGTCACATAGAGCCGTTCGATATACGGCACATTTTAAGATAGACTACATGCTTTCAAATTAGCAAAGCTCCATCCAAATTTCCACGGTAGTTTCTGCGTGTTCAGGTACAAAGGGACAACCAGATGCAGTCCGCTTACAGATTAAGAATAGTATAACATGCGAAAATTTAGATGGCTGTTCGTTACTCAATCACACCGTAGTGACTTATTGGATTTGAATGAAATTTGGTACGGAGGTAGAATATGCTCTTTTAACACATAATTATTATCCCGAAAAACTAACGGACGAAAATGCGAACACACTGAGAAAATAAACAGAAGACGAAAAAATCAAAGTATACATTTTACTAAGAAATGAGAATACACAGCTCTAATAGCACTGGTATTATAGATAGGTATATATAAATTGTTCAAACCCTTAAACCCTTCCTGCTGATTTTAATGTAAATGACCTCCTGCATCCGAACATGACATCCGTTTTCTCCCAACCCCCACAGTTTTTGCCCCCCCCCCACCCATTTTTATTAATTTTCAATAATTTTGAGGGATGAAAAGGATTATTTTAATTTTTACATTTCTTCTGAGGGGTTAGAGAGGTGAAAAGTTCTAAGAGATTAACATTTGTGGGAAGGAGGTAAATTTTGAGGGAATTGCCCCCTTGAATTATTAAAAAAAATAAAAATGTTTGTCTTCTTTATTCGCAATTTTTTATTTTCTACATATTCCAGGCTTCTAGCCCGCCTTGTCCTCCCCCAAAAATATATTGCAACAATAAATACACATATATTGCAAGAGTTCAGATCGCGCTGCCTCTCTCAATACGTAACGCCTACAGATTTGCATTGGAATTTTCATTCGTTTTTTCTTTTTCCTGTTCCCGTGAAAAACGGTAGAAATTTTTTCACTCCCGTTTTTTTCAAGTGAGTTCGGGAGTGTGTGTTTTGATAAATGCCAAGTTATTTATTTTCTGTTTAATTATGCCACGTTAGTGTAAAAATAATCCAGCTAGCTTCTGCTACGTTTGTGACGAATTGACTTGAAAAGATTTTCTCCGCTTCTTAAAACCGCTTATAAATTCTACTTTGATAGCAAAGTTGGAAATCAGGGCAAGGTTTAGGCTCCAACAAAAATTTTCTGCACTACTTGTTACAGTAGCTTGACCAAATGA
>CM061914.1:47826520-48042387 GCA_031002005.1 Vandiemenella viatica
ATCCCCGTTCACCTACTACTAACTTCCGACGCTGGAATTCACCGACCGACGCTACTGCCGTTGTCTGGAGGCTGCTACCGCGTTGTTCCTCACCGCCGTTGAGCTGCTGCTTGGCTCCAAATGCTGCTTTTGACTCCACTGGTTCCTGGGCTCGAACCGACGTTCTCCTTCTTCCGGGCACTGTTCCACAATTTTTTACATTCGCGACTACCAACATTCACTTTCTAACACCTTCCGTATCGAATAAATCCCACGATCTGACAGCCACTTTTGTAGTTGGTCTCTGTTTATGCGCGTGTGGTGCAGGGTTTGAGTCCCGCAGATGACGCCAGAGACCCGTTTTGGATGGCTGAGTGGTTATTGATTGGTGACTGGTTGGCTATCGGAGGTTAGTGATCACACCTCCGATAGCAACGTCTTCTTGATGTTCTTCTTTTCTTCTTGTCAGGACGACGGCCTTCTCTGACACCAGTCGATCGTTGATGACGCAGAATCGACAACTGCGCGGACACTAGCCGCCGAAACGACTAATGAATAATAAAAGATGTTACTGTTTTTATTGAAGGCTGCGTAGAGTTCTTTGGCTTGAGTGTTGTTAGCCTGATACGGTTTAGTAAGGTTTATTACTGACGGAAACAGAGATTACAAATTAGTTCCAGTTTATTCGCCGTTAAGTTACACACGGACAGTTACAAAAATACAGGAACGTAATTTCTGCACCACGCAATATGTTAGCAATACCCCCGCTAGCTTGAATTTAGACTCGTTGCCGAAATGGGGTACAAAGTGATATGTTGGTAGTAAAATCACGACACACGCGCCTACATTGATGTGTTCACGTTCTCACTCCCGAGGCGGACTGCCTGCGTGTAGCTGCCGGCCAGCGCGAGCGCTGATATCAGCACATACCGTCTCAGCTTACGGCGTACGGCTGTGCAGCTTGCCAGACGCGTATATTCACTTCGCTTTAACACAATATTACGGGGATTTATTTGGTTCCCTTACACTAGGAAATGTGTGAAAAAAATTATTTCTCACATTTCCTGTTGATTTTAGGCATTATATACATTTCTTAGTAATTATATATAATGACACATTACATCCATTTCCCATAACATATATATTATACATGATTAATTGACTTTCGGGTTATGCCACGTTGTTTATTTGAATACCTGAGCTTTCGGCTGGTATCCTCCAGCCTTCGTCAGAGATAATATATATATATATAAAACATCAGCAATTTTGCTGCTGGCCATCAGGACAGAAAAATGCTTAAGAGTAATGTCTCGATTACTTATGAATGTGTTAGCGAATCCATGTGATCAAATTTGAGATACTCGTTGAAAGGCGTGTCGTTTACAGTGCCCTACACGAGGAGGATTGCTGTAAAAAGTTGCTGTGTAACGGAATGACTAGCGAGGACACAAATTCATCAGTCATGTGCCATCTGCACAGAAACAGCTGGTGTCCGTGTCTACATGTCACATCCCAAAACTAGCTCATGAATAACTTTGCTTTACGGTGCAGCAACGGCTACGGCGCTTGATTCGGGTTCAAGTTATACACAGACGGAAAAAAAAATCCCAACACCAAGAAAGACTTGTGTTAGATAAACGAAATTTGGTAGGCGTGTTTATACATCTGAAAGATGACATCGATTCAAATTTCGCGCTTCGCGCATAAGTGTGGCGCTAGTAGCGCTACTCAGAGCTTGCAAATCAGGTTTGCTTTAAATACGCGCTGTAAAGTTTGTGAACGTTATTTACCGCTGAGATTTGACATAGTGAGTTGATGTTAGCCAAGAATGCCTTTAAGAAGACGAAGAAGCCATTATCAACAGCTCACCGAGTTTGAACGAGGTCGTGTAATATGGCTACGAGAAGGTGGATTTTCTTTTCGCGATATTGCAGAAAGACTTGGCCGGAATGTATCCACTGTGCATGATTGTTGGGTGCAGTGGTCAAGGGATGGTACTGCCTCAAGAAGACCGGGTTCCGGGAGGCCACGTGGCACTACTGAGAGGGAAGACCGCCGTATTCGGCGTACAGCTGTGGCGCATCGTACTGCGTCTGCGGCAGAAATTCGAGCTGCAGTTGGTACCACAGTGACACAACGAACTGTTAGAAATCGGTTACTTCAAGGACAGCTCCGAGCCAGGCGCCCTGTAGCGTGCATTCCACTGACTACAAGCCATCGCCGTTTGCGACTCCAGTGGTGTCAAGCCAGAGCTCATTGGAGGACGGAGTGGAGATCTGTTGTGTTTTCTGATGAAAGCAGGTTCTGCCTTGGTGCCAGTGATGGCCGAGTGTTGGTCAGAAGGAGGCCAGGGGAACGCCTGCAACCAAACTGTCTGCGGCCTAGACACACTGGACCTACACCTGGAGTCATGGTCTGGGGAGCAATTTCCTATGACAGCAGGAGCACTCTTGTGGTTATACCAAACACACTGACTGCAAATTTGTACGTCAGTCTGGTAATTCAACCTGTAGTGCTGCCATTCATGAACAGCATTCAAGGGGGAGTTTTTCAACAGGATAACGCTCGCCCTCATACCGCTGTTGTCTCGCAACGTGCTCTACAGAGTGTCGACATGTTACCTTGGCCTGCGAGATCACCAGATCTGTCTCCAATTGAACACGTATGGGATATCATTGGACGACAACTCCAGCATCATCCACAGCCAGCACTGACCGTCCCAGTATTGACAGCACAAGTACAACAAGCATGGAACTCCATACCACAAAGTGACATTCGAAACCTGTATGACACAATGCATTCACGTTTGCAGGCTTGCATTCAAAATTCTGGAGGTTACACCGGCTATTAATTTAACAGTATTTCACATTTGAAATGCATTTTCTTGAGCTTAAATTAACCTGTGATCTTGAAAATTTAATCAATTAAACATGTTAACTTGACAAATGCATTGTCCAAATTTCATTACTCTACAATAATTTTTTCTTGGTGTTGGGATTTTTTTTTCCGTCTGTGTATATACATGGTCTCTAGAGAATTATTTAGAGCGTAGTTTCCCGAACTAACACACGGCCAAATTAATTTCATCCATTGGGGAGACGCATAAAAACAATAAAATACCTCGGCCTGAATAGACCTCCCATTTCCAGTTAAATGCAAATAAAACCATGATAAAATCGGTGAATAAATTTTCCTGTTCATAGGTTGCTTAGTATTCGAGAAATTTCTCTAATTTATATTAGTTTATTTACTGTAAGAATGAAGAGATGGGTCGCGATAGTTACATTGTGTGTCAAAAACATAGCAAACGTTCGAATACAGAACTGTATTGGAATGAAAAAATAGCTCTCCAAAACGTAACGAAAATAAAGCTCGAGTATTTTATGAATGGGACACGACATCTTCAAGGATATAACCTCCTTCACATCATCATACGCAGAAATATTAAATGAATGTGCTGTGGAGAAAGAACAAGAAAATTCTTGATTAAGAATAAGACAGATTTTTTTTAACTTATGGCTTTACGCCTCGTCGACGTCGAGGTCATTAGAGGCGGGATGGGACTGGGGGCAAGGAACGGGAAGGAATTCGGTCATGGCCTTTTTGAAAGATGCATCCCGGCATTCGACAGGAGTGATTTGGGGAAACCATGGAAAACCAAAATCTGGATGCCAGGACGGGGATTCGAACCCGCGTCCTCCCGAATGCGAGGCCAGAGCGTTAACCGCTCGCCCATCTTGATGGGTAATAAGATAGAATGGCTTGGGAAATACATCCTGGAATAATTCGGTTTCGTAGCTAAAGTGTTCTCCAGCATTCATTGAATTAATGCGGATCAAGAGGGAAAACTGGACCATAAATAGCAAAGAAATCTGACAATTAATTAAGGACTTTGTCTACTTTTGCCCCGAAACGTATCACACGTAAAAACAGCAAGCAACTCAATAAGTCTGTGAAAACTTCTATATCATCCCGTCGTTGTAATTGGATTAACTGACGTAAGAGACAGGAAAGTTAATGCAAATGAATTTATTACAAGGCTTCAGTGTTCTCCAATTCTTGTTACAAAACTTCGGGAGACGATTATAACAACATACACAATCACGAATAGAGAAAGCAAAAATAAACACCAAGCGTGCATCGTAAATGATCAAATGAATATTCTTGTTGGACAATAAATTAGAAAAAATATGCACAGTACTTGGCATTTTCAGAGAGTTATTGAGTTAGGTGAACAGTCTATACGAGGCAGTGTGGTTTTTAGTATCGCGAACTGCTTGCACAGCTTCAGGTGAAATGCGCCAGACAGTTTGTCACCTCATTTGCCCCACGTAGCCCAGCGTAGTCTTCTAGCCAACCCCCCCCCCCCCCCCCCGGACCGAGCCACGTAGTGCACGCTCCCTAATCACGTAATATATCAATCAAATAAGTAATAATAGTTTTTAATTTATATTATAATTAGAAACTTTTTTAAGAATAGAAATTTTTGTCATTCAATATGAGGGGCAGTTCTTTAGAAATATCATAGCCAAATGCTCAGAGAAGCTAATCAGAGAAAGTTTACTCACATTACGAAAAATATCAATAAAAATACAGTGATTAATTAATGCTTATTCGTTATTACTTAGACGCTCTTCCGGAAGAAATTCTTACTAGCACTACAGGAAATACGCGTCATTTTCGACGAGGCTTTGGGGCTAGTTCGTAACAGTTGTGGGGGCCAGCGGGAGCTGTGATGAGCTGGGCGGGGCGGGGCAGCGTCGAGGAATGCGTGTCCAGCCGTCGTCTGTCCCGTTAGTTGTCCGGAAATAATTTGCGAGAGAGAGCGACCGTCTGGTCTACGCACGAGGCTGACACGCGCGGATCAATGGCCTCCACCAAACACATCTCTGCTTTCAGCGTAAACACTGTGGACAGAATGTCGAAGCCCTCCAACAGTGCACACAGAGCATGAACACTCCTACCGTCAGATCAATTTATACCAACAACTGTTGATATGATATGTACCTTATACAGCGTAGCGATCATACGTCGCGTTCATACAGGATGATTCAAGGGGAATGGCAAGTATTGAAGGTGGTGTTATTATGGACAATATTGAATAAGAAAATTCATTTAAACATGTTTCCAATTTCCATTCGTTTTGGAGATACGGGTGCTTCAATGTTACGCATAAAATAACCCTCAGAAAATGATCAAGAGCACACAAATAACTTATTGAAGTACTTTATTCGTGCAAAATCACACGCATATTTTACAAAAGTTTAAATTAAATATTCGAAAATGCCACCATCGACTTCAATACAGCTTGCAGCTCTTTTCGAAACAGTACGTGTAGCTCTTATGAGTACGTATTGGTGTACTTTTATGAGGGTAGCAGTTTTTACAATGCGAGCGACTAATTCGTCTCTAGTGTTTACTTTCTCTTTGTACAATTAGTTTTTTAACCATCAGCACACACAAAAATCTAATGGGGTAAAGCATAGCATTCCAGCAATTGTATCTCCAAAACGTATGGAAATCGTACATTTGTTTATGGGAATTTTTTTTATAAATGTTGTACTTCATATTTAGCATTCCTCCTGAATCAACCTGTATATTAATAGGTATAAATATAAAATTATGTATTAATTTTGTTGTTTAGTGAATGCAAATGTACTACTGCTAAATTATTTTATGAATATTTTTAAAAGACAAACAATAACAGGTGACGGTTTGGAACCGAAGCAAACAAATATTAAGACAAAAAAAGGAACAGCGCAAATCATGAATAAATAAGTTGGACTGCACGAGTAAATTCACTTGTATTATGTAAAGATTATTATGATGGCAGGCAAAAGATCATGCATAAGTGAAACTTGTAATTACTTTATGATATTGTACGAAAAGACGAATAACAAAAATTTTATTCAGTTTAACTCGCAATATTATTTGGTGGAAAGCTTAGTCAACGAGTATTCTGAAGTAAGAGAATAAATAGCACGGCGAGGTGGTACAAGGTGGTATAAACGTTTTATTTCAGATATAGAGAGAAGAAGAAACTAGGAGTTTTAGTGATTGTAACTCGAGAGCTATCATCATAGGTAATCTAAGTTAAACATACGACATAAGATGTTCTTGTCCCGGCCGGAAGACTACCAAGATATATTGACGTAAACGTAAGCTAATAATAATTAGTCTAAACACAATAATTAAAACATAGATAGTTGTATATAAGAGTAAAAATGACGAGCCGCTTCTTACGGGAAAGCTTTGCTGACTTTGTATTCCAGGCTTGAGTCCAGGATAATAATCGTAAAAGTTTACAAAGTCAAACAGTATGGCAGAGTAGATTACGTTACAACAGCAACAAATTTCTCCACAGCAGATACCAATTGTGATTTTCTAAACGTCGTTTAACAACTGCAATAGTTTGCTTATCCAATGTAAAATGAGTTCACTAGTTGTCAGGAATCACGTACAGGGTGTAACAAAATGATGGAAACATTCTTCTAACTTAAAATTTCAGATGTTGCAGCTTAAAAAAACTGCAGTATATCTTATCACTCTACACGACCCGGGAACGGAGCAAAAAATGATAATTTGTTTTTAACCAGAACAGATAGGCGCCACAGATCACATCGCATCAAAGATAAACACACTTTCGTAACACATCATACATAAGCACTTTTTGTTAACATTGCTTTTAATTAAGTAATTTCAGTTATTTATTTCATCAGTTTTCTGAAATATAACACGTTAGAATACACTGATAGTGTGAATCAAACCACTATATCAAAGATTAACCATACAATAAATTGTTGTATCTACGGAAAAAAATTTCAAACGATACAGACCTCAGTTAGAATCCAAACCAAAGTTTCTGCTTTATATCGATACTTTATGTTGAATATTTCCTCTTTGTATCAAAATGCCTGATTTTCACGAAGCCTTATGAACATTTGATTAGTTAATTTCTTAAGTTTTCTGTAATACATTACGTTCTCCGTGGATTAGAATAATCTTTATGTAAAATATTTCCTCCGTGTATGAAAGTGCCTAATATTCACGTAGCTTTACGAAAAGATTTCTTAATTTTTTCTAAATTACGTTAAAATATATAGAAAATGAAAATAAAAATTTCCTGATATCTGAAGCAACATTGAAAATGAGTAACTAGAACGAAGACTTTTTATAAAACAAGTGGATTTTTTTCCGTTCTCCAGGATAATAAATGCTACTCGGAAAAAATGTTCAAATCCTAGATTTAAATATTTCCCAATCAGTTGCTAGGATAAGGAAATGTTTCAGTTGAGACCTTCATTTTATCTGCAATTTCTCGATAGCCATTTTTATAATCTGTTAATTGCTGTCACTGCCGCCACTTTACGGCTCAGTCTTTACGTAACAGGTACTCTGAGAGTAGAGTTATTTCTGCGCTATCCTATTTCCAGGGCGAGCCGGACTGGTGATAAACCCCGCAGCTTGCGGCCTGTGGGCTGAGTTAAGGAGGGTGTTGTTCCCTTCACGCCAATCAGCCCGCACAATAGGACGTAAATACCGTTACATAAATCACGTTAATTTACGACCCTGCCCGCGCTTCCTTCTCACAGGTTATACGGCCCTGCCACGCCCCCCAGTAATGGTCGTAATTGGCGTGGGAGTGACGCTACTATGAGGACTAGTGGTCCAGGACACGCCCCCGACTGCGGGGAAAACGAAGGGAAATCGTCGGCTTGACCAGACCTATTTGGCACACGGCTCAAAGAGCGGAGCGCTGTGGGACACAATGTCCGAGTCGACGTATGTGGGCAGTGGCAGTCATGAGACCCGCTTGCTAACGAAAATGTTACTTTCGACCTACATGGGCGCTGACGGAGTTCATTGTGCAATCTCTGACAGCGATAAAAGACCACTGTGACACGTACCCAAGTGTGGGGAAGACGTGAAATACTATGAGTATACAGGCAGTGGCCCATATCTGAAACACCACTTTAAACACAGCTGTGGAGATAGCACGAAATTCAGATCATAATAAGACATTTTTAGACAGTTTCACAGCAACCAAAGCTGATAGTGATACTAATTTAAAAAATTAAACGACAAGAAAAAAATGCAATGAGGTTGAGTTTCTTCCCTTCGCGTATTAATAGTTTGGCTCATTTTTCAGCTGATGCGTTCGTCAAGAAGCCGATTTAATCTTCCACGCGAAAGAACGTCCGATTGTTATACGGGTTTTTTTTTATCGACAAGCGCAGCGATCTCGTGGCTCAATGTTAACGGCGTCGAAAGGTCCCCGCTTCGAATTTTGTCTCGCAGGGAATTTGTAATGCCACTAACCCGACCTTCACGTATAGCACTGCTTACGAAGTGCGTCAGAACGCTTCTGTGGTTCGGATTCCACGCTGTAATGTAGGTCCCGTATACCCAGTAGGATTACCGGATTAGGATGACGAGGCTACGATAAGGGAGCGTCCATTAATTACGTGAGGTGAAATGGGGGGGGGGGGGTCCGGTGACATCTCACCAAACCTCACCAAGGGGCGGGGGGGAGGTAGACGGAAATCTCACGTGAGGTTTTGAAATTCTAGAAAGGACAATATCTAGAGCTAAAAAAAAAGTCTACAAAAGACACAGATTTCGACTATAAGGGGGTAAAATGGAAGCGGACACCGATTTTAAGGGGGTATAACTACCCTCGGAGGCAGGAGAGCAAAAAATTAATGATAAATAAAAAAAAGGCTCAAAAAACTACCAAGATGATCAGCAGGAGGCGTGGAGAGGGGGATCCGGAATTTCGGAAAAACACCTCACATCATTAAGTGCGGAATGCGCAGCAAATAAAAACACTGACACGAGGTCATTATGACCTTACTACCAACAACAGATTCGACCAACAGTAGGAGGATATCGTCATTAGTCATTACTATCAACAGAAAGCTGACAGAAAATAAACCATTGAGGGAAATGTGCGCGAAGATGAATGTCCCTATAAAGCAGTTTAGCTATGTGTATTAGATCAACCAATTATAATAAGTACTTATTTTGTGTTATATAATTTAGTTGTATGGGACCTTTTATATACATATATATATATATATATATATATATATATATATATATATATATATATATATATGTATATATTGCCATGGAGCGTACGCTCCGGTTGCAGTTTCCCTACACACCCACCTTCCCCCCTTTCTGCACCTACCTACATTATTTCCTGCAGGTAAACGTCACTGTAGCCTTTGATGATGAAAACAGCATGATATCCTATATTTAAATACGCTCTCCACTTTAATATTAAACCGACTGTGAACTTGGTATTGAAATGTTAACTGCAGCTCCAGAGAATATAAGTTCGAACCGTATATTCTCCATGGTGAGAGCTACACTGCTGTGGAGCGTGATGAATATAAAACTCCAATGAAATGATGATTTCATGAATTTGTGTGCACCACTGACATCTGCTTATGCTGTTATATTCGCCTATCGCAATTTCAGTGATTGGATGGAAATAATGTGCAGACGGTGAAATATTAATTGTTAGACCGAGTTTCCACAAATTCTAATTATTGAAATGAGTTAGCTGCGTTTGTTTTCGCCAAAAGACAATATATAATTTGGCGATTGCCTTTTCTACACATTTAGTACTAAAGCATACACAAATATGCAAAGTCTGATACAATATTGCACAGTGGTTCTGCTGGTGACACTTCATTAGATATGTTTAGCGCTAAATTATAGACGTTAATGCACAAATCTTTAACGTCAGTTAACGTTACTGGTTCAGCGACTTCAGAAGATGCAAACACTTTCAAATACAGCAGCAAGTTAGTCAGAAGGTCGTATAGCTTTTCTTGGATGCAAATAATATTATGTATGTTTGTACGTATGTTCGTTTGGATCAACTAGGACCACGTTAAGCCGTCGTTAGGTTTCAATTTGCTGTGGATGTGCACACATCAGTGTTACAAGGACGGTTGTTAACCTTAGAGGGCACCTACAGTTTATTGTGGAATCAGAACGATGGAAGCGTTCTGGCGTACTTCACATTATACATTAAGCTGTGCCAGAGCTGAAGGTCGGGTCAAGGGCTTAGGAAAATGCCCACCGAGAGAGGGATTCGAACCGGGGACTTTACGATCTCCAGTCAGATGCCGTGTAGTCTTAATGACAATGTTACTCAGGACTATGCTCAATGGTAGTATTACACGCTAATACTACCATCTAAGGGCGACCTACAAGTTTATGTGGAATACAAAGCACAGAAGTGTTCTTGTGAACAGCGAAGGACAGGTTAAGGGACTTTTAAAATCCCAGGTGGGACCGGCATTTGAACATGGTATCTTAAGATTCCCCGTGAGTCATTTTACTAAAGAGCCTTCATTCCACTGATTATTGTTGATAGGTTTCTATATTTTGCATCAATAACCTGTATTCCAATATATATATATATATATATATTGCGCCAGTCGGTTAAATGTTTTGGACCTCACAAATCCGATTCTAAACCTTAGCAGGGCACATGTTGCCTCCCACCTCCTCCCTCCCCCACTATCATGATTATCTCTGACCACCTGTGCAAATAATACAGCATTTAGTCTCGGGAAGTAACGTGTTCTCGTTCAAGAAAACGGTTCATGAACATAACCTAGATCCCCTCGGAGAGGTCTCAGGGTGTAGTACGGGTGTAATTCGGAGTAATTAAATAAGATTCCGCAGGTCCTACATAACACAGACAAATTTCGTCACCACACAGACCGTTATGATCCCCTGGAGAATATGGAGTTCCGCATTCACCGTCAAGTCTTCGATATTTGATTTTTAACAGTGTGGTCGGTTTCACATCTTGAGGAGTTTCCAAATCCGAGCTCTATGTACAGCACCCTCATGCGTCCACATTTGGACTACTGTTGCGCCGTTTGAGACCCGTTTCCGTAAAACAGAGAAAGTACAGAGAAGAGTCGGCCGATTCGTGGCTGCTTGTTACAGTCCTTATGAAAGCATCACAGAGTTGATTCGCAGATTGGGCTGGGATGCTCTGGTAGACAGGCGACGTAGATTTCGTTTGAACTTATTGGTAAACATGCGTATACCCACTTTTCATTTACGAGTGCGATGAAATACTTCGTCCACCAACCTACTTGGGTCGCAATGAGAGGAGTGATAAGATACGAGAAATAAGATGCCGCACTGATGCTTATATGAATTCTTTATTCCCTAGTGCTGTACGGGATTGGAATGCACGGAGCAGAGATAAATTCTGGTGCAAAGCACCCTCTGCCGCCCACAAATTTGTGAATTGCAGAGTACATTTGTAGATCGCGCCCTGGACTGCGCTCCTCTCGCCGACCAGTGGACGCTACCTGAAGATGATGACATGTTACGCCATCGAAAATTCGTATATCTGCGATCAATTGACCTGGCTGCACGCCCGAGAAATCTTCAAGTTACATTTGTAGATGTTGCTACAGTAGAACGCTGCGCGACTACCCCTACCGACGCAGATCCACGTCTAACAATGTGAGCTGTTGGTCTTACCTCTTTATTCGTATCGGCTCTGGAGGATAACGAGACACCGGCACCTGTGCACAGGCATGCGCAGTGTCGTTATGAGTGTGGGAGAGCTTGTGCCCTACCCGTGATAGAACCGGATTTGTCAGTTCTGGATCATTTACATAATTAGAGAAATGTTGTGTTGCCAACTGTCTGTGAGACATGAAACTATGTAACTATGACATGTATCTGTGTGATATGTGTACTTCATGAAGCGGATAGTATTGGGGACTATCGCATCATTCGCCTGAGTAATTGCGAGGAACCACCTAAAATCGGCAATCGGGGGGGGGGGGGGTCGATATTCGGGGATAATGACTCGATCCTAGTCTCATTGTAACTCCCCGAACCGATGTTGTGACGCCTTAAAGCGGTTGATCTTTCTTCTTCTTCTTCTTTTCATTATGGCCAGGTAGCGACCACGTGCCAATTTCAATTGCCGTACCGTTGTTTTTTTCTTTCTTCCTTTCCAGTACTCCTTCATTATTACACTGTTCTTTCTCTCTTCAGACCATTTTGCACCAGTTTTCTTCTCCTCTCTACCTTGGAATCCTGCCATATTCGAAATCTGTTTAACATAGCGTCCTGTTCACTGATATTATTTCGTTTCAAATCTTTTTTAACATCTTGAATGCAGGTTATAGTTAATTTTTTCCCCCAAAAATATTTGAATATCTTTTTTGTTAGCCTGGTGTCCTCCATGCAATAGATGTGTCCAAAAAATATCATTCTCCTTTTTCTGATTGATTTTGTTATTTTTTCAATGTTATGATAGGCCTAAATTTCTTCATTAGTTCCCAACTTCCATTATACCGCATTTTTCAATCGACCCAAAATTTTCCTTATAATTCTCCTTTCAAATACTTCAACCTTATGCAGTTTATAATTTAACACCACGCATTCACTTGCATAGAGACATTCCAGTTTCACCACTGTATTACAGTGTCTTATTTTAAGGTTTTTAGGCAGGCACTTTTTGTTGTAAAAATTCATAGGAATACCACACGCTCTTTCCATTTTGAGTATCCTTTCTTCTATTTCAAACTTTTTAATCCATCTTCTTGAATTATCTCCCCTAAATATTTGAAATTCCTTACCTTTTCAATTCGGCTAATAAGTGTCATTAGAAGTTCTGGAGAATCTTTTATGTTTGTAATGAATTTAGTTTTTTCCACTGAGATTTGCAAACCTGCTTGATTAGCTATTTCTTCCAAGAGATTAATTTGTGTTTCTGCATTTTTTAAGCTTTCTGAAACGATAACGAAGTCATCTGCAAATGCCAGGTAATGTATTGCAACACCTTTGTTTATTCCCCCCAAGGTTATTGGTGGAATACCATGTTCTTTTAATTTTTTCTTCCAAATCCGTACTATTTTCTCCAAGACACAGTAGAATAGATTGGGCGGTAAACTATCACCTTGCCGTACACATGTATTTATTTTGAATGATTGTAACGTTTCACCCTTAAATTTTACTATTATAGTATCTGTGAGGGTTTATCGTATTAAGTTTGCCAATTTTGCTTTAACCCCAAATTCCCGAATTACTTTACCTAAGGTTTCCCCGTCCACCGATCAAAGGCTTTTTTAAAGTCTATAAATGTTACGACTGTGTCTCTGGAGGTCAGATCTCTGTGACGGATGATGAACTTCAGATTAAAAATCTGCTCAGAACAAGATCTACCTTTTCGAAATACAACTTGGTATTCACTTAAATGACTGTGGAGGGTCTTCTCTACTCTTTTTAGCAGAACTATGGAGAATATTTTGAAAACAACTGGCAAAAGGGATATACCACTTTAATTATCAACCTCTTGTTTATCACCTTTCTTGTGTAATGTGTGTATTAAAGCTACCTTCCATTCATTCCAGATCTTTTCTGTTTTCCAAATATCTTCAAAGATTAAGTGTAGATATTTAACTACCTTTGGTTTGGGCCATTTTAATATGGAGTCATGACCACTAGCTTTATTAGTTTTAAAGAGTCAATTGCTAATTTATTTCATCAACTGTGGGAGGTACGTCGTCTTCCCGATTTTCATTTAACTCCGGAAATTCTAATTTATGTTTAGGTTCTGGGCAATTTAAAAGTTGAGCGAAATGTTGTGCAACTATGTCACAGTTTTTAGTATTGTTAAAATCAAGTTTACCATTTTTATCCTTAGAACAAACACTTTGGGCTTGACAGCCTTTCAATCTTTCGTTTTTTATTTATTTATTTTGCTAACGGCTTTATGCGTCGCCGATGCAGAGGTCATTAAAGACGAGAGGGCTGCGGACAAGGAACGGAAAATAATACGGTGATGGCCCTTTCAATGAACTATACCGGCATTTGTCTGGAGTGACATCGGGAAACCATTGAAAAACGAAATCTGGATGACCGGACGGGGATTCTCACCCACCGTGCTCAGAGAGTCACTGGAATCACATTTCCCGCGAAATAACGTTAAAGGAAGGATCAACCCATCAAGAATGCAAAGAGCTCATTGTAAAGAAGCCCGCGTTGAAAATCGAAATCCCTGTTTGGAATGTAATTTTTACGATTACTTAACCACACTCTCACCTCTGCCAAAGCATTTTGTGATTTAGATTCCATGTTAATTTATAGGTGTAGCCAAAGAAAGTTGCGAAATGGGCGTCGTGTTATAACTGTCAACAGATCAAGAATTTAACTTTGTAAAAAAAAAAGCAGCTCAAACAGGAAGTATGAAAGCAGCGAAACCTTATGTTGAGAAGGCGAACACGTTGCCCAGGGAAAAGCCGGAGGCGATCCAGCAACGTGTGCGGGCATCTGACACGTAACCGAGATGTTGGCACGTTCGCGCGCCACCTTATCATCAAATTGAGTGCCTGCCACAAATTGGTTTGTTCACAGATAGTGGAGAAAGTCCCTCAGACTAGCCTGTCTCGCCTTCGGACACTCTAGTATCCAGATCTGCAAACAGGTGAAAGAAACTCCACCTTCACCACGCGGATGCCTTGGAGATACATCGCTACCTGTTTTTTTAGTCGTTTTATTAAAAAAAGTGAAAGTTATAAACTTGACAGAACAGGTATAAATCACGTACTAAAATACAAATACATGCGCTGAAACAAAGTTTCATTTCGTGCCATATTCGAATTGACCTAATATATTTTCCAGTTTTTAGGAGACGGTATATTAACCAACAACGCTATCACCATATGAGTTTAGCATCCTTACCGAGCGCTTCATTTATTCCGCAACTGTAGAAATTTCTGTTACTTCTATCACACATACTTCAACCAGTCCACCTTTTACTTGTAAGTAGCGCGTAAAATACGTTAACAATACTTGATTTTGATACAACTACCTGGCTCCTTTTTGAAAATATTAATATCTCAGTGTGATTTCACAGAGATGCCTTTGCAATCGGTATGAAAATAAGTCATATTTCTACACTACCCTCAATTGTGTTCTTTGGGAACTTGCAGGGATCTATATTTAAAGAATTATGAATGAAACCGAACATGTAACCAACAGATGAAAACAGGCCATTGGCTCCATTAAAGGTACCGACAAAACGAGAACGTTACTCCTAACTTACTTCAGGAAACTTTTTTTTTTTTTTACTTTTACTTATGACTTTAGGCCTCGGCGACATCGAGGTCATTAGAGGCGGGATGGGACTGGGGATAAGAAACGGGAAGGAATTCGGCCATGGCCTTTTGAAGGAATCATTCGCCTGGAGCGATTTGGGGAAACCATGGAAAACCCAAATCTGGATGCCCGGACAGGGATTCGAACCCGCGTCCTCCGGAATGCGAGGCCTGAGCGTTAACCACTCACCCTCCACGCTCGGTTTTCGGTAAACAGAAATCTGGACTGCCTATAACAAGTACGCTTACTTAAACCAAAGATAAAAGCCTGTGTGGTCGTAATGACGTGGTGACAAGAGTTCTAATACTGCTGCGCAATCTGCCCCTATCGTAGCTACCCTAACTTGACGCGGTAGTGCTACCGGATATAGGGAACCAGCAGTTTAAGGTGGACACTGAAATACGGAATCGTTCTGTCGTACTTCACACAGTAAGCCGTGCCATAGCTGAAGGTCGAGTTAAGGGCCTTTCAAAATCCCCGCCGACACAGGGATTCGACCCGGGAACGTTTCGAACTCCAGTCAGACGCCTTAACCACGGAGCCACCAGACAGCTCCACTCATATCTCAGTTCGTATTGTTGTCCCGCCACGACATGCTGTAGGGCCCACAAGAATAAAAATGGCTTCCCAAGAAACAATTCTCAGCAGTTTCATTTACTTTAATTAATTTTTTAATTAAATTACGATGGAGCACCTGCATCGCTGGCAACTTCCCTACAGCTACTTTCCCACTGCGATATTCTTTTAGTCTTGATTTTTTTCAGTGCGTATCATCCTCTTCCTACTTTAACATTTTCCTAATTTTAAACTTCCTCAGTGTTTTTGGTAAATCGTTCATGACTACCCTTGGTAATTTATCCCTGACCCTACCCCCTCCTCACAAAAGAAATTTTTCATACTACTTTACCCCTGAAATCAATCTATAGTTTACGGTTATCCTCTCTTTTCAATTATTGATCTTAATCCTTCTAACAATATCCATCAAACCATTGCCACTGTCTCGGTTTACGCATTGCTCTCTATTAGAAAGCAGAATGAGAGCACGGTTTGATAGATGAAGTATCTAGTAGGTTAACATTACATGTGTTACTAGACTGTTTGTCACACTCTTTAGGCATGAAAACAATAAAGAAAGTTAATACCTTTTCAAAAGAGAATAATCTTCAAACAAACCCATTACTTTCAGTAAACAGTCAAATTTCATAATTTTGACCCTTTACGAAATACGCGACTGAAACTAAGCAAAAATATATCTGTGATCTAAAAATTACGTTGCTTTATTGGTTTAAAAATTTCTTCGTTATTCCTTCCGCGAGTCTGGAATCGTCTGTCAAACTCATCAATTTGTGTTCACATTGTTAAGGAATTTAGGTGAGCACCGTGGAGAAAAGATTCCTGGTACTGGCACACTATTCAATATGACAGCAAAACAATGAAGTGTCTTGGGCGAATTTGCAGGCATCGTAAAGGTCAGCTCCACCATCTGCCACTGTCGGCTCCCACCTGTTGCGTTGTTGCTGTTACGCTCATTCGTTGCCGTTAGCGTTCTTAGTTTCTGCAAAAAATTTTGGATAAAAATTTCGGTTTCAAGATTTTTGTTTCCTCATCATAGCAAGAACCAAAATTTGCAACATAGGGAGCGTCCATAAACCACGTAGCTACATTCTGGCCTTCTGTTAACCCCACCTCCCCCCACGTAGCCCGACGTGGCGCTTGCCTATACACCTCATTCCCCTCCCCCCCTCCCCACGTATCACGTAGCTTTTTTTCTCTTTTGGTTCCAGAAGACAATTTTGTACTGTTTTCTCTTGTCGGATTGTTGTAAATTACATACGGAGATAATTAAATGAAGGAAATAAATATTTAGATGCTGTTGTGCGTTTTGTTCCTCATTTTATATGTGAAAAATAATATGAATGAATGAATGGAAAGCTTCGTGGTCTGGTTCGGAAGCCCACCCTCTCCCCCAACGTATTGCAGCGTAACCTTCTAGCCAACCCTCCCCCCCCCCCCTTGTCCGAGCCTCGTATTTTATGGACGCTCCCTTACGTTAATGTCTGCATTACCATGAGCTAGAGTTTTGGTCTTACGCAATTTTTGTTTCGTTCTTGTCGTTTAACTTGAAAAGAAGGTGCCATCTAAGACTGGTCTGGAAAAGAAGGTGCAAACTACGCCTGCCGATGAAAAAATTGAAGCACCCAGAAGACATGGTGAGATGTTAATGGAGCTCCATACATACACAAACATACCATCGGCGGATGTATAAATGATTAGAATAGAAATTCTCTGTCACCTGGGTATAAGCGACATTCTTCCAAATTTTTGGAGAAGCGCAACGTTGTTAATCCTGGCGTCATAGTGTGGGAATCCATCGGGTATGACTTCAGGTCACGGCTTGGAGTGATTGAGGGAACTCTGACGGCAGAAAAGGTACGTCACGGACATCCTGCGTCCTAATGTGTTACCTCTCATGCGACAGTATCGTCATGTAATTTTCTAATAGGACAATGCTCATCCACACAGGGTGCGTGTCTTTGTGAACTGTCTCGCTGATGTTGAGGTACTTCCGTGGCCAGCAAGATCTGTCCCCGACAGAACATGTGTTATACCAGCTCCGTCCTAGTGCCAGTATCCAGGATATCAAGGACCAATTACAACAGTTCACTGCCAGCTTGTCTCAGGAGAAGGATAAAAAAGGCTTCATGACAACGTTCCCAACCGAATCTGTGCATTTCTTTAGGCCAAAGTGGGTGCAACGTCATTCTGATCGGTGATCTCATACTGCCAATTTTTTTTTTTTTGTAAATTGTACTCGATTTTGTAATCACTGAAATAACATCACATACCCTCTGAGCCCGTGATGTTCTGATGTTCTTCTGGGTGTTTCACTTTTTGCATCAAGTAGTGTACGAGGTGTGTTCAGAAAATAACGGGAATTTTTAAATTTCGCGGGTTTGGAGAGTCCAATTGTCAAAAAAAAAAAAAATTATTATTTTGGTATACATGCCCTGGAAATATGATAAAATTTTCAGCTGTATTCATTGCTTACTTTGTCTGTGGCAGCCGCTAAGGTTAGACGTGTTTTTATGAGCTCGGCGATTTTCGTTTGTTAAAAGAAATGGATCAAAGAATTTGTATCAAATTTTGCGTAAAAAATGAACTAAAGTGTAACAAAGTGTATAATATGTTAACAAAGGCCTATGGTGAGTCTGTTATGAGTAAAACAAGAGTTTACGAGTGGTATAATCGTTTCCAAGATGGCCGTGAAGACGTTGAAGATGACGAACGCCCCGGACGCCACAGCACATCAACAACCGATGAAAACGTGGAAAAAGTGAAAGCAATGGTTATTCTTGGCCAAACACAATACTGTAACGATGCCCCAGCCTCCATATTCGCCAGACATGGCTCCGTATGACTTTTTCCTATTTCCAAAAATAAAGAGAACCTTAAAGGGCCGTCGTTTTACAAGCATAGATGACATTAAAAGTGCGTCGCTGAAAGAGCTAAAGGCTATCCCAAAAATCGAGTTTGAGAAGTGTTTCGACGATTGGAAGAAGCGCTGGCAGAAGTGCATAATATCTAATGGGGACTATTTTGAAGGCGACAACATTAATGTAGACAAATAAATAAATATTTTTTTCAAAAAACGAAAATTCCCGTTATTTTCTGAACACACCTCGTATATCGCCAAAATTGTCGGTTCCCAAAGTTGGATGCCATACCCCAAAGAAGATGATGATACTTTCTGACAGCAATTTCACCTTCCATTATCACAACGTTGGCGTTGCAATTTGGAAGATGAAATGCCTAACTGGATATCTGGAAGTCCTCCTTTCGAATCCCGTTTACAGCCGAATGTTTTACGAACTCTTAAACTGACCTTCACTTCTGCGAAAATTTTGTGTTGTTAATGTGTCGGGCAGAGTATTTGAGGTAGTTAAAATTTGAAATGTAGTCTTCACGGGTTTCCCGCCGTATGTTGTTGAAATGCAACCGAACTTTCGGCGGCTGACTCTGCCGCCATCTTCAGGTTGGATGTTGTGCAGGGAGTACCAGCGCTGCACTGGTTCTCCCTGCACAACATCCAACCTGAAGATGGCGGAAGAGTCAGCCGCCGAAAGTTCGGTATCATTTCAACAACATACGGAGGGAAACCCGTGAAGACTACATTTCATCGATACGCCGTGAAAGCCTTCAATCTCACAGTAAAACACTTTGAAATTTGCCTGTAAGAGATCTGGGCGTTGCTTGGGGATAAAGTTAAATGTCTAGAAAGGTATACTGTATTTCTGTGTAGAACGGCTCCAGATCGTGCGCACACTGACCCTCCCATCGGCCACGATCAATTACCGCCCGTCTAATTGCCGGTCAGGTACAGCTAACGTCCCGAACATTGCTCGTAATTACAGACGCCGACTCTCTGCTCCCCTAACGCCTCCGTTCCGGCACCGAACCGAAACAAGGTCGGAAAAAAACTCAGACAAGAACTAATGTTTTAATTGTGCCCCAGATAATCCGCACAGGTCCGGAGAAAGCCGTAACATAGCGCATATTTTTTTAATTATATTTTCTGGTAAAGGACTGTCGGAAATCAATTTCGATGTGTAGCGAAGCTGCGGGGGACATACTTTCCTCAATTACCAACAGATAGCGCCCCGTCTAGCATTAGACGCAGATAGCATCGACAGCGCCCCTAGCGGCCGGGCTGCAATTAGGCCCGGGGACGCTTTAATTACAGCCGCCGCGCCGGCTTTTTGCGCCCTTCCGGCGGGTCCGCACCTGGCCGCCAAACACACTCATAGTTCGTGTCTCTCCGTGTGTGTTTCCTGCCCGCCACGACCCGTGTACCACACTAGGCACAAAAAAACTCGGCTCAAATATTACTCGCGTTCGTTTAGCGCCAAGTATGAGACCGCCGTATATACCCTCTTATGTTCTTCTTATGTCGTACTCATGACAGACTAAATCTCGAAAAATTCAAGAGATAATATTAATGTATGCCAGGGACAGAATTTTATTTCAGCAGCCCAGTGGCAAGTTTTTCATGTTGCCAACATCGCAGAACTAAAGTCAGTTCTATCAGTACAAAGGTCTATGTGAGAAGAAAAAAAAATTTCCAAAACAAATCATTGTTCTCAACTATAAGGACCTTGTTATATCAGCCACGCAAGTAATTTTTTCCATTTTTTTTTAAGTACATTTGTTTTCATGTCAAAACTGTGAACCATCTAAAAAAAAACATAAGGGGGCGTGCATAAACCACGTAGGTCCATTTTGGCCTCCTGTGAACACCCCCTCCCCCCACGTAGCCCTACGTGGCTTTTGCCCCCTCTTCCCCCTTTACCCCCCCCCACCCACACGTAGCACGTAGCTTTTTTCCCTTTTGATTCCAGAAGACATGTTGTACTGTTTTCTCTTGTCAGACGATTGTAAATTATATAAGGTGATAATTAACTGAGGGAAATAAATATTTACATGCTGTTGTGTGTTCTGTTCCTCATTTTAACTGTGAAAAATGTTATGAAAGGAAAGCTACGTGGCCTGGCTCGGAATCCCCACCCGTCCCCCCACGTAGCCCAGCGTAGCCTTCCAGCCAACCCCTCCCCCCCTCCCCTCCTGGACCAAGCCACATAGTTTGTGCATGCTCCCTAACCTACAGTGAATGGCACAGATTAAATCTCAGAACTTTCACCCATCTATTCTATTCACAATTTTATTATGAATAAGGTGAATGCCAACTTTTCAGTACTAACAACGACATCTCAGATGATACTAAGTATGTGATGCTAAAGTACACGTTTTCAACTCTAAGAGGCGCTGAAGGAGGCAGTACTTGCGACGGTATAGAGGTAGGGTAAGGTCCATGTGGGTGGTGAAGTTACCTCGCACCCCGCGCCATCCCTATGGGTTCCCAGTTTGCGAACCTATTTTTTTTTTTTTTTTTTTTTTTTTTTACTTATGGCTTTACGCCTCGTCGACGTCGCCGTCATTAGAAGCGGGATGGGACTGGGGACAAGGAACGGGAAGTAGTTCGACCATGGCCTTTTTAAAGGAAGCATCCCGGCATTCACCGGGAGTGATTTGGGGAAACCATGGAAAACCCAAATCTGGAAGCCCGGACGGAGATTCGAACCGGCGTCCTCCCGAATGCGAGGCCAGAGCGTTAACCGTTCACCCACCACGCTCGGTGTGAACCTATAGCCTAGATGGTTCGTGAATGGCTAAATACAGTCCCGATCCTTGCTCTCCAATCCTCTCCCAACCTAATGACCTCGACTTTCACGATCCGTAGAGCCATAACTGAGAAATTGGAGATCGTATCGACTTTGACGCATTTGGAACTTTTAAAGATTTCTGGGGTGTATGCCTGAAAAAAACATCACTTTACCTAAAAATAACAGCAGGAATCATACCTTGGATACCATCAGTTGAGGTAAACGTGTTTCAGCAATCTAAACGTTATCATCCGCAATCTGTTCAATAACGTCTGTGATGCAGGTACTGATAAGACAAGTCAATAAAAAATCTTAAGTAACGTTAGTATTAATTACTACGGGTATTAAAGAAAACCAAAAAACCTATCAAATCTTACATTTCCAAAATTTGATGTTAACTGTAATGTATTTCGAAGTTCTGAATGATCTTTTAGGGCCGAAATAAAAAATAATTAAATCTGTTGTTTTACTTCCCGCTCTATATTAATAACAGCTTAGACGAAATTTCAGTCAGAGCACTTCAGAAAGTTAAACTGTTTTTCAGAGTCGACTACAAAGTTAACCAATTAAAGCAGGAACAGGTGCTTAAGACCTGTTTAACAGTCTATCAGTTAATAGCCGCGAAAGTTTACGAAACAGATTCTGAATCGGACGCACTTAATTGGAAGTTTGCGTTAATGTAAAGAAAAAAGAAATCGCTTGAATAATTCAACGATCAGATGCCCACACACGAGCCACAAAAGGCTTTCTCCGCGGCATTCTCGCCCTGGGAAATAAAGATCTACCGTAAATCCGCAAAGAAATCGGAATCTGGTTCACGACAGAGAGAAAACCTGATATTTCCATCTCATTTGCAGCGGACCGAAATTTATTTGTTGTGCGGCATGGAATGTGGACCGCTTGAAAGTTGTGCACAAGTGAGGATCGTAACACTGATTAAGCGGAAGGTACGGGTTTCGTTCAATGCCTGACTGGCTGTTCGGAGTCCACTGCCCTTAGCTATTTACTCCGACAAATAGTATTGTTATAACTAATGGTATTAGGAAAATACTAGAACGGTGTCAAAAGTTGTCATCTCAGCTACAGGCCGCGAGACCAGTTATTATTGTATGCTGCTGCTGTTGTTGTTATTTGGGTTTTATGGTTCGCCGACATCGATATTATAAGCATCCTAACAAATAAAACAAAAAACAAAAACTGTTACGGCTACTTAGCTCGTAAATAATGTTTACGGAATATCTTAAGAAACTTTGTTTGGCGTGCAGTTTGCCTAAAGCATCACCATCTACGGTGATGGCACAGAAGTCTTGTGCCAGCAAAGCAAATTGGAAGATCTATGCGCACCGGTAGGTGATTATAATTTTAAAGAGTTTTATTGAAGTTAAATCTTTTTTGCTATATTTGATGGTAAGGTATTTAATTTAGCAGTTTAACGGAAACATATAACGGAAGCGAGATAATAAAGGCGTTTAGAGAGATTACAGTTCTTTTTTACTTACGACTTTACGCCTCGTCGAAATCGAGGTCATTAGAGGTGGGATGGGACTAGGGACAAGGAACGGGAAGGAATTCGGCCATGGCCTTTTTGAAGGAAGCATCCCGGCATTCGCTTGGAGTGATTTGGGGAAACCATGGAAAACCCAAATCTGGATGCCCGGACGGTGATTGGAACTGGCTTCCTCCCGAATGCGTGGCCAGAACAACAAATGTTATACTCATCATGGTGATTTATTTATTTCGTATCAGAAACATATTCAGGTACACATTAATTAGCATCATATTGTACCAGACCAAAACTTTACCACTTACACTGTATTTTCCGAGGCCTCATATAAGTCAACTTCCTAGCGGAGGTTGAACATAGCCGACACTGGAGCATTTTCTGAACAGTCTGATCCTCTTCACTTCATGGTGTCGACTTCAGTATTGCCCTATCTTGCTAGGTTAATCTTGGATCAGACCAATCCTGATCTCAAGCTAATCAGAAACTTCCGCATCAGCCAGCTTTGTCACAGCCAGGTGGGAAGCGAGCCCTAGTTTGTAACATGGCTTTTGCAGTAGCAGTCTTGGTTCCTTTGATGTTATTAGGAAACTTTTCCTGGCCTTCAGTCTTTGCCTGTGCGGTAAATGTCCATGCGATAGATGAGATCTTCCAAGATCTACTTTCTTCCTTTCCTTGTTCACTGCTATTTCTCTTCGAGCTGAAGATGATGCTGCTCACAGCCGAATAAGACTGTGCTAATGCAGAAATTCGGATGGTTTCAGATTGGCTGCCTCATTGTGATCCAGTTTTCTAATGAGCTGGTGGAAACATTCAGCTTGGAATTATACAGCATTTCCTGAATGTTAAGCATCTGTCAAGGGTGGCTCCTAGATATTTTGGAGTGTTGCAACTCCAGACCATATTACCTTTAATCTATGATGATGCTGAAAAAATGGAGAAAACCTTTTGCAATACAGCTGTTCTCCTCTTCTCAGCCGCATAAAAGTCAACGTGAATAAGTGTGAAGATCTTTTGAATCGAGTACTATTTGCATGTATCGTTTGTTTAACTTAAACGATACAACCACGCGACAAGGAGTGGCAACTAGATGTAGTATTCGACCGATTAGACGATAAATTAGAATCCCCAGTGTTTCATGTTTCAGTCACTGTAAAATGATTTTTTAGATTGTAGAATATCAAATCTACATCTACATTCATACTCTGCAAATCACAAACATTGTGGGTGGCAGTAAGTGCTAAGCACCAATCCTAAACCCGCCCATTCCAATCCCGAATAGTGCGAGGAAAGAAGGAATACATATAAGCATATATATAAATAGAAACAAAATAAAATGTTCCAAGTCATAACAAAATTCAGCATAATTTGGGGTTCAGGAATTCCTAAGTCATTTCAGTCTGAACAGGATTTTTCGCAAGGAAATTATGTAAAATAGACTAGCTCGTTCGTATATTCTGTTGATTTTGGAAAACAACTGGGAGGTTAAATCTGAGTTACTACTTTTGCGTATTTTTATCATAATGACCAATAAAACAATATGAAAGTTGTCATTTATAACCGTAGGGCGCTTCTCTGTAAATATAAATTTGAAATAGCACCATCAATTTAAAGAACCCATTTCAATTATGGATCGTCGCCATAACAACATTCTTGTCAATATTGTAAAACTCGTTGCTTTTTTTTTTTTTATTTGTATCATTACTTCGGAAATGAGTAATAAACACGCTTTATTGCACCCGCTTTTAGAAAACTTCAGTATCTGTGCCTCTTTTGGCAAGTTAATTGCAAATGAAGAACAAACCATTTCTTTTTTGCAAGAAATAAAATTTATTCGTTCGCGCTACACGAGGTAATAACACATATTTGTTGTTTAATAACTTGTATCAAAGTGTATATGTTCCTTATTATTAACGTCTGTATATTTCGGAAAGTATGCAAAATACCAAAAAAATGTATTCTTCATTTTCTATTTGTCTCGTCGTGATCTATAAGTATCAACCATCAAATCCGTAAAATTTCAGTGGCTGGGATATCCTAGAATCCCCAGCTGATGTTATAATAATGTACAACATCAAAAACAGAAAATAATTTTACATAAACTCAGTTCGGCGTCATTTCATCGAACAGCTACGAGGATAAGATTAAATGAAACAATTTTGGAATGCCCTGGTGGCTAAGTATGAGTAATATTAGGCAGAATAACCTTTTAACTAAACTCTATAACGACCTACAACCCATGCGCATTACTATCTCTGCGTAGATTCAATCCTCCTGGCGAATGATGGGTTGAAAATATCGGTCGCCACATACCTTAACCGCGTCAATAGGCCTTTGTGTGAATGAATTCATCAGCTATCCTCTTTCTGAAATCACTTACCTGAAACAGACAAAAAAAACAGCATGATGAAGTGAAACAAAAACATAACATAACCAATTTATCTACATAGAAAAGTATGATAGAGTAGTGTTTTGATGTACAATACATTCTCTTTAACTACCGTATTAAGTGACTTAAGAACAGCTCATTTAAGTTAAAGAGTTTTCCTCTAACACACATGCTTTTCATCAGCAGACAAAGCTATTACATGATAATGCTTTATGGGAATACATCTATCTTACTGTGATTGGTAATACCTTCGTATCAAGATTAAATATCAAGTAATAGATCCAAAAAACTGTAAAAATTATTAAAGGTAATAATATTTAAATCCATTTCTAATACTATTTCAAATCATTAAATTAAAGTTGAGTTGTTGAAAGTCTTGTTTTTTTTGTAAATAAATCAGAGTATACTTTTTGCACTCAAAACGTTTCTATAAAGTTGTTCTCGCCACACAACTTCTACTCTTCCATTCGACGACATTGAGCAGAAAGTATACGAATTTCACTAATAAAAGCCGTTAGTTCTTATTCTTTATGGTTTCCTTAGTGTACATCCATTCTAGCATCATATGGGTATCATATTAATTTTTGACAGTTCTTTCAGGACAGGTTACGCTGATAGGAAACAACCGCATAACAGATTCTTGTATTTTGTTTGTGAGATGTGTAAATACGAAGTACATTAGTAGAAAGTTTAATAACTGTTATCCAAAAAAGGAGTAACTGCAGAAAAGAATATTTGTGTGATCTTAACGACTTAGCGGCACATCCCATCTCAGTCCTGAGCTTACAGTTCAACGTTAAGATTGTGGAAATACAATGTTGAAAAACTTGTAAGTTAAAAAATAATACTAAAATGAAATTAGATCGAGAAATGGGAAAACTGTCGTATAGAGAAAGAGGTAGCCCATCCCGAAGATGACATCAAAAAGCAGTGTAACTGTGAAGTTTCGAATTAATGTATCGTCTATTGTTGTGTAATGCGGTTTGTCGCGTCTACAGAACCGGTTCGTTCACATTTTTGGACTCACTGCCTTATATGACCGAAACGTTTTTTGCCACCGCGTGATACGCAGAAGGACGGCATTGTTTACAACGGTCGTCAGGCACCTGATACTTGCTCACATCTACGCAATTCCGCCACGAGCTTTTCCCCATTGCAGACGGATTATTTGTCAGCTATTTTCAATCTTGAAATAATGAGTCCTCCTTCAATCATAAGTAGTGATCATGATGAATTTCTAAAGATGTGAAACATAGTCGCCACGCCTGTCAGTTTGGTGACCCTCCCATTTGTCGAAAGGAACCTTTCCTAATGAGGGAACTTAGGTGTTGCTACCTGTGTGCGACTCGTATAACTTATATTCTCTATGATAGGTGTATGTTTGTATGTGAAATGTGTGGTTCATGAGGTGGTAATTGGAGATCTTCCCAGCATTCGCCTAGGTGATTGCGAGGAACTGACGGTCGGTACACATGGACCAGGTCTCGAACCTGGTGTCGTTGTACCTCCCCGACGCAGTGTACTGGCGCCTTAGCATGCGCAGACACACTGGCGGATTATTTGGGTCTATAGAGATACTTAAAGTACTTATATCTTTGACTTCCCCAAAGAGTAACTGGTGTCGTTTCCCCCAAATTCGGTCAAGTGACCGAGCAGAAGTTGTTCTTTATGGTTAATCGGTCGTGCGCTGACCTCAGCACATAATTTGTTATTAAAACTGCAATGTGAAGAGACTGCTTTCATTATGCGTTGTTTATGTACTGTATTGACCGATGGCACTGAAACGCCATGTGTAAAGGCGAACTTCTTTTCTCCGATTTCGGAACCGAGGAAAACACAATTTACGTCGGACAAAAGATTTAAATTTTAAAAAATTATGTGCTTATGTCAGATCAAGTATTAGCTAAATATCAATCAAATGCGATCGAGCCGTTCTTCCACGTCATAGTCATATAAGCCCTAGTGCCACTATCGCTTATGTGAACTTTCAATTAGTATATGTGTTTTACATTTTTTGATACATTCGTGATAAAATAAAAAATACTGTGTTATTTAGGATCCACTTTAAACGTTTCTATTCATCTTCATTATTTAGTTTACTTCCACTACTCCAAAAACTGAAAAAAGTCTGCGTGTGATTTTTCAATTTTTCCAGCATTTTCATCCTCTTTTACGTGAGCAGATCTTAACTATCAGATGAATTCCTTTCTTCACTGTTATGTATCTTTCGTATTTCAAAGAATAACATCTGACAACTTCACTAATGTTGTAAATCCGAAAGTAATTGTCTCTATCTGTATGTGACGTTTTCACAACTAAACGGCTAAACCAATCTTGATTAAATTTGAAAAGGAAATACTCTGAATCATTAGGAAGGACTTTTCTTCTGAATAAATAACATATTTTGTAATTAAATTTTGAACATCGACAGAGAGACGGATAGCGTGTGTAAGGCTCTGTAATGTTATATCGGTCACTCAGGCTTTATTTCTCCCGCATTCAGTTAGTGTATGGTTGTTAATAAATTTCACGTACACACACAACTTCTTATATAGTATATACGTGGACTGCGCTGCAGTAGACTATAATTTTGTGTTTATCTCAAAAAAATTGGCGTTGATACATTTATAATTACTATGCGTTCGGATTTATGTAGAACTGCAGTCTAGTTTCCCCTAAAGGAGACACGCTGTGCGGAAGGTTGGGCCCCTTTTCTCGTGTCGGTGGGCGTTGTCCAGGCGGGCCCGGCGACACTTTCTCCAACGCCACTGCTCGTGAGAAAGCGGTCGACAAGTGCGTGTGCGTATTTCACACACCTGTACGCACCTGGTTCCTCCGCTCTGACACACAGAGAGCGCCATTTTTGTGATTATGTGGGATCAGTGAGGTCTTGCTGATAACGATAAAATTTCAAGATACTTTCTACAAGTTCCGGAATTTTGAAAATTTTTGATTCGGCTCAAGAGTCACTTTCCAACGATATATTTAACGAAATATCCTGACCTGAAAATAACCAAGTACCAAAAATTACTGGTCATTAAGCGATTTTAAGATATTCTCCACTTTTTATTTCTAAACGAAAGTACAGAGTCAATTTCGAAGCTGATAAGAAGATATTTTGAAAAAGTGTTTGTGATAATTGTAGCATGGAATGAAAACTTTACCGAGCATTAATGATATCACCATTCATAAATGATAACAGGTGCAGAACAGTATAATATTTACAAAATGAAAATATGGTACTTTGTGAAACCTCCTTCATCTGCATAATGACCTATTATACTTCAATTCATTGCCACTAAGTTAAAATAGTTATCGACTCTGTCCTCAACAGTTCCCTTTCGGATTTGACACTTGTTGCCAGTTCATTGCCACTCTCTGCTGGAGTACTTTGATGGACTAATTGTCAAGTGACCATAACACCGGCATTTTCAATAGCCGACATTCAGGCCAGTTGGTAAACGGTGTATAGAATCCTGTGAAGAAGCAGTGGACACCTAAGTAGGATGTGAAAGCGTATCGCAACTTGAGTGCTGCAAATAAATTATATAAATCCTACCTCTATAAATAAATCTGTCCCCTACTACAAATGGAGCACCGCTGATACGAGGCTCTAAAATGAATTCAGTATGTACCTATCTTGTATTCCGCTGACCGTGATAAGGCGCAATCATCCGAAAATTTACGTTATAATACCAAGTTCAGTTCCCTATTAAGGACTAGTGTCAATCACACAGCATGCATGTAACTACTCAGTAAACCAAAAGGAATCTAACGGTGGAGGTAGGTCATTTCATTACTGTTGCAATGTTCATATGGTTGTGATAAAACATGATATACCTGAAATTCCAGCAACTGCCACAGTTTAAACAACCTGGGTGAAATATTTCAGTTTTTTTAAAAAAAACAAATAATATTAATAAGGGTATCGTATTTTACAAACCGTGATCGCAAGAGATTTTCTCTTTCCGATGAGGTCTCGATAGATCATCGACGAATCGGTGGTTACAGCCGGGAGAGTGTTGTGTGCAAGAAATGGGAAGGAAGTCGCTCTGAACTTTGTGAAACATTTACCGGCAGTGGTTTCGAGAAATCATTGAAAAGCGAAATATGGATGAACGAACCGAGGATCGAAACAGCGCCCTCCTCCCCAACCCTACAGGCAGACCCGAACATTAAACACGCATCCACTGCACTAGGCAAATTTGTTCACTTTGGAATTAAGTTGAAGTTTGAACTTGGATCTATTTGTGCTTCCCAAATAAAATTTTGGAGAGTCAAATATGTCGTTACTTCTACCGGTGAGTCTGAAGTTAATAGAAACAAGTGAAATATGTGTGGTTTATTCTTAGCAGCCGGATTATTTTAGGGAGCGTCCATAAACTACGTAGCTCCATTTTGGCCTCCTATCAATACCTCATCCCTCCACGTAGAGTGACGTGGCTTTTGCCTGAAACCCCTTCCTCCCTTTCCACCCCCCCCCACCCCCCAATGTCACGTAGCTTCTTTCCGCTATTGATTCCAGAAGAAAATTTGTACTGTTTTCTCTTGTCAGACTATCGTAAATTACTTACGGAGATAACTAGATGACGGAAATAAATATAATGCTATTAAATTAACAACACTTGAAATTTATGTTAGGCATATCAACCAGGAATTCATCCGTGTCTGGTGGAAAAGCGGTTGACGTATGAGTTTGGCGAGTGGGAGGACGCTGGTTTCATTTTAGATCCGTACAATCTGATTTCGTTTTTTCTCTCCAGAAATCACTCAAGGCGAATGCCTGGACAATTCCTTCAAACGGCGATGGCTGATTCCATCTTCGTTCCTTGTCTCTAATCTTCCTCCGTTTCTAAGGACCTCAATGTCGAAAAACCGGAAAGTTCTAATTTAAAAAAAAAAATATATATATATATAACTCTTCAATACAGTCCTTAAAGGGAAATGACTAACTCAAAGTGGACGAGATAGTCAGATAAAATTGTAAATTCACTCAAACGAGTTTTACAACAGAGATAGGTACAGAATGTTGATCAACACATCCGATTCTCTCTAGTCATTAATAGGCAAACAATGCGCCCCGGATCTGAGGTGAAATGGTCCCTAGAAAGAAAAGATAACCACAGTGAAAGGTTGAAGAAATACCGGGTTAAGAAGAAAGATCGATAGAGTTATTAACCACGTGGTCTATAGTTGGGCAAAACTAAAAAGAAGAAGAAATATGGAATTTATGTAGATTCTTCATTCGTCAACAGAAGATTAAAACTTAATATCGAAGTCAAATTTTAAACTGATCTTTATTAAGTATAAGACCGGAATTAATAATATGTTGTTTATCAAGAACATCAAATTAGATTTTCTTATTACAATAATCGTTAAAAAAAAAACATGTCGGAGAACATATTGAAATAGTGTACGCCGGGATATGATAACAGCAGTTTCTTCCGATTCACAAATTAGTCCCCTATATTATTAGTTTCGACCACCTAATGTAAGGACGATCAGACTTCGTTAATTAAATTAATCTCGGCCGCCACCATTAGCTGGCTAGGGTACAAATCAATACCTATATAATGAAAAGTTTCTTCAAATAACTCCACTTGTACGCAGAACACAAACCAAAGATTTATTCACAGTTTTGAACTGCACAAATGTACCCGGCCACCAATGAAAAAGAGTAATTAAAGCACATACAAGTAAAATTACTGGTGGTGACTATATAATCCTAAGCTGCAGGTTCTTCAGAGTGTAAAAACAATTCTTTCAATCACTTTCACAAAACCCAGAGGAACGATTCACACGACGATCTCTGCACGACTCCACACTCTCTCTGATCTACTCATCAACTGTCAGTCTCGCAAGTTACCGATATTCATAGCATTCGGTACTTGGCATAGAATAAACATAATAATTAAAATAAGTTAATTACTGAAGGGGGCAAGCCTACTTTAATGTGACAAGTTCACGTTAGTCTAATACATTTAAGCATTTGTGAAATTAACGATCTGTGACGAACAAAATATAAATAATAGGGATAAAAGTCTTATCATACAAGTCCTGATCCACAAAGTTAATTATGTAGTCTAGTATTTAACATCATTGATTAAAAATCGTTACGTAACCATTTTCACCAAAATGTCAAATTGAAGTGCCGATAAATTACGCCAAAAATAGTCCAAATTGATTCCAAGTATTTGATCCAAAAGTACACTTCGTGGAATGGCGAGAAACTATAAATAAATTAAATGTAAATAAATAATGCCAATGCAACTGTTTTTATATGTTTTGATGCCGTACGCGTTCTACTCTCATCGAGGCATCATCACAGCAACGATTCTGTGTTGAAATTTCCATTTAGCTTACAATCTTATTATATAATCTTTTGTGAAATCCTATATTGAAATATTTATCGATCTTTTACTATTTAGATTGGTGTTAATAGGGTTTGTAGCAGCATATCTCCTTTTTTTAATTAAAAAAAACCTAAATGTTGCTACAAATCCTAAAGACACCAATGTAAATAGTAAGTATAAAGAATCAGTAAATATTTCAGTTCGTAATACATTAACCATTTTTTTTTTTTTTTTTTTTTTTTTTTTTTTTTTTTTTTTTTTTTTTTTTTTTTTGTAACTGCTTTACGTCTCTTTTTAACATCGAGGTCTTTAGAGACGGGAAAGGATGGGGGGCAAGGATGGGGGCAAGGAATGGGAAGGAATTCGGCCATGGCCTTTTGAAGGAAGCATCCCGGCATTTGCCTGGAGTGATTTGGGGAAACCATGGAAAACCCAAATCTGGATGCCCGGACGGGGATTCGAACCGCCGTCCTCCCGAATGCGAGGCGAGAACGCTAACCAAAGCATTATGTAATAAGTTTTGTAAAGTAAGTGCAAATTTCAACACAAATTCGTTGTTGATGAAGCCTCTATGAGAGATGATACGCGAGCGGAATTAAATGATATAAAAACAATTGCTGTGGAGTTGTATTTTTTTAATTAACATTTAATTTACGAAGCAACTGCAGAGAAATAGGCTACAACAACATTGCAGACTATAAATATATTATAATCTGAACTAAACAAATGTACACCAATCACTCCGCATTTGCAAAACACCTTCTAGAACACGACTACCAATCTACCGACATTCCCACAGACATGCAAATAGCATAACAATTAGCAAACCACAGATAGTAACATTTCAGGAAAATTATCATATACAGAAAGCGCTACTTGAAGGAATACGGGTAAGAAATGAATACACGAAGTTCAATAACCAAAAACAAAAATAAACAAAATAAATATACACAAAGAAAACCAACTATTGCAATTGCCCGTCTACCATGAAAGATAACAAAGTAGATTATAAAAGCAAAGAAAACCGAGACGTAAGCAAACATACACTCTGTGGACTAGTGAAAAATACGGTATGGTAGTTTTGAACTCGATACGTACTGATATCAAACTTAACGGTGATAACGAGTAATAAGGACAGTGTAGTATTGTGTTATCGCATTTGCACATTGAAGAAAAAGTTTGGGAAACTGCACAATGGCTCCAGTTAAAAATACCAGATAAAGCAAAGCATGACTCTGAGAACATGAAACAGAATCACACGTAAGTAAAATTAATTTCAAATGAACTTCATATTGCTTTCATAGTGAAATGTAACTGACAAAATGTACAAATATCACACAGATACCGCTAAGATTCTCTGAAAAATGGAATCAAACGCGTACGGTGAAGAACTGAAATAAAATTAAATTGCTTGGGCGTATCATTAATATTTATTAAAATTTTGAACAACTCATAATTAGAAATTTCACAATATAATGTTGAAGTGTAAGGGCATGCGCAGAGGCTGTTGCTGCTGATGACCGGTGTCGAGGCGTGGACTCACTTCCGGCAGACACTCCCCCCACTTCCGGCCGGGAAGCACCTGCCTCTAGACGCACCGGCAACGCTGCCGCCACGGCAGCTGGACACCGGCCACCTGTTGCTCGGCAGCAGCTGCCCACAGAACCACCCTGCCAGTGAGGAACTCACCATTCTGACTTTACCGGAAGGGAGCAAGCATTTTACTAATTAATTAAGCGGTCTGCTAACTCAGTGGTTCGGGGGAAAGGGTTGGTTAGGTTTGATAAAAAGGTGGCCCTCGAAACCTTACACCAGCCTGCCCCTAGCGATTCACCCAGGGGGAAAAGAAAATCGGAGCCTCCGGTTAAAATCCCTTTGCAGCAAGAAAGTTTTAAGTTCTGATTAATAAAACGAGCTACGCCAGGTCCAGCCAGACAGAGGCGGAGTGTGCTGGCAAAACTAAACATGTCATCAGGTCACAATACCATAAAAAATTAGTTTTACTAATTAATTCTGTTTCTATTGGTTCATTTTTAAAAGCAGGTGGAAGGTATCAGGGATCTGAAGAGAATTATGAAAAGAAAAAGAAATGACGTAGCACAACGCCTAATTGAATGTGCGAGGTATGATGAAGCCATTAGCAAAGAAATCAAATTAAATTTCTACAGCGCTGTTCATAAAAATCAAGTCAGCATAGTTGTCATAAGCCTGCTACAGTACTTTCATTGCATGGCTTTACTGTACGCCTTTGTGACAGAGTTCATTAAGCGCGGTACTTGAGCCGAGGTTAGCAGGTTCGAGTCCTCGCGGTTAAAGCAATTTTCTCAGTCCGTTACTTGGCCAGAAAGAAAGATATGGAGAGCACAGTTATACCAGGCTTCTCTGCGTAATGTGTTAAACTACATGTTCCAAATGTGTTTACTTTGATTTTTTTTTTTTTAGATAATTGTATACTGTCAATTGTATAAACACAAATTTGGTTCGTTGTAGGTGGTCTACAAAATTTGTGGACGTGGAAGTTGAAAAAATTTCTTAGATAAATTAAAAATTTTGAGGTACGGGAAAATACATGACATAGTAATATTAATTACTTTATAACAGTAAAGTGTATTTAAGTGTACCGCCATGTGGCTAGTGTAGTATAACAGGGCCGGGCAAGAATAGCACAGGTTCCCACGTACTGACTGCGGTTTTTACAAGGTTTCCCCAATCTCAGCCCCATAAACTACATTTCACAAACAAAAAATACACTTATCACACACATATTCACACATATCAACAGATGGCAGCAGTTCACTTCCTCTATTAGTACTTAGTAGCCTAACAGTGCGTAGAAAGTGCTTGGCGTTAGCATGCGACCGTAAAAACAAAGGCTCCTCTTTCGACCATGCCAGTGATGAGCAAAACTGATCAAAGGCAGCCGACCCCTAACGTTAGGAACAAGGTGGTGATAAATAAGAAGAAGAAAGTTTATTTACATGATGGGTAATGATGCCGTTTCTGCAGACAAACACGGAGTAAGTACGTTGGAGTGATAACGTTATTAGGCGTGGTGCGTGGCAGGCTGTTATTATCGGCCACCCAGCGAGACGTAAACGTTGTCTTCAGCGCAGTCGTCACCTGCAAATTGCCGCCTAACGACCGCGATCGGATGCGAACCGCCGCCGGCTGCGTGGCGCCGCACACCGCAAAGCTAAGTGCTGGTAATGGTTAACACCCACTTTAATATCACACTCCACCGCCGTGCAAAAACAGGAGCGTGTGTGTTTTCAGCGCCGCTGTGAGTAAACGTTTGTTGGTACCCTGAAGGAGAAGTTGTCGACAGTTGTACCTTACACACGGAGACCGCTTCGATTTGTGTTCCTAATATACTATTACTATTACTCCGCGATTCACTAAAAGTGTGTGGTTGAGGGTGCATTGCACCTATCCGAAAGGGTAGTAGTTTGGAAGGGATATACGGGATATGGCAGGAGGCGCCCATGGGATATTGTGAGGAACCATCCCAGCATTCGCGTGGAGTGATCTGGGAAAACCATGGAAAACCCAGATCAGGATGGCCGGAGAGCTTTATCGAAAGCTACTCCTGTCGGATTTTAAGTTTACTCGTCCGGTAAATCCTTTCTATCCCATTCCCTAATCGCTCGTGGAAAAAATGAATACAGAAAAGAATCGGTTCTGGCCCTGATTTCTCTTATCTTATTTTCACGGTCATTCCGAGATACTAATGTTGCTGGTAGAAATATTTGTTTGCTGTCATTCTGAAATATGTCAGTCGTGAATTTTTCAATTAGCTTCCGTCGAGAGCAACGCCTTCGGTGTTCCAGGTCTTCCCAACCTAACTCCTTCAACATCGCACTTACGTTTGTTGTTTGAAGATCTCTCGGGCGTGCACATACTCTACATATGCTACGATTTGCTGATGACATTGTCTTGTTAGCAGAGAGGGCTGAGGATATTGAGAAATTATTGAATGGCATGAACAAAATACTGAAGGAAGATTTTGGACTGAATATAAATCAAAGCAAGACTAAAGTGATAAATGTAGCAGAAATGATTCCAATACTAGTAGATTAAATATTAAAATAGGTTCCGATGCAATAGGAGAAGTAAGTGAATTTTGTTACTTGGGAAGTAAAATTACAACCGATGGCCGAAGCAGGAATGATGTTAAAAGCAGAATAGCACTAGCAAAAAGAGCCTTCATGAAAAAGTGAAATCTTTTAGTTTCAAATATTGATCTAGGAATTTGAAACAACTTTTTACAACTCTGTGTAGAGCACAGCACTTTATGGTAGCGAAACATGGACTTTAGGTAAACCGGAAATAAAGAAAATTGAAGCATTTGAAATGTCGTGCTACAGAAAAATGCTGAAAATTAAATGGACAGACAAAGTAAGAAATGAACGAGTTTTTGAAATGATGGGTGAGAAAAGAAGTTTGTGGAAGAAGCTTACGGAAAGAAGAGACAGGCTGGTAGGTCATATTTTGAGACATGCTGGATTGGTTAATTTGTTAGTGGAGGGAACAGTCGAAGGTAAGAACTGTAGGGGAAGACAGAGATTATAATATATGAAACAGATAATTGAGGACGTGGGCTGTAAGGGGTATGTAGAAATGAAGAGGTTAGCACAGCATAGGAAAGGATGGAGGATTGCATCAAACCAGTCGGAAGACTGACGACAGCAAAAAAAAAAAAAAAATAATAAAAAAAAAAAAAAAAAAAAAAAATCACAGATTCTGAACTCGACCGTAAGTTCTCACACTCCGAAAACTCCACCCCAGTAATAGTATGATGCCAGGACAAAAGGAAAACAGACGCAGCCTCCTTGAAGATTTATAATAGTATAGATATAATTAGTTTCAATTTTTAAAGCAAGCCCCATTGGCCAGTTGTATTTACTACTGTAATTTTTCTTCCTTTGGCCCAGTCTTTTTTCGGCCTCATTTTCCTTAATATTTCTTCTTATAACATCTGTTTCCGCGCCGCATGGCACATTTTGTAACCAGGTACTTTAAAGAACGGACGTCGTCAATTCAGCTTCATTTCTGATCGAAAATATTTCTCGTCTTTATGTAATGTAATAACTCAACGTACTAAACCTGGTACACCGTTCTCAGGTATGTTTCTACACCAAAATTACAAGATTTTAAAAAAAAAACCTTCTATTTTGATAATCTAACGTTTTTCAAGCGCACCCTGGTAATACTTTCACAAATGTTAAACTAAACCCGTTTCTGGAACCGAGCGTGGCGGTGTAACGGTTAGCGTTCTCGCCTCGCATTCGGGAGGACGGCGGTTCGAATCCCCGTCCGGGCATCCAGATTTGGGTTTTCCATGGTTTCCCAAATCACTCCAGGCAAATGCCGGGTTGCTTCCTTCAAAAGGCCATGGCCGAATTCCTTCCCATTCCTTGCCCCCATCCTTGCCCCCCATCCTTTCCCGTCTCTAAAGACCTCGCTGTTGAGACACGTAAAACAGTAAAAAAAAAAAAAAAGTTTCTGGAACCCATTTCCTGTCAAAGTTAATTGTTGGTTGCACATACCAAGAACATTCAATATTCATTCAACTATCGATAGTAACTATGGCTCGGTTTTACAAAGTGAGATCGTATACAATCTTCATTATACACTAAGCACAGCTCTGTCAACCTCACACCCTCTTTATCAACGCCTGCGGAGTAATCTTCTGCTAGCTCGGTGTAAATATTATTTGGTGGAAGACATGTTGTTGCACAGAAGATGTAAAGTATTTTACCTCCAAGCCTGCAAATTAGCTACGGTGTTGCAAGGCTTATGTTCCATGTAAATCAACAATTAAAGACACCTCTGACTTTCAGTCAATTAACATCACTAGAAACTTCTACTCACCTTTACAGTTCTTGTTCTAATAATCCTGGAATAGATATGTGTTAAAGTTTTTTCTCGATAGAAACTTGTGGTAGGTGCTCATTTAGCAGAACCAGTCAAATTTCACGAAAAATACGAAAACATAAATAAATTTCGCGTGCCCTTAACGAAGCATTAATGAACGAAATACGATTTTACTTCCACAACTATATTCTACAATTCACAAAATCTTGGGTACCAGAGGGGGGGAACATCTAAGAGTACTTAATATATAGAAAGCAAATTTTTGCCAGAGATGAACGTCAATTTATTTGTCCTTAAAAATTCTGGCCGACAGGTATTAGAACCTCGTATCTCTAGATCCCCAATCCTAACCACAGAGCCAAGTAATAGTAAAGATTGGTACAGACACACATTCGGTACTAGGTACCGGGCTTTACAGTTGTTTCAAACTGTAGTTCTGGCTTATCGAGCAAGCATACATTTAATGATATCGTACAACAACTTCTATATCATAAGCAATATAGGTTTCCAAAAAAACTGATTGTGATGACCTCTAGTGTGGTTCTTGAAGCCCAACAAATCCACTGTGTCGACGGTACTTGGTTTCCTCTAGCGCCGAGTATAATGCCCCGCCATTGCCTGTCGCAGTATTTTCGAGTATTTTAACGCGATGCGCTGGCTCTCTGACTTGTAAACGACTGCAACGTTAAATGAGACCACGAGTAATGTGGGGAATGCGGGCTTTCAGCTTTTGGTCAAACACCGCCGCGGCAGATAAGATGGCGATGCGCTCATTTCATTAACTGCGCTGTGCGAAAAGCAGTCACACTTGTTGGAGTTTCTTTCCTTGATACATGAATTACTCCCAATGTATTTCATTATGTCTAAGGTTGTAGTTATGTCATCCTCACTCTCTTAATGATAAAATTAACGATATATTCAGTTTTCCCTGTATAAGTCTTATTACAAAGCAACGAATTCCGTATCTACTTGTTGACTGTTTCTAACGACTGATGGGCTTAGTTTAATTTTGTATTGAACAAAGTACAGATGTTCTAAAGCGATACTAGCATTTTAGGATCATTCTCGAGCATGCAAAGTTATGTATTACTACAACGCGTAACAAGTACAATAATTAATAGACTTTCTGGTTATGCCGCGTTGTTTATTTCATTACCTGAGCTTTCGGCTGGTATCCTACAGCCTTCGTCAGAGATACTGTTTATGTTGACATAGCAACGAGTGACAAGCATCGCAGAGTAAAAGGCCGCTATCTTCGTTGATGTTGTTGGTATTCTTTAAAATTTCTGCTGCTTCTTTCACCCGTCGGGGCCACCACTGGTCTTCTCTCCACAGTAGCCTCGTGTCTTGAAATTTTATTTCATGCCCGGTATTAATGGCATGGCGAACTACGGCGGATTTGTCGTTGTTGTTATATTTGTAGTGGCGGATATGTTCTTTAAGTGTCTCCGTCACAGTGCGACCTGTCTCGCCGATATAAACACTGCCACAGCTGCAGGGGATTTCATAAACACCCATAAGCTGATGTGTGTGTAATCTGTCTTTTACCTTGGTTAGTGGCAGACCAAGTTTGCAGTTATCCTTATATACTATTCGCACCTCCACCCGCTTTAACAGTTTCCCAATCCGGTCTGTGATACCTTGTATGTATGGGAGACAGGCGAATTTTGTTAGCACATTAATATCATGAGATAAGTTGACGTCTTCCATGGGTTTTTTGGGTCTTAAAACCCTTCTGATGTCGGATTCACTATAGGCGTTGGCTCGGAATATTTTTGTAAGTGTCTCCATGTCTTCCTTCAGACTTTCCGAGTCATATACCGTCTTTGCTCTTTTTTTTAACTGCTTTACGTCTCTTTTTAACGTCGAGGTCTTTAGAGACGGGAAAGGATGGGGGGCAAGGATGGGGGGCAAGGATGGGGGCAAGGAATGGGAAGGAATTCGGCCATGGCCTTTTGAAGGAAGCATCCCGGCATTCGCCTGGAGTGATTTGGGGAAACCATGGAAAACCCAAATCTGGATGCCCGGACGGGGATTCGAACCGCCGTCCTCCCGAATGCGAGGCGAGAACGCTAACCGTTACACCGCCCCACTCGGTGTCTTTGCTCTTAAGTTCAGTGATGTTAATACGCCTCTCTTCGGATGATGGATACCAGCCGAAAACTCAGGTAATTAAATAAACAACGCGGCATAACCCGAAAGTCTATTAATCATGAACAAAGACGGCCGCGGAAGTCTTAGGAATCAAGTAGTATATTATTCGACAGGAAATGAGTATTTTTCGGTGCTGTTATTTCTTGAAATCACTTGAAACGAATGCGCTGAGCATAGGTAAACGAGAATTTTCTTATGGTATTTTGGAATAAGCAAAAGGTAATAACCTCGTGTGGATGTAATATTAGAACGCATCGGTTAGGAATCCTCCCAAGTTCGACGCAGTCGTTTCTAATATCGTTGGTGAAGGGTGGGAGAATGTAGCCCGCTTTTCTGATTCACCCCCTCATATTTCGTCTGAACATCTGCAAATTTCACCACTCATTCTATGTGATTTGAATTTTAACTTTGCTTCAGCACTAAATAGCTTAGCACGAGATATGAACACATCACCTTATCGTTGACAGTACATTCAACTAATATTTGTAACTTGTGTCAAGATCACACACAACCAATCATTTATGTAATAAATATTGTAATATCTCCGTTTATCATTTAAGTCTGTGGGTTCAAAGGTTTCACAACGTACTGATATGTTTAAAATCTTGAAACAATAATAAGTTAGCGACAGTATCTTTGTATACTGACGGAGAGAGAATGTGTAATGGGGAAAGAGTTAAGCGGTGTAGAGAGAAAAACATCAGTAAAAACTGCGGAGTTACTGCGGTCACGTATGCGCAAGATGTATAAATGGTAATTGTCAGTAACCGGAAGCCGGTAAAGAATTTGAAGAAATTAGTCCGTGAAATGTCGTGATTATGTTTAATCCACTTTGAATCACGATAATAAGTTAGTTTCAGTGCATTAAACTGATGTCGAGTACATGATTTCAATATCGCTTCACATCGGTAATATCATCAGAGCCAATTAATTTCTTGTAACTAATAAGAGTGGAAGAGTTTATTTGATAGCAGATGACGATGTTAATGCGGGAGTCTCGTCATATTTGCCGACTACTGCCAGGATAAGTAATTAACTCGTCATAAACTTCGTACGCACAATACAGTACTTCAACATCTTTCCTCTTCAGGGTACAACGTGCAAAAGAGGTACTATTCGAAATGGTGACTCGAGATACTGCAAACATCTTCAATGGAAGTTTCGAGCAAAATTATAGCACGCCATCTTCAAGGACATAACTGTTTAGTCTGAATTCCGGATCACTATCTAATATATTGAAAAGGTAGCCCAAAATCCTAGAACACTCAAATCATGAACCCTAAAAAAAAAAAAAAAGAAGCGAAATACAAAGGACATTTCGGTGACCTGCTCTTCAAGAAGAGATTTGGCAATGCAGATCCTCAATCAATCTTGTCTAATGTGCACAATGTATATATAGTTTCATTTGCAACAGAGAGTTAATAGATTTAAAGTCAGCAAAGAAAAGAGATGAATCGCTTGTTACGAGTACTCTCCATAAATCACTGTACGTGCTGACCATCGTACAAAAGTAATCTATTCACAGACTCAGCTTCAGTAAAGATTGTAAAGAGTCCTAAACGAAAGGACCTCTCTATGGGAGATGCCGTAGGAACTAGCCTCCCTAAGCCACCAACAGAGTTTATTCTCAAACACGAACTTTTGACTAGCTGCATATTCTGAAGAGACATTCTAGTTAGTCATACAGTTATCATCCAAGATGAAGATCTTATCATAGTCTACGAAGGAATTTTTCTGCACCTCAGAGCCGTTGCAACAACCTTGATTTGTCACTTCAGGGTTGTTACCCTCATCACCAGTGAACAATCTGCTTACAACCGTCCGTAAAGTCTGTCCTACACAGCTGGCTTATCACTCGTACCGATGTAGAAGGAAAAAGGAGTTATTACACATTTGGTATATTGGCCTGCATATCATTATCCGAAGTCTGGTGACGATATATTCCTGAACCGGAGAATATAGGAAAGGTCTATAAACTTGGACAAGCATTTTCCTGGCATTTCTCCGAGTCTCTTATAATTATGAATAAGATGTCGCTCATGTTCGTGAATTATACTGTTAGCTCAGTTGATCCCTAATTACAAAAATAAGGTAGTCTAAAACTATTACCCTAATTAATAGGAATGAAAAGAAAGGTATGATGTATTCATAGGGTTATGATACGATACTGATGAATTGGCTTCAAGTTTCGAGAGTTGCAGCTTAAGAGTCTGATCTTGGGAGCTTTATTAAGTATTGTGTTCATTGTGCGTCGTTCTTACTATAGAATGTAATAACACTGTTTTTGAAAATCATTTACAAAAATAAAACAACTGTAGCTCGCTTCACGGCTAAAAAAGCAGATTACTACAATTAATGTTTTCACACAGTGTTTAATGTATAAAAAGAACGGAGAAATTTTAATAGCTACCGTTACGTCTACTTGTATTATTATGTGTAGTTATCTAACACAGAAATAAAACAATGCAAAATATTTCTAGACAGAAACATTTTCTTCTAATGGTCAGGTTTTATTTGTTTACCTCCATAGTAAAATGTTTTCCTTTCTTTTGGATTAGGATATTACGGCTCCCTTGGTGGTTAGTGGGGCTGAAGCAGTGTTTACTATTTCTTTATATATAATCTGCGCTCAATGGATGTTGAAAGCTCAGAGGTTTTATCTGCATTGTTCAGTTCTAGAGTCTGAAAATGAGTATGGAAACACGATGGCAAAGTCACAGAAACAGGGCAGCAAATGAGACTGCGCTGTAGGCCGTTAGTTGGTAAGTGACCCCAATAAGGCGTCAAAACCGGGTGTTTACGAACTGCAACCTGTATCTGTTTACCATTCCAGGCAGCTAACAAATCGTTATACGTGCCTTACCTGCAACCGTGTTTCTAAGACAAGAGGACGGTGCCAGGCACAACAAATACGATGTACAGACAACGCTCCAAAGTAGTAAGGGGCCATCCACAAATTACGTCACACGAATTTCATTATTTTTGGACCCCTCCCTCCCCCCATGTCTCAGTTTGTCACATTTTTGGGATCTCCCCTCCCCTGGTGTGACGTCACATATTTTGCAATTTTAAATTAAAACAACACTTACAAAATGATTTATGTATTTCTAGTTTAAAAAATCATATCAACAATAAATCAAACATTTAAGAAAATATTTAAAAAAACATAAAAATCGAATTAATGATACAAAATTGAGTCATCATGTGTCCATGGATTTTGAATCCATTCCTTGATACCGTTTATATTGGCATAAAATTGGTATAATATTCTTGATTTCGATAGTGTTGGGAACATTCGATGTGTCAACATCATCTTCATCTTCCGCCACGAGCCAAAAAGTGATACAAACTATGCATGTGATGTCACAAAGTTTATGACACGTCCCCCCTCCCTTGTCACACTTTGTTGGCCGCTCCCCCCCCCCCCCCCCCAAGGTGTGACGTAATTTAGGGATGGCTCCTAACACGCAAAAAGTTAAGATTTTACGACTGCGAGCACAAAACTGAGGATAGTTTGCAATGTTGTTTCAGGCAACTGTTTCGGCAGTTGTTCAATTCACCGAGTTGTTAATAAATATCGCCAGCGCAACAGATTCTAATGATTTACTGTCGTACACGTCTCGGCTTTCATCGTTGTATCATCAGCGACGAATCTGTGTTGAAATTTATACTTAGTTCTACATATACCATTACAATAATTTTGAAATCTTTATAAAATATTACCACAATCCCATCTCTTAGAAGTTTCATTTCCTTGCGTGTATCCAGATGATGCCCCGTTTCTTCATTATCCAGGTTTCAACATCGTATGTTAAGATAGCCACATATTATGTGCGATAAATTACTCCTTTGCTTCTTTGTGGCACATCCCTGCTCTATATCAGGTGCATGATCTTTCTTAAAAGTTTCTCTGCCTGCATCCCTCTTTTGCTTATCTCCATCGTTCCTTCCGCTTTTCATTTAAACTCTTCCCAGGTACTTGTAACTGTTATCTTCTTCCGCCGTTCACATTCCCCTGGTTACTCTGTTACTTTTCCTCGTCGTAACCATGTACTCAATTTGTTCACATCAAATTTATTTTCGAGCACAATGTCTATCCACTCATCCACCTGATGCTGAACTTCCGTTACACCACTTACCCAGATCATCAGGTCATTCGCATAGGCCATTACCTTCATGTTTTCCTCTCCGATCCTCCCTGCCACCTTCTTCATTATATCATCAATTATTGCAATGGAAAGGTTATACAGTGCTGCCAACCTCTGGGCTATGAATATCAGTAGATGGTCGCCAAAATTTCCGTAGATTGGGTACAAAAATCCGGAGACTTGCTAACTGAAAGACTGAAACAATAATTATTGAAGAGAGAGTCAAAATAAATAATACTTTTTATTTCCAGGTCTTTAAAATTCGAAATACAAAATAATATTCTACAGTGAAAGTAAGAAATATCTCTGAACATGTTTTATACAGCGTCACTTTCATACCAGCTGCTGCTGTGCCTACTGTTTTTTTCTACTTAGGAGACATCCATTAATTACGTGAGGTGAAATAGGGGGGGGGGGGGGTCCGGCGAAATCTCACCAGATCTCACCAAGGGGGAGGGGGGGGGGGGTCTACGGAAATCTCACGTGAGATTTTGCGACAAATTTTTGGACAGTAGAGCTAAAAAAAAGGTTTACAATTTGTGCCAAAGTCGATTTTAGGAGGGTTTTTCGTCAAAAAGTGAGGCTGTGACCCAAAAAAAAAAATAGCTCTACAAAAGTTTCCAGGGCGATTTCTAGGGGGGGGGGGGTTTCTCACGGACCAGATCTCACCACAGGGGGGGGGGCTCCGGCAAGATCTCACGAAATCTCACCAGGGGGAAAGGGGGGGGATCCAGAAATCCGGAAAAACACCTCACGTAATTTGTGGATGCCCCCTTAGGGACCATACATTTTCTTTGTTGACATTAAATGTAGCATATGTTCGGTAACAGGAAGTGCTAAAAAGACGTGCCAATGATCGTGTCGCCGTGCATAAAGAGTGAACAGTAGGTTGTGTATTATGGTCTTTTGAGATCTATAAAATGTATGATCTAACAAAATATGAGCATTATTTCATTTCAATCGTAGATTCACACGAGCGATTGCAAGAAAACGATTCAAAATTACTGACACTTCTGTAATGCATTAACACTATACGTTCAAAGTTTAATGAAACACGAATATAAGGAAAAATAAACAAATTGTAAAAACTAGCAAACATCCGTTGATATTTTAACAAAATCCAAAAATCCTAACTTCTTATTAAAATCCGTAGATCTACGGATAAATCCGTAGAATTGACAGCACTGAGGTTATATCATCAATGATTGCAATGAAAAGTAGTTGTGAAAGAGCACGTCAAGCATAAAGAACGAAACGATTAGACACATAGTAAAAGAGGAACCCAAACAAGAAATGATAGAGAAGGCAAGACTAAGATGGTATGGGCATGTAAAGAGAATGGAGGAGCAGAGAATCCCAAGGAAAATCCATGATGTGAAGGTGCATGGTAAACGACTCAGAGGAAGACCAAGGGATGGGTGGCTGAGAGGAGTGTGTACGGAAGAGGGAAGAGGACTGAAACAAGGTGGTGACAGAGAGGTGGTGGGAAGAGAGAAGAAACTGAAGAGGCTTGTTCACAAAGCAGATCCAGCCAGTTGCTGGAAACTGCTGTTGATGGTGATAAAATAGTGCAATCTGCTCATTGTTTTAGTGCAGTTTTATTGAATGTAGCACTGTGTGTTCGTATGAAAGCCGGAACCGGTGCGCACTTTCCAGATTTTCGATGGTGACACATCAGCCGAATGCGGCGGCTGCCGGACATCTGTTCCGCAGTTTACGCGTCTCCTCGAACAGCCCGTAAACCGCCATCTCTCGCGCTCAGACCAGTCGAATCGTTCCCGAGAGCCCAAATTATCTCCTTTACACAGCAGTAAAATGCACGGCCGGGAGTTTTAACGGAGCCTTAAAAGAACAAGAACACAGAGCCGGGGCGAGCTTTCAGCGCTCTCTCAAGGTGGGGCCGGGTTGTATTTATTCACTTTACTGGACGCGGAGAGCGGAACCAAACGAGGTGTCGGCATCTCGGACTGGGCAGGGCAGAAGCGAGCAGACACCGGTTTTCTTGTGTAACCGTTCAACGCTGCCGCAGGTTGCTTCCAGGAAACAATGCGGGCGGGGCCCCGTAAATCAAAATTTATCTGCCCGGGTTCCGACTCTCGCTGCTTGACGGGCGTGAAACAAGTTATTCGTTAGAGCTACAAACACACCCGACTGCTGTAAAGGCCGGTAATACAATAACGACCTTGTTTTATCAACTTTTTTTTGTTAATATATTGCTTTTACGAGTCGGTGCTCGACAGTTGTTTTTAGAGAGATTACTAGCAAGGGCCGGCCATTTACACCCCTATCAAGATCACAAGAACTGACAGCACAGCCTTACAAGTTTACAGTGAGGTTCGAGTGTTGGTTTGTGTTCCTTCTCTGCACACAAAATGTCCCAACGGATCTCAGAAACTAAAAGCTAACACTATTTATCATACACTGTACAAATATAATAGAAGTGTAAAATTTCCTAAGGTGCTCTGGGAGAAGTCCCTTTTTATTTTTTAACTGCTTAACGTCTCTTAACAGCGAAATCTTTAGAGACGGAAAAGGATGGGGGGCAAGGAATGGGAAAGAATTTGGCCATGGCCTTTTGAAGGAAACATCCCGGCATTTGCCTGGAGTGATTTGCGAAAACATGTAAAACCCAAATCTGGATGCCCGGACGGGGATTCGAACCGCCGTCCTCCCGAATGCTAGGCCAGAACGCTAACCGTTACACCACCACGCTCGGTAGAAGTAGTTCATATCCTTTTCTTTTATATATTATTATTTACGCCTCGTGGAAGTCATTAGAGGAGGGAGACTATGGGAGACGAGGAACGGGAAGGAGTTCGGCCATGACTTTCACTTGAAGTGATTTCGGGAGACCATGGAAAATCACAATCTGGATTACCGGTAGGAATTCTAACCCGCGTCCACCCGAGTGTCAGTTTCGAGACTTTCCGCTCACACACCGGGCTTGGTCCCTTCACTTCCTCCAGACATGTTATGAATAAGTTATTACGCTCGGTATCCAGTTTCACCATCATTTTCTTCCTACGATGTCTCCAGATAAGATGTAGTACACTTTTTTCAACGCCGATGACTGTATTCACCATTTGGGTGCAGTGAGAATCTTCTATTTTTTTTTTTTTTATATCCATTTATATACCCTTTCGTCAATCCTTCGGTCTCTGCGACCATGTAGCCATATCCAATTTTATTTCACGCTTTGCTTGGACTCTACCGAGTGGACAACACAATATTAACACAATTTTTTAACTGCTTAATGTCTCTTAACAGCGAGGTCTTTAGAGACGGGAAAGGATGGGGGAAAGGAATGGGAAGGAATTCGGCCATGACCTTTTGAAGGAAGCAGCCCAGCATTTGCCTGGAGTGATTTGGGAAACCAAATCTGGATGCCCGGACGGGGATTCGAAGCGCCGTCCTCCCGAATGGGAGGCCAGAACGCTAACCGTTACACCACCACTCTCGGTAGGCCGGACTCGAACCGACGACCCATACTGCAGCGAGGCCTGGGTGATAGCCCCTGCTCTGCCAAAGCCGGTGCAGTGGACTTCTGAATCATGATATTACTGCATCGCTTGGCTCTGATGAAGAGCCGACCATTATTACACCTTCCTTGCCTTCAAGCATGGTATTTACGAGGATCCCGTTTGGCTACCTGTCTAGCAACAAGATTCAGGTATTAGAAATCATTCCAGGTGAATGTTTCATGAGCGCCCAAATCATTTTCCTTACTGCCCACCGTCAACAATCTCTCTCCGTGCTACTGACTACGACTTCGTCGAGCAGTAAGGGAGCGTCCATAAACTAGGTGCTCGGTCTGGGGGTAAGGGGGGGGGGGAGAGTGGTTGGCTGGTAAGCTACGGTGGGCTACATGGAAAAAAAGGGGGGTTGGTTTCCAAGCCAAGCCACGTAGCTTTTATTCATAGTTAATATGAGGTACAGAATACACAGCAGCAAGTGAATATTTATTTTCACCATTTAATTATCTCCGTATGTAATTTACGATAATCTGACAAAAGAAAACAGTACAAAATGTCTTCCGGTATCAATAGGGGAAAAGCCACGTCAGCCTATGGCGGGGGTTGGGGGGGGGGAGCCCAAATTGGAGCTACGTAGTTTATGAAAGCTCCCGAAGTTTTGATTAATAATTTAAAAAAACCTTCCTTTTTATTTCATATCCTGAAATGCCTAAACAGGCTAATTTGCTGTTTCCTTGAAAAACCTTTAGTCATTGACTCGATCTAAGCCTCTTCTTCTAGCTCTGCAAAATTTACAACAAACTTCACACATGATGGAGACCTTCGACTGCCCCTTTCATATTACGCATTTAATACATAAAAAATAAGTTTTTCTGTCACATAACCTTGTGGCGCATACTAAAGACAGTATTAATAAGCGTCAGTGCTACGTTTTCTTTCTGTCATTTTTTGCACGTTATTACTATGTTGGTTGATTAAAGCTTTAGTTCTTTACAGCATTAAAAAATGGCAGTCCATTAATACACCTGTCAGAAGTTTAGTTTCTCCATCATTTAAAGGCTCTCTGTCCAACGTGATCTGAGAAATATGTAACTTTGTCGCAGCGAATAGTGATTCGCTAACTTGTTGGTCTTCCAATAGAACATTCTAACAGATATCGCAAAGAAGTTCTTAGGCTCCCGCTTAGAGCTTCGTGAAAAATCTTGAAATTAGGACAGATAAAAGTGTCACTCTACTTGTTGCGACACCTTTACTCTGCCTTGTAACAGATGGCCCTCTGTCTGTTTTTAACGTACAGGTAGGTTGTTCCTCCCACCACTCTTCTCATCACCAAAAAAACTTAAATACTTTCTTTATCTTTCCTCAATACCGTTCTCTTTCTTAAATACTTCAATGAGAGGTATTATTACTGTAGTAAATAACAATACGGTATGAAATACAGTAGAATTCCAACTATCCGAATCAATTTCGTAAGGGGTTGATCGAAAATATAGAGAAAGTACAGAGAAGAGCCGCTCAATTCGTGGCCGCTTGCTACAGTCCTTACGAAAGCGTCACAGAACTGATTAGTAGACTAGGCTGGGAGTCTCTGGTAGATAGACGACGCACGTTTTGTTTAAACTTATTGGTAAACATCTGTACTCTCAATTTCACTTACGAGTGTACGGAAATACTTCGTTCACGGAATGACAGGAAAGATGAAATTTGAGAAATAAGGTGCCGCACTGATTCTTATATGAATTCTTTTTTCCCTCGTACCATTAGGGATTGAAATGCACAACAAAGAGATTAGGTTTGGTGCTGAGCACCCTCTGCCACCCACAATTTTGTGAATTGCAGAGTATATAATATGTAGATAATTGGGACCGGATCCCATTCGGATAGTCAAAAATTGTGATAATTGGATTTTTCCGGAGAAGGGTCTATTTCAATTAATTACTGTATGTATGTTGGAAATGGAATAAAAAAACTATTTTTTAAAGAAAAAGAGCTTATAATTAATTAAACGTAAAGGCAACACTTTTACATGTTAAGCGTATTTACAAGTGCTGTACATTAATACAGTATGTATGTACCGTACTGTTAATAGAAGTCATTGCTTACTGAAAATATCGGTCAAAGTAAGCTGTTTGACTGTATTCATCCGTTATCGGACAGTCAAGTCGCGCATCCGCTTGACAGTAAGAAGTTGCATGTGGTCACACTCGGGCTGACGCTCCATCCACTTCAACGCAGTTTCAAGGCCGGCAAATGTTTAACTAGATGATGGTCCCGTATTTTCTTCAACTTCGACATTGAGGTCATCTTTTTCCTCGACACTTTCTTCTCTCACACTTTCAATAGGTTCATCATCATTTATAATTTCATACCCGGGGTCTGACGAATCACACACCATCCACTAAGTGATTCGGATAGTTGGAGTTCTACTGTATTAGGTATGGGGGGTGGACTGGTTGACTTGTGTCCTAGGAGGCAGGATGCTTCTTGTGGGAGTGACATTGCCGTGGGTGTGTGGCCTGGCAGGCAGTTCAAGGCCGCTGCAGCGTGCTCAAGTCCGTCCGTCACGGTAGTGGAATCGCTCGCGTGTCGGGGAAGGAAGCCTGCAATTGCGCTGGCGGGCGGTGGGAGCAACCACAGCTCGCACGGACGGAACCTACACAGCACACAACGGTGTTTATTACCGGAGTATTTACGATAAGCAGAGGAAGCAACGAAAAAAAGGAGTTTCCTGGGGTGCCACCAAACTGGCACATGGATGAATTGTGCTTGTAGGGGAGTGAGCATAAACTACGTGACTCGGTTTATGGGGGGGAGGGGGGGGAGGTGATTCCGAGCCACGTCATGTAGCTTTTCGTTCATATTATTTGTTACAGTTAAAATGGGATACAGAACACACAACAGCTTATGAATAGTTATTTCCACCATTTAATTATCCCCGTATGTAATTTCTGATAGTCGGACAAGAGAAAACAGTACAAAATGTCTTCTGGAATCAATAGGGGAAAAGGCTAAGTACTAGGTGGAGGGGGAGGGGGGTAGAGACTAATGCCACGTTGGGCTACGTGGCGGGAGGGGGGGGGGGGTTCACAGGAGGCCAAAATGTAGCCACCTGGTTTATGGACGCTCCCTAAGATACAACTGTGTTTATAAGCAACATAAACTACAGACACACAGAAGAAAAATGTTTGTTACGGTTAATTTCGCAACAAAACTGACACAAAAGTTTAAAACACCGTCTGTTAACAACTGTTTAATTAATGTTTTTCGCCGGACACGTTTCCCGCTTTTGGAGCGGGGCATCAGTTGGCTGCGATCATGTATGTTCAACAAGAAAAGCAGCATATAATAGAAAGTGAAATGTACATAAGGTTACAGTAAAAATGCATTATTTTAAAATGGAATACCAGTACAGAGAAGTCCAGAAAGAGCTGTTCCGGACTGACAAGAGATTGTTGCCACAATCATCCCACTGATGATGCCCCTTTCGAAAAGGGTGAAATGCGTCTTTCTTAACAGCATTAATAAAACAGTTGTTAATAGGCGGTGTTTAATTTAAAACATTTATGCTACAACTGTGGAACACGGCCAAAGTTGCTAAAACTGACTCAAATTTAAAAAGAGTGGTTAAAGTACAGTTTTTCACTGTGGTATTTACCTCAAAAAGCACTATATTGTGTTGCAAGTAGTCGGACACAGGTAAGGGTATTTTTTATTTATTTTTTTATAACGCTTCACGAATCGTCGACAGCAAGGTCATTAGAGCAGCGACGAGGTCATGATCAAGGAATGGAAAATCCAGGACGGCGACTTGAAGAAGAATCTACCATGTTTCTTATGAATTGTCTGCAGCTGTCATATCTTCACCAAGGGTAGTTTTTAAATAATTCCTTTTCTCAAAACCGGTAACGAAAAAACAAGCGAAAAATTGTACTTGCCTTTAGAATAAAAACGGCTAAATATTCGATTTCTTATTAGTGATATAGTGTTTTGTAACAGTTCGACGGCTGCAAGCTTTTTTCGTTTGATTAGGCGATCATTACGAAATATCTACGCTATTATAAATCTGTAAGCGGGTTACGTATGTCTGACGCTTTGTCCAAGCATCTCACAAAAACTACGGAACCAATATGGATTTGGTTTTAACAAGATGAAATCTAACGGCGTAGTGTAAAATCGAAGGTATATCTCAGAACTCTACGCGGTTGGGAATAAAGCAAGGAATGATAATTCATTCGTACCGATCACGGGCAATAGATCACACTGCATCTCTGATGAGCACTACTTCACAAGACATCCTCCAAAGAAAACACAAAAAAATTGAATTCTGTTAATAATATTTTCTTTTTTACTTATGGCTTTACGCCTCGTCGACGTCACCAGGTCATTAGAGGAGGGAAACGAACGGGAAGTAATTCGACCATGGCCTTTTAAAGGAATCATCCCAGCATTTGCCTTCAGTCAATTGGGGAAAGCCACGGAAAACCAAAATCTAGATGGCTGGACGGAAATTCGAATCCGCGTGCTCCCAAATGCGAAGCCAGAGAATATTGTTTTTTGACCTCATTACTTTGGTTATTTATTTCTTCAGTTGACTAGACTATAGTTCGGTACTACGGTAGAATAAACGAAAAACGTTCATCAAACCACAATATCAAACATTAACATTCCAGACGTAACCAAATTGTGGAATTTAATTTATGACAAACATTACGAAGACTCTACATTACAGATATTTATTCTTTGCTACCAGAAGAAAAACAAAAGACAAACGTTCCACGGGAAAATGCTAGTCACTGACATTGCTCTTTTTCGCGAAACATCCGTCATAAATTCCGGGAGTTCACAATCTGATCTATGCACCAAATGCTGTGAAGTAAGAACTTTCCTTACAAGCTGTATTTGAAGTATGCGAGTTTAGAATAACCTTGTCGTGGTTAGGGTAGAGGCGTCACGTGCGACTTATCAGTTGCGAAGCCGTCAGGGCTAAACAAGCAAAGGTCTGAGTAGCAATTACACTCTGCGAGCCCGTCACAGACGTCGCCATAAATTTCTCAGTGGGAACTGCTTATGCAGCCACTGCGTCACAGCACAACAGAACTACTGTCTATCCGCCGCTTACGTCGCTACGCAGAAGTCAAAATGTCTGTAGCATACTATATTTTTAGTGTTCTTTAGTCTACACAAAAGTGTAATTCGGTGGAAATTGGAAATCTGTGTCCATGAAGGGTCGAATCCTACCTTCGGTGTTGCAAACTTTAAAATGGAAACAAAAATGGTGGTACAGCAGACCAGAGCATCGGCGCAAATCTGAAGCGGCCACTTGTATGTTTAGAGTTGACTGAACATATCAGATGCAAGACTTGAGCAGTACTGTTCATACACGGCAGCAGTACGATATCTCCCTTTCACTACCAACTCTGCAGCTATGTAATTACTTAGAGAAAAATCAAAATATGTTCAAGAATTTTAATTCATGTGTCACCATATCTGTGAAAGCAAAGTGTACGGTCAAAAGACTTAGAAATAAATGCTTACGACGAGACAAAGAATAGCAGTAACATGTCTTACTTTCCGTGTTGCTCTTCAAGTTCTTATCATTAATACCAGCTACAAAGTGTCACGCGTATACGAAAAATAGGGGCGCTGCATGGTTCGTATTCGACGTTAATTGGGGGTATTCTTTCGTAAATAGTTTGTATTTCCGTATTAGATTAAACCACGAGAGAGGCGAAATGTGTATAAAATTATAAATCACTTCTTCTATCATTAAAACAAACTAAATTATATTTTTCATTACATGCGACGCTTCCTTCCCGAAAACATGCTTCCAAAAACCCCAGAAGAAACATCCAGAAGCCAATAATAACCAGAGGTGCAATAGCAATTGACCCACCGTATCAAGTAAGTTACACAATACTTTAAATTAAAGCATTCCCAACGAGCACACTGCTGCTAGGTAGCGAAAAATCGAGGGGGAACGTTTTTGGAAGCGTAGCTGAGTAGTAGTAGCAAAGAAGCTACAAGGATTCGTCTATTCATGTGTGTCGTCTTACTCTGTTTATTTACGATTTGGCTTATGAACACCATTGAGGATACTGGGAAGACAGATGTAAGGTCTTCATTGCTTTCTACAAAGATTTGTTTTGTATTTTTGATGATATGCTTGCAAGACATGTTTCTGAGGAGAAATTTTCCTACCGTCACAGCATTCGCCTTAATGGCTACGGAAAACAAGCGTCATCGGGACGCCTGATATTTATGTGACTGGTTTTGAACCGCCGCAGCTAGCATATCAACATGTCCAGTATGGCAGCATATTAACAACCTAAGTCATAGATATCCTAATACAAAGGTAATAGGCAGAAACAGATCACTTAAATAATGCGCAGGTGAGGCTGCGCACTTTAAGGTGCCACCCTCTCCATCTAGCAATATTGTTGTAGACTATTAACACAGACACTATTAAAGATTTGCAAATCCTCGCAATCAACACACAACACCCTACTAGAACTCTACAACAATCTACTAGAAAACTATCAAATTCGGAAAGCAAGTACTGAATGACCATATAAATCTAACAGACCAAACACCATTCAAAGTAACAAACACAGCTTAGCACTACAGACAGGAAAGTACAGTAAGCACAATTAATAAAGAAACTTGCTAAACACGTACACTCACGCATCATACATAAATTGCAAACAGCCTAGCAAACATCGCTCTTTGACATATTATCAAAACTGGCGCTGTCAGGTCACCACCATGACAGTAAGAAAACAAGATGGCCACCGCAAACAAGAGAGTATTGATAACGCGCAATGTTTACAATTGGCTGGCCACGGTTAAGACAAATGGTTTTAGCCGGAACATGCTTTGGTGAATAGGCAGAGATGTATATCTACGCACCCTGATAACACCAATGTAAATAGTAAGTAGTAAAGAATCGGTAATTATTTCAATTTAAAGTTATGTTAAACATTATGTAATAATTTTGTAAACGAGATGTAAATTTCAACATAGATCCGTTGTTGACGATGCCTCAATCAGAAGCGAAACGCGTACTGCATTGAAATATATAAAAACTGTTGCAAAGGCGTTATTTATTAATGTTGTTATTTATTTATTAATATTTTATTCCATCTTAGGATAAACACTCTACATCTAACACATCTGGTTCTAATTGCGGTATGGCCTCCTTCCACCCCTCACCCTCATTTTTTGATTCACACTAACTGCCCGAGGAATAGGTGGCTCCTGTCTACGTAGTCCATTGTGGTTATAACGAGTGAAAAAAAAACAATAGTAACAAAAAAATAAACAGCAATCTACTAGAAAAGTATCAAATTCGGAAAGCAAGTACTGAATGACCATATAATATAACTCTAACAAATCAAACACCATTCAAACTAATAAACACAGATTAGCCCTCCAGAAAGTAAAATACAATAGGCACAGTTAATAAAGAAACTTACTAAACACGTACACTCACGCATCATACATAAATTGCAAACAGCCTAGCAAAACAACGCTCTTTGACACATTATCAAAACTGGCGCTAGAGCAAACACATCGAAATTCGAGGACATCATACACTCCTCGGTAGCAAAACAGATTTTCATCTAGATTATTACATTTACTGATTATTATATCTTTTACATATAATATTTATAAGTTTAGTTGCCTGTTAAGTGCGGTAGTATTTTACTGATGGACTACTGGTTTGACTTTCATTTACGTGACAGAAACTGTCAAAATATGAATGCTAATATTAGTTTTGTTTTATAAATGTAATTATGTATCCTTTAACACGGACAACCTTTTTTTTAAGTGCGCGACAACATTCACACAATCTGAAAAAGGACAAGAATAACACAAATCTACTGTTCTAGACCGGAGTATGAACTCAAAGCAGTTCAGCACTGCGATGGAGGGATAAGCGCGAGTGGAAATTCTACAAACCGCCTGGCTATTATAGAAGGCCGGGTAATACAGGAGGCCGAATTCCTGAACAGGTGTTTGTTGTAATGCCGCGAGCAGTGGAGGGGTCGGCGACATTCTGGGGCAGCGCCGAGCGCGTAAACTGGTTCCACCGCAGCGGAAGACGGTCTTCCGGCCTCGCAACTAGACCCGGCATTACTCATAGTTACACAGCGTTGTGCGCTCCTAGTGCCTAAGCCCCGCACCCACCAACGCCGAGGTCTAGTTACCGACAGCGATGATTTACGAGGGCGAGCCCAAAAGTTACTTAGGTTTGTCCCTAGCGTGATGGTGGAGTCGCCATCTTTGCATCAAAATGTTTCCTCACTCAGTACTAATCAAGCTGTCACAGCGCGTGACTGTGATTTTTCTGTATTATCCTTTGAGAATTATTGAAATGTGGGGTGTACGGAGACGATATAATGAGTGAGGCAGTGGTGTATTCTGTTTATAAATGACCGCCCCAATGCTCATCATGAGGACCGCAATGATCGGCCTTGCCTCGTTAGTGATGAACTGACGAAGAAAATCAACGATAAAATTCATGAATATCGCCGCTTTACGATTACATACATTCCGAAACTCTTTCAAGTAGAACTAGTGAATAATTTGAACAAACCAACGACGCAAAGGAAAATTTATACAGAATTTACATTGGCAAGATGTATTCAAATAATTAATGTGTATCCTACTTCTCATTTTACTGCCATATACTCAATAAATGTAAGTTGGTAATTAATTAAACAGTAAAATTTAATTATGTTTACATTATTGTATTTATTTAATTATTCATTTTAATTTCTGTTATTGTTACTAAAATTTATTATTATTATTCGCGAATTCTCCGAATAAATGGAAGACGTTAGGCAAATGACCCAATCAAGTTTTCTTTGAGTTCTTCTTGTTGTTCCACTAGGCTTTCATTCTTTCCGAGAAAGCTTGTTTGCGTTCTTCCGACCACTTTGGTCGGTATTGTTTTTGTTTTGGTTGCTCAGTTATAACTTCCCAGTTGTCTACTTTGTGTCTGAAGATGTCTCTTTCTAAGGCGTCTGTTGCTCCTATGTTTGCACGTTTAAGATCCCTTCGAATTTCATTCAGCCAAGGTGTTGGATTTTTAAGTGAAGTTACATAATCTATTATCTTTTTTGTCAATCGATTTTCTGGTAGCCTCTGGTGACCAAAGAATTTCATTCGCCTTTTCTTGATGCCAATTTCGATGTTTGAAAACTTTCTGTTGTTTTGATTGATTGTAATCTGTTTTTTGATTGATTGTAGTCTGTAACCATCTTTAGTGAGTCTTGCTCCTAGAATTTTTCTAATGATTTTTCTCTCTACTTTTTTTATTTCTTCAAGGTCATGTTTTCTGTTAAGTGTTTACGTTTCACTTGCATAGAGCCTTAGAGGACTGTTGGTTTTACGAATGTGTTGTAGTGCTGAATTTTCGTCTGTCTTGACATAGATTTTTTGTTGTAGAGATTTTGCACTAATCCTAACGCTTTTTTTACTTTTTGGAGGCGATTTTGTTGCGAGATTTTCTCAAAGCCTGTCGGTTCGATGAATTCTCCGAGATATTTAAAGTATGAGACCATGTTGATTTTACCGTATTTTGTTCTCAAACTTGCTATTTCCGTCTTTGAACATATGAATTCAATTTTATCGAATGAGATTTGTAACCCTACTTTTTCTGCACATTCTTTGAGTGTCTCAATCTGTTTGATGGCAGTCTCTTCATCTTCTGCTAGTATCGCCAAATCATCCGCAAAAGCGAGGTATGGTATATAGAGGTTGTTTTTCGGAAGCCAAGTGGAATTGGTTTCCAAAACTTACATTTCTTGAGTTCTTTCTCCCATTCTTCCATAACCTTGTCTAGAACGACATTGAACAGAAGAGGAGAGAGCCCGTCGCCTTGTCTCACACCTGTTTGAATGTCAAAGGGTTCTGAAATTTCTCCCATGAATTATTATTATTATTGCAATATAATCTTTGGGGATTCGCTGCCGGATTATGGGGGTGAAAGACGAGCGTTCGGCGACGATATCTGCCTCCATCTTCAGACCTACTGCTCACGCTGTGACGACCAGATCTGCAAAGGGTGAGCACCAGGCCTGAAGATGGCGGCAGAGTTCGTCGCCGAAAGCTCGTCTTGCAGACACACGATCCGGCAGCGAACCCGCGAAGATTATATTGCAGCGACACGCCGTGAAAGCCTTCGTTTACATTATCATTATTATTATTAAAGAACCCTGTCAGGTCACGCAAAGCCTCGATTCTCATGACGGCTTGCAATTAAGAATTAGTCCAGTGCTCCCACTGGGTATTGGAACCAGGGATTGTCAGCAACTGGAGATACAGGGGCAGCTTAAGTGTTGCGATCTGTCTGTGATTCCTGCAACTATGTTCTGTGTGTTACAATTGTAATTTTTTTCGTGAAATGTGTAGATTATTGGGCTAGACTGCGGCGGATCGTCCCAGCATTCGCCTAAGGGGGCATCCACAAATTACATGAGGTGTTTTTCCGGATTTCTGGACCCCCCCTCCCCCCTGGTGAGATTTCGTGAGATCTGGCCAGACCCCCCCCCTCCCCTCTGGTGAGATCTGGTCCGTGAGAACCCCCCCCTACAAATCGTCCTGGAAACTTTTGTAGACTTTTTTTTTTTTTTGACGAAATACCCTCCAAAAATCGACTTTGGCGCAAATTGTAGACCTTTTTTTTTGGCTCTACTGTCCCCAATTTTTCGCAAAATCTCACGTGAGATTTCCGTAGACCCCCCCTCCCCCCTGGTGAGATCTGGTGAGATTTCGCCGGACCCCCCCCTCCCCCATTTCACCTCACGTAATTTATGGATGTCCCCTAAGTGATTGCGGAAAACCGTCTAAATACGGCAGTGAGGACGGCCGGTACGTAGGGGTCAGGATTATAAACCGGTCTCTTTGAACCTCCCCGACCCAGTGTGGTGGTACACTCACACTTACGGGTTCTTAATTTCAGTTTATTATACACGTAATCAAAATAACTACACTGCGTAAATAGAAAATTTTGGAGCACTACAAATAAAATAAGGAACAAAAATAAACACAACCGTTCCGAAAACAGTCGTAAGCTGTAGTTGTGATGCAACAGGGAGAAGGGGAATGCTAATAGCTGTGTCTCGCGTTACTCAAACGGGAAAACGAAACCACTCGTGTGCTCTTAAAATACGAGACCGCCTGATTGCTGCCCCTAGGAGAAACTTTAAATTCCGTCAACGTACGACCGGCATAATTGAAACCACGCTCCGCGCAAGACACAGAGGGACATTAAACGCTCTGCAGCCCACGCAGGTTGTAGACGGGAGGAACAATTTTGCAGCTGTAGCTTGTGTCGGGAAGTAAGAGTGCGTTTACAAGACGCAGCGGGCGACTCCGCCGTAATGAATGCAACTGGGACGTAAAACCATCGACGACCGGAGAGTCTCATTAATAAAAAATTAAATCACGCATGTAAATAGAAGTAGTTTATAGCCAACATCAATTTCGGAGAATTTAATTTTTGGCTTCTAAGTGGGAGATATTTATCTGGCCATAATTATCTTCGCTGACATCGTGGTATTAATTTCCTGTGCTAATGGAAAAAACTCTGGCTTCAGAATTCTCGTGTAACATAAACTACAGCTGTTCCAGGACAATAATTTAGTTCAGAATACGTCCTGTCAATAGTACAGTCTGTAAGCTTTCTGGCTAATTATGGATGTTGATTATTAGAAAAGTCCCTTACTCGACACACACATATTCATTGATCAAATAAAAAGGTTCTTTATGCCGCGGCCGCCAGGTTTAGGTATTACCGTTCGTCGGGTTACTAAATGATAAGCTCACACACTTTAGAATGGACAGATATACCAAACTTTATTGAGTTCATAAGCTTACGCTTTCACACCAACGTAAAATACCACCACCAAATCAATATTTAAATAAGGAATCAGACTCCTTTTCCGAGAATTGCAGACTCGTGGGACAAGAGGAATTAAATTGCACAAACTCCCACACTCTCCACAGTACTCATAACACGTCCACAGTCACTTGAGATCGCTGCACTCCATGCAAAACCGTTAATATAACACATTACTAGTTTCCACGTTACACTCCGCCAAATCTTTTCGTCTTTTCACAATTTCTATAATTACGACCGAAATGTTCCCGCGTCGACAACTAAACTTGACGGCGGTCAACGATACACACACACAAAGATAGTCCCACACTGGCTTACTACGCCGGCCACAGATACTCTTGCATGGCTCTGACGTATGTTATGTTACACTCCCTAGCTAATATACTGTGATAATTGATCTGGTTTCAAATAAACTTGATCAATTATCAGATAAAAAAACTGTTGTGTCACAAGTCCAGCATTGTGCAAATATTTCCCTTGTTTCAAAGCTCCTGTACTATTTATAATGTATCTTGAGTGTATGGCCAACAGGCCAAGTGTCAATAAAATATATATATATATTATTAAAAAATCTTAAAAAGCTCCGATGGTGGACCATAGCTCGTTGCAAGGTTTCATACACTAGTTAATGTGTAACAATCGATCATCGCACACAGTTTGAGAACTTTGAATTCCATTCTCAGCATGGATGACTTTTGTGTGTCTAATTATTATGAAAAATTTTGCTATTTCCGCAGCCGTCATACTAGCAGATTCCAATCTCTAGCCAATTCAGTAGGCGGCTAGTCCCCTGAAGACGACCTAAGCCCAGTTCGAAACGTCGGGAAGAAGAAGAAGAAGAAGGAGCATTTCGACGCAGCGTTTATCTCGTAAACAATTTATATTAGTTATTTCGACCATTCGCACAACATTTACCATCAATTTTGATGTAACATCTGAAATAAGTTACATAGTAAAAATTCCTGGAACAAAATTTAATTAAATTGACGGCCCTCAAAGAGCGATACTAGCTTTTATGGCATATACAGTGTATTTATGTGAAAATTATACAAACGTTTATGGATAGTGGACAACGGGAAATTTATCAGTTTGATTAAGGAACTAAGGTTCGAAAACGGCAAACTGGGAGTCGCTGGTTATAAGCCAAAATTGTTTTGAGATACATATGACATATAATTCAACGTGGAATCCGAACCACGGAGCGTTGTAGCATCTACACACCAATAAAGAAACAGCTTTGTCAGATGTGAAGGTCAGTTTAAAGACCCGTAAAAATTCCAGCTGAGCCCGGTATTCACGCCTGCGACCTTCCGTTAAGCAACTGAGCCATCAGACCGATAACTGTTTACCGTTGAAAAACCGCAAATACATTTACAGCAATTATGTGTCACCCAGTCCCAGTACAGCATGAAACGTTGCAGTATGCTCTATTGTAAACGCTGTAACAACCACTGTATCGTTCTATTGGCGTCATAGGTAGCAAGAATTCTAGCCAGGAGATACTCTTCAGTATCCAAAAGTTTCAGCGAGCGTGATGGGTGAGTGGTAACGCATTCGGGAGGATGAGAATTCGAATCCCCCTCCGAGTATCCAGATTTCGGTTTTGAACAGTTTCCAGAAATCACTCCAGGCGAACGATTCATTCAAAGCCCATGGCCGAATTTCTTCCTGTCCCTTGCCCTCAGTCTTTTTCACCTCTAAGGGTCTCCACGTTGATGATGCGTAAAGCCTAAGAAAAATAATAATAATAATGTTAAAATAAAAAAATCTACAAGGTAACATGACCTGTTACCCTAAAAACTCATTTTTAGTTTCCAAAAACGCCCAACTTAATTATGTCCAAAATATTGGGCCGGTCTGTCAAGAGTTGATGCACCGAACATCCGAAAGAGGTACTGGATCTTCCGTTTCAAATGGAAAGAAAGCAGTTCCATTTCATGTTGGCATTTTCCATGGCAGTTAACTAGCCCCCGAGGACAAACATATTAAAAACTCGGTCACGGTTTTAAACCCAGCGTTACAATAATCCGGTAAGTATGATTTTCAAAAACACGGTACAGCTTTATGGAAGAAAATACGAGCCTGTTAATTTTTTTTTTTTTAACTGCTTTACGTCTCTCAACAGCGAGGTCTTTAGAGACGGGAAAGGATGGGGGGGGGGGCAAGGATGGGGGCAAGGAATGGGAAGGAATTCGGCCATGGCCTTTTGAAGGAAGCATCCCGGCATTTGCCTGGAGTGATTTGGGAAACCATGGAAAACCCAAATCAGGATGCCCGGACGGGGATTCGAACCACCGTCCTCCCGAATGCGAGGCGAGTACGCTAGAGCCTGTTAAATTGTTAAATAATTCCAGAAATATAGACATCATAAATAACCTATATGGTTTTGGAAAAGGGATTGAAAGATATTGGTGGAAGAATTACCACAAACTGGTACTCGATTTCAGGCATGAGGGTGCGGGAAGATTTTCTTCCGTTGGTAAGGGGGTTAGGGATACGGATAAATTACCAAGGAAGATGAGGAATAATTGACCAAAAACGCTGATAGGATTAAAATTTGAAGTTTGTTCGGATCTAAAATAGGCGGGTAAAAGAAAGGCGAAAAATGGGAGTGTATGCAAATTGTTGCTGGAGCGTGCGATCCGTTGAAATTAAATAAAAAATCACAGTCTTCTTGAGTGAGCGGTAAATTTCATAATGGACGTTAGAGATTTTGGTTTTCCAAGATTTGCACCATATCGCTCCAGATGAATGTCGGGATGAAGTGTTGTGGAACTGTTAGCTATCGAGCACTGCGATTTGACAAGCAGAACCGTACGTACTGAGACGTTGCGTAACTGCTTCTCCCTATTGGATTTCAGGTCGTGAAGTAACGCCAACTATTTCAGGTCGTAAAACTATTCGAAACGACTATCACTCGTTAAACTGACCACGATTCAGAAAACAACTTGTGTATATATGCGTCTAATAGCTAATGTTTCAGACGTTGCATTGAATCATTAAAGACCCATACAATTCGAGAGAGCGTTCTGAAAGTGACCGCAGGAATGTTACCCCCATGCAACTTGCCGAGTGTGGTGGGTGAGCGGTTAACCCTCTGCCCTCGCATTTCGGAGGACGCCGGTTCGAATCCCCGTCCGAGTCTCCAGATTTGGTTTTCCATTGTTTCCCCAAATCACTCCAGGCGAATTCCGGTATGCTTCCTACAAAGGCCATGGCCAAATTCCTTCCCGTTCCTTGTCCCGCAGTCCCATCCCGCCTCTAATAACTCGACGTTGACGAGGCGTAAAGCCATAAAAAGCCATGCAACTTGAGGTTTGATGGCTGTTCATTGTAACCGGAACTTGAGATTATTGACAAGCATTAATGCCTTTATTATGAAAAAAGTTTATTTAGAAAAATGGAAACACCTTATTCCGGCTTCAGTCTTCAGTGACATCATGTTTATTCCTCCAGTCCCTCCTAACAAGATGATTAGGTGAGCTGGCATGGTTATTTGGAAGGACATGAACCACGATTCAAATTTCGGAATTCTCTCCAGGCTTCATAATGACCACTGTTTGTAATGAATAGAATCATCTTTGAGTGCAGATTGTTTTCCATAATACACGGCTTGATAGAATTTTCTAATATACTACCCTGTCACGATTTACTCTATTCAACACCTAGTCTTAAAAGTTTTTTTATATTATTATTATTATTCTCTATGACGGGAGCACCCATATACACAGAGTATATGGTGTTTTCTGGAAGGACAATTGAGATATTCAGTTATTAAACAAAACTGACTGCTGTAAAAAAATAGTAATAAAAAAAGAAGAGGTTCATTTTCTTGACTCTTCTATATATGTGCATCTAAATTATTTGTCATAACCTGGAAGAGTGATGTGACGCTTTTAGCTTAGGTAGAATTGATAGTTAAAAAAAATCAATTTTGATTATTTTTACTTTAATGGGTCTAGGTTTCCAGGAAATTGAAATTTACTATGACGGTTAATGATTACTAACTATTTGGCTGATCTAGTGCTTAACAAATATAACGTCTTGTTGGCAAATTAAGTTTGAAGGAGGTACCACTTTTATTAGCATGTGTGTAAAGCTTCACATCGGAACAATAGTAATTCTGAATATCTACATCAACATCTATATTCTGCAATTCACAAATACTGTGGGTTACAGAAGATGCTAAGCACCAATCTTAATTCTGCGCATTCCAATCCCGGACAGAACGAGGAAAGAAAGAATACATAAAAGTATCAGTACGGCATCTTATTTCTCGAATCTTATCCCTCCTATTACTCCGCGATTCACTAAAAGTGTTTGGCGAAGGTTGCATTGCACCTATCAGGAAAGGTAATGGTTTGGAAGGGATATACGGGATATGGCAGGTGGCGCTCATGGGCTATTGTGAGGAACCATCCCACCATTCGCCTGGAGCGATCTAGGGAAACCATGGAAAACCCAGATCATTGCGGCCTAAATAGGTTGGCGGAAGAAGTATTTCATTGCACTCGTAAATTAAAGATTTTCGCATATTCTCCAACAAATTCAAACGAAAACGACGTCGTCTGTCCGCCAGACAATCCCAGCCCAACCCACGTATCAGCTCTGTGGCACTTACGTAAGGACTGTAACTAACAGTTAATAAACTCACCTGGGCAGGACACACTGGAAGTGGTAAGAAAAGGTTTAAAAATCTTTCATCTATTGGAAAGAGTGGTGAGGGGATCTACCAGAGAAGCGAGGGCACCGGGCCACAAAACCCTGGCCAGACCATTGCCCGAACACGGCGTTGCAGTGTGAGATCCACATCCTGGGCGCCAAACACAGGAGTTGGAGAGGAATCTAAATATTCACTGACTGATTTGGTAAAGAAGCTGGGATGATACTCATAGGGAGACTGGGGGCGGATGGAGAGGACCCCGGAAGTGTGCAAGGCGCACATTGATTAGGGAGAGTTCATTAATTACGTGAGATAAAATAGGAAAAATGGGGGGGGGGGGGTCGGCGAAATATCACGACAAATACTTCCCATTATTTAGTAAATGATTCACATGGTTTCTTTAATGAAGCGGCACAGGAGGAAAATGTCAGGCATTCAAAAATACAAATTGAAAGAATTTACTCTTTCTAGTATGTATTTATTGACCACTGCTATTCATGTTTCAGCACCAGTGACTCACCAACGAAATGTAACCTTCCATCCGCGCTGTCCGCTCGTGAGCTGTGTTGGTTGACGGTTTACCTTGACGCAACGCTGGGAGTGCGTCCCGGGTAATGAGAAAGGCGACAGTTGTTTCGCCTTGAGCGCAGTATCGGGGCGGGATCTGGCCAGCCTTCTGTTTCCGTTACGCACTGCGAGTACCACTCACGTCGCTTTAATTCCGCAACCGCAGGTGGGCCCGATCCGCTTCGACTGTCACACAATATTAACAAATATCAAGGATAAAACTGGTCCCCCGGTAACTGGTTGACAGAAGAAAATATCTCCATACCAAACATTTCACTATTATCATCGGAGGAGCAATATTCAGGGGAGGGGAAGCGTCAGTTCAGAGTTTACTCTCTCTCTCTCATCTACTCGTCAGCGATGAGCTATTGTCCCAAGTCTACGTCAATCACAAATTTTTTCACACACAAAATAATGTATAGAAAGGTTTTTCAATGCACACCACAGTTTCTAACCGTATATTAATAATAATTCCGTGTGGTCGTAACGACCTGGCGACAGGGTTTCTAGTGACTGCGCATTCCGCTCCTATCGTAGCCGTTTTAATCTAACCCAGCAAATCTACAGGGTACAGGGGGCCTACAGTTTAACGTAGAATCCGAACCAATACACAGCAAACTGTGCTAGAGGTGAAGGTCGGGAAAATTTCCGCCGAAACAGGTATTCGAACCGAGAACCTTTCGATCATTAGTGACGGAAAAGTCCCGGGGACAAGAAACTGGAAGGAATTTGCTCATGGACTTTTGAAGGAAGCACCTCGGCATTCGCCGGGTGTGATTTGGAGAAACCATGAACAAATCTGAATGCAAGGACGGGGATTCGAACACACGTCTTCCCGATTCATTGTAAAACTTCGTTGGTGTTCATCTAATATCTCTTCACTGTATCGGGGAAATACCACGGGACCAAGTTCAAGTACTGGTGTCCGTATATCGGCTGGTTTTAGGCGATTTTTTGCAATCACCTAGGAAAAGCTGGAATGGTCCCCACTTTTCACCTCATATACTACACATTTCACAAACAAAAATATAAACTGAAGAGCCAAAGAAACTGGTATAGATAACGTATGCAAACGCAGAGATATGTAAAAACTCAGAGTACGGCGCAGCGGTCGCCAACGCCTATATAAGACAACAGGTGTTTGGTGCAGGCGTTAGATCGGTTATTGCTGCTACAATGGCAGTTTATCACGATTTAAGTGAGTTTGAACGTGGTGTTATAGTCGGCGCACGATAGATGGGACACAGCATCTCCGAGGTAGCGATGAGGTGGGGACTTCACATGTGTATCGTGAATATCGGGAATCCGGTAAAACATCAAATCTCCGACATCGCTGCGGCCGGAAAAAGATCCTGCAAGAACGGGACCAACGACGACTGAAGAGAATTGTTCAACGTGACAGAAGTGCAACCCTTCAGTAAATTTGCTGCGGATTTCAATGCTGGTCCATTAACAAGTGACGCCGTTCGAACCATTCAACGTAATATCATCGATATGGGCTTTCGGAGTCGATGGCCCACTCGTGTACCCTTGCTGAATGCACGACACAAAGTTTTACGCCTCCCCTGGGCCCGTCAACACTGACTTTGGACTGTTGATGATTGGAAACATGTTGCCTGGTCTGACGAGTCTCGTTTCCAATTGTATCGAGCGGATGGACATGTAAGAGTATGGAGACAACCTCATGAATTGATGGACCCTGCATGTCAGCAGGGGACGGTTCAAGCTGGTGGAGGCTCTGTAATGGTGTGTGGCGTGTGCAGTTGGAGTGACACGGGACCCCTGATACGTCTAGATACGACTCTGACAGGTGACACGTACGTACGATCCTGGCTGATCACCAGCATCCATTCATGTCCATTCCGAAGGACTTGGGCAATTACAGACGGACAATGCGACACCCTACACGTTCAGAATTGTTACAGTGGCTCCAGGAACACTCTTCTGAGTTTAACCGCCTCCACTGGCCACCAAACTACCCCAGACATGAACATTATTGAGCATATCTGGGACGTGCCGTTCGGAAGAGATCTCCACCCCCTCGTACTCTTACGGATTTATGTACAGCCCTGCAGGATGCATGGTGTCAATGCCCTCTAGCACTATTTCCGACATTAGTCGAGTCCATGCCACATCGTGTTGCGGCACTTCTGCGTGCTCGCGGGGGCTCTACACGATATTAGGCAGGTGCAAAAGTTTCTTTGGCTCTTCATTGTACTTATCACCTAGAACATAGCTACACGTTTCAAAGATAGATGGCAGCACAATCTCTCCATTATCAAACTTACGACAGACCTGTCAAACCGCAATTCACTTGTGATTATTCATGTTTAGAGTAGGCTATAAAACCACTCTAGGCAATTTATTAAATACTAGAGGGCGAAAGTGAAAAAGGGGAAAGTACTGTGTACTTCAATTAATCACTAATCTTAAGCTTGCAATTTTAGCGTACATGTCAGCGATAGCATTCTTCGTTTACCTCTAAACTAACTAGAGTTTGTTTATTTTTTTTTACATACACAGAGATTTCATGCGGAGACAGAAGTAATGCGTCAGGATCCCCGACTGTAGTTCTTTGAATTCAGAAGTTTGATATTTCATACTATGGTTCGGCTGCTGCGTAATTTTTGATACCGTTTATTTTTCTGATGAATTATTGAGAAACCAAACCTTGACGTTTTCATTCACTGTCGAGTACACTGTCAGAGTTTAGTGGTGGTATATCTATCAGAGACGTATTGCGAGGATCGTGGCTGTTGTTTTTGTTGTCCGCGGAAGACACGTAGGGAGCTGCCTCGCAGGCGTAAAAACAGTGGCCGTGGAAATTACTGCGCCGAACAGATGGGGAAATCCCAACCTGTCTCTTCCAGGGATACGCGTCAAGAGGTAGCATGAGAAATGCCTCACCCAACCACAGCACAGTTCTAGGATTCATGTTACAAGACGTTTGTATACATTAGCTAGTATCAATAGAAAAATAATTGAATTTCCAATGTCGACATGATTCTTTTCGCAGATAACAATCTCGAATAGACGGCGTAAATAATTAAGATATTGACAGGGTCCACAGGATGGAAAAAGCGTATGATATCACTAAGAATTTTTATAACAATAAGTGTTTATCTAAAAATTTTAAAATAAGACGCAACAACTCAGTCGTGAAACCAGAATGACCACATGCGAGTGAATGCCTAGTACTGAACTATAGATTAGATACATTGGAATTACTAGAAAGAAAACTCTTGAGAAAAATTTTGGATCCAATTAAAAAGGCAGAACTATGGAAATTACGAAATAATAAGGACACATACCAGGACACAGAAAATATAACATAATCAACAAGAAAAATGCTGTTTTTTGGACATATCCATAGAAAGGATGATAATAGATTAACTAAAAAGATATTCAATTATCTTCTGGGAAAAAAATCAAAAACAAGTTGGATTCAAGAGGTTAAGAAAGATTTGGAAAGAAATAAGAGAAGAGGAAATTTTGGAAAGAGGGATATTTAGAAAGAAGATTTTAAGTTTTGAAGGATTCCAAGGGAGAAGAGGAAAGAAATCCGGTGCAAAGTGTTCTGAGGAGAGAAGGAAGAAACAGTGGAATAATGAAGGAATATTGGATTGAACGAAAAAAAAAAACAACAACAAAGAATGAAGAATTGAAATTGTAACGTGGTCCTAGCAGACCTTACCGGAAAGAAGAAGAAGATCCGGCACTGCAAATAGAAAGAGAAATAAAGACACTTTGTTTGGGTATTCTATCCACATTTTTTAAATAATAATACTCAGAAGATTTAAAGTTTTACTTTGCTGTCTGACAAATGCGAAGACTGAATCACGCTAATGATTAATTTATCACTACATTAGAAAATTATATATCCTAGATGTGAATTTCTGTAATAGTATAATACATCCAACAAGAATTTGCATTCTAATTCATTCCGATACATTATTTATGACTTCAATGACGGGACAAAAGCGTAAACATATTTTCAAAGTTATCAGCAGCTTAGGCCACAGAATCAGATACTGCTTTTAATCCAACTTACACATGGACCATAAATATTTCCTAACTACTGTCGCATATTAATAAAAATCCACCTAGTAAGTGATAACTGAAATTGAATTTCGACCCGAAGAACGCTGTTTCCATTATAAGTTATCACCTTCCGTTTCTTGACGTGCAGTATTTGAGAAATGGTTTGTAATAGGCAGATTGTGCGTAAAAGACATGTTTTAAATCCCAAATCTTCCAACCCTTTGACTGAAGGCATACCTCCGAGAGATCTGGTGACTTAGTGGTAAAGGTCCCCGGTTCGAATCCCTGTCTCGGCGGGGATTGTGAAAGACTCTTAAACGCCACTTTTTTTTTTGTTTCTGGCTTTACGCCTCGTCGACGTCGAGGTCATTAAATGCGGGAAAGGACGGAGTCCTAGTAACGGGAAGTAATTCGGCCATTACATTTTGAACGAACCATCCGGGCATTCGCCGGGAGTGATTTGGGAAACCGTGGAAAACCTAAATCTAACTGACCGGACAGGGATTCGACCCCGGATCCTCCCGAATGCGAGGCCAGAACATAACCGCTCAGCCGCCACTCTTGGCCCCTTAATCCAACCTTCTCTTTTGGCACAGCTTTCTGCGTAATGTGAAGTACGCCAGAATGCTTTTTTGGTTCGGATTCCACGTTAAACTGTAGGTACCCTTTACCCGGTAGGATTACCGGATTACTTTAGTTTCTCAGGCACGACAAATCGATCATTTGTCAAGCCGGCTGCTGAACTACCCTTTAGGGTCTCGCGATCAATTATGTCATTATTATTATGGCATACTTTCTACATCTACATCCATACTCTGCAATTCACAAACATTGTGGGTGACAGAGGGTGCTAAGCACCAATCTTAATTCTGCGCATTCCATTCCCGAATAGCACGAGGAAACAAAGAATACATAAAAGCATCAGTACGGCATCTTATTTCTCGAATCTTATCCCTCCGGTCACTGCGACCCAAATAGGTTGGCGGAAGAAGTATCTCACTGCACTCGTAGGTCATAGAATTTCGCATATTCTCCAATAAATTCAAACGCAAATGACGTCGTCTGTCTTCCAAACGATCCCAGCCCAATCTATGTATCAATTCTGCAATGGTGCTTTCATAAGGGCTGTAGCAACCAGTCACGAATCGAGCGGCTCTCCTCTGTACCCTCTCCACTGAGTCAGTCAGGCCCTTGCGATACGGATCCAAAACTCCACAACAGTATTCCAGATGCGGTCGCACTAGTGTTTTATACGCTATTTTCTTTGCGTGAGCACTACAATTCCTCAGAATACGACCTATGAATCGCAATTTAGGATTAGCTTTGCCTACGACGGAAGTTATGCCCATGTCCCATTTCATGTTGCTTTGTACAGGGCGTTCGCCGGAAAACGCTACCCTCCCAGTCTGTTGCCGTCGGCAACTTGCTCGGTCAGTCGCGCCAGCAGTTTCCGCCACACGGCACCGTGAATCACCGCACTGTTTAAAACCTCCGCTGCCCCAACAGTGCAGTGCAGTGACCCTTACATTGTTAAGAACGGTTTCTTTGCATTGTAGATAGTTTGTGACTTCAGTCTCTTATTAATCAGTGTTGTGAATAAACGTTTCTTTGCGGTTTGGCTGGTTTGAGGCTTCATACTCTTATTAATCTGTACCGTGTTTGAGTGTGAGTAAAATTATGGTACGTTACAGTTTGCAACAAAGAATATTTCTCTACGATACATATGTGAAGAAGAAATCGTTTAAAAAGTGTCGCAGTAAATTTCGTCGCGAATTTCCTGGCGCTTTACTGCCAGCTAAATCAACAATTCTGCGTCTGGTTAAAAAAGTAAGAGAAACGGGTTCATTTTTTAACAAAAAGAGACTGTCGGTCAACCGTATTCTCACAGAGGAGAAAATTGACGATATCGCTTTTCGACTAGAACAGTCACCCAAAAAATCATTAAGTCAGTTAGGGCAGCGTGTGTCTCGAAATATGTTCAGAAGATGTAAAATGTGCATTACACTTCCAGCATCTTTTATAAGGTAAGCTAATGAATTACGTCACATTTAAATGCTTAGCACACAAGTTTATGAAGTTTATGAAGCGTAATTATTATGAAATAGTCCGCGGCCGACGGTCGAACAATGCCGGAAACTGACCGCTCGCTCGACCGCCGGGAGCAGTTTCTTCCTTGTAGCGCTAACAGTGGGTTGCGTTTCCCGGCGAACGCCCTGTACTATTACCCCCAGATACTTCATGAAATCAACCGTGTCATCAACTGAATTGTTTACTCGTGAGCAAGCTGATTCTTTTTGTTACTTATTCACATTGCCTTGCACTTTTTTGCAATTAAGTGTAAGCCGCCATTTACGGCACCATTCGGAAATAGCATCCAAATCGCGCTGAATTTCTAAGCATCCTTCAGAGCACCTTATTTCCCTATAGATAACTTCGTCGTCGGCAAACAATCGCAACCAGCATTTAACGTTGCCACCTAGATCGTTTATAAAAATTAAGAAATGAAGTGGCCCTATTACACTTCCTTGAGGAACGCCCGAAGTAACATCTAGCTAAGAAGAGGCTTCCCCGCCAACAACGAAAAACTGTAATCGACCAGTTAGAAAATCACGTATCCATTCCAAAATCTGATCCGATATACCGCATGCTCGAATCTTCGCTAAAATTCGGTTGTGTTGGTGCTACATTAACCCAGGTTTTGCGTTCGTCCTTATTTTACTACTAAAACTAAATGAATAACATACTATTCTTCCAACAGTAACAAATACTATAACTCTGGAAATCTGGATACGCTACTTCTGTTTTATAGGGTTACCACGACTCTCACAAGCGTCTCGGATCTTATTTACGGCAGACCACAAAACGGCATTAAAATCAGCCACCTGGCCGAGCCCGCAATCAAACAGCTTGTAATGCTAGCACGCTAGTCACTAACTCACTACTTGAATTGTCGGATTAATTCCATTAAAAGTTAGCTACACTGGCAGTTCTGTTTATCTAGTACAAAGTAGCGGAGGCAGAATCTACTTGCGTTAGAGCCTGTTTCAAATCCTGTTAGATACAAACAAAGCTGGGCGTAAACGAAGAAACAAAAGAATATCGGCCAAATTTATCTTAAAAATCTCACTGTTGGCTTCAATCGGTTTCGATAAATCTTGAGCAACTATGCAATCGGATTAGACTTTGAGTCGCGTCTTTCGGAAAGGACTGCAGTGACGTTGTTCTGCACCAACTCAACAGATCACAGTTCACCTTTAAAGACGGGGTCTCAGAGAGGGAACAAGTCCAGCTAATCCGAACTAATTGGGACCGGGCCTTGTTCGGATTACCGATTTTTTCGGATTAGCCCTATTTAGTGACCAGTTTCTAGAATGAAGTACATCTCCAGGGTGGTTGGGTCCGATCAACGACGGTATGGGAAAATGAATGTATCCAAGCATATAAGTAGGTACACCATGGTAACAATTGGGAACAAGTGGCGGAATGTGACAAAGGAGAGCTGGTACCACACAGTGACGCGGCAGAAGCCCTTGATCTCGCGCTACGCTATTTGGAGCAACAGGCCACTGCTACACCTGCTGATTTAATGTTAATGAGACGATGGCACAATTTTTCGTCATATAACAGTATCTTCATTATGCCAAAAAAACAATGAGCTTTTGTCTTCTAAAAAGTAAGAATAAAATGGGTGCTTGTAAGCATTGTAACTATTATCGTAAGTTTCACAGTTTTTCTTTCGTGTTATGCACTGTTTAAAATTAATGTTTTCTTACTAATTTTTCTAACACGTGTGTACTGTACTGTGTAAATTAAAACTGTGTGTATGAACAGCAGTTAACTGCGCAATTAAATACAATATGAACTATTTTCAAGAACTGTGTTTTAATTCTTTTAACATTTTTCATACTTAGACTAATTTTTTTGCCATGTTCGGATTAACGGAGTGTTCGGATTAGCGGGACTCTGGTGTACTTTCAAATGTCACCGTGTTAAAATATTGTCACGGCAGATGTATTGCGACAGTGAGCTAGTGGGTAATCGTCCCGACTGCATCTGTGGACCCTAGCAATAAATGGTGGAACGTATCAGTACAAAGTGTCCTTCAAGAAGGTATGAGGAACAACTAAGGAGCTTAACTGATTCTACACCATATGTAACAGAATTACCACAGAAGCTGGATGTAGAGATGTGACTGGTAAACTCACTCAGGATCAATTATTTGCCGTATACATTGTATCAACCTCCGCAAAAATTGTTAGGATGACATACGATAGATAAAAACTGTCAAATGATATTAACATGGAAGAAATGTCCAAGCGCAATTTTTCCTTTTTTTTAAAAATGTTTTGTTAGTCTTAATGTGCTGTGTACGGGAGGTCCCGTTTATTCCCCTTATAGTAGACAACTGTTTCTAGGGCAAGACTGCACAAACCAATATTGGAGACGGGTCACAATTTCGATTCCAAGCTAGCCTGCGGCCACAAATTCGATTTTGATTTAGCCTGCGGGCCACATAATACTTGGGGAGCGTGCATAAACCACGTAGCTCCATTTTGGCCTCCTATGAACGCCCCTTCCTCCACACGTAGCCCCCCCCCCCCTCCCCACGTAGCACGTAGCTTTTTCCCCCTTTGATTCCAGAAGACATTTTGTTTTCTCCTGTGAGACTATTGAATATTACATACGGAGATAATTAAATGAAGGGAATAAATATTCACACGCTGTTATGTGTTCTGTTCCTCATTTTAACTATGAAAAATGTTCTGAAAGGAAAGTTATGTGGCCTGACTCGGAAACTCGCCAAGCGTAGCGTTCCAGCCAACCCCCCCCCCCCCCCCCCCCCCGCCCTGGACCGAGCCACGTAGTTTGTGCACGCTGCCTTGCCTATAGTTACAATAAATATTTAAATATAACAAAGATATAAGTAACAGTTTAATTACAATAAAAAAGTAAAAACTGTCAATGAGAGTTTTCCAGAGGTTTTTGAGCTAGCATATTCTAGACCGCTCGTGTTAGCGGGCGAACTCAAATGTGCTGGAGGACCACTTTACACGGTTGAGCCAGGAGCGTATTTAGGATCCGTACGCCCCTAGGCTATACCTGTGGTGCGGGACCTTTAGACCGAGCGTGGTGGGTGAACGGTTAACGTTCTGGCCTCGCATTCGGGAGGACGCGGGTTCGAATACCCGTCCGGGCATCCAGATTTGGGATTTCCGTGGTTTCTCCAGATCACTCCAGGCGAATGCCGGGATGCTTCCTTCAAAAAGGCCATGGCTTAATTCCTTCCAGTTCTTGTCCCCCGTCCCATCCTGCCTCTAATGGCTTTAGCCGTCAACGAGGCGTAGAGCCATAAGGGATCGTGCACAAACTACGTGGCTCGGTCCAAGGGGGGGAGGGGTTTGCTGGAAGGCTACGCTGGGCTACGTGGGGGGAGGGGGGGTTCCAAGCCAGGCCACGTAGCTTTCCTTTCGTTACCTTTTTCACAGTTAAAATGAGTAACAGAACCCACAATTGCATGTGAATACTTATTTCCCACAGTTAATTATCTATTTACAATAGTCTGACAAGAGAAAACAGCACAAAATGTCTTCTGGAATCAAAAGGGAAAAAAGCTACGTGCTACGTGAGAGGGGGGGGGGGGTAGAGGCAAAAGCGACGTAGGGCTACGTGGGGGGAGGGGGGTTCACAGGAGGGCGAAATGGAGCTACGTGGTTTATGCACGCTCCCTAAGTGAAAAAAAAAAGGGTGGGGCCTTCAGGATCTGTACACCTAGGCTGTAACTGTGGTGCGGGCTCTTTATATGTATAAAGCAATATGGTTATTTCTAAATTAATAAACCTTTTAATGTGAAATATTGGATAAGGTAATGATAATAAAAAATATACGAGGATAACTTACCAAAGAATCGTAAGTTCAAAATGTGTTTTCTGTATCGTTTCCGAGACTGAAGAGAACAAGATTAGCAAGTGATGTTCGCACGTTCAATTTTTCGGCTCATGAGCGATAGATAAGGTGCTGCCTATTGAAGTTGTGTTGTTGCAACCAAACACATTTTGTTTTCATAAATACTTACTTTCAAACAAAACATTAAAACCTGGAGCCTCCCACTGCTACTCGCGGTTTACATCGTATACAAAATGAGTTTACCTTACCTACTCTTCCGTATACAAAATGAATTTACCTTACCTACTCTTCCGGACATGAAGGCTAGGGAATGTTAGTTCGTATTGCAGGTGGGCGACAGTGAATTCAATCTACATTCATACGCCCCAACCACAGTTTACTGCAACCTTGTGATACAACTGTTACAAGACGTACAGTTGTTACTCTTCGGTATAGGTGCACTGAAATGTTATTTTACAGTACACCTGCACCTCACAGGACTGAACTGCGCATATGCGAACATTGTTTTAGTTTTCAGGAGATTTCAGGATTTGCGGTGTTACAACCGTTTCTTTGCACATGTTTGATTTATTATTATTATTTTTTGCATGTGGTGCGGACCCCTTTGTGGTGCTGGCCCCTAGGCTACAGGCTAGGTAGCCTATGCCTAAATGAGGCCCTGGGTTGGGCAGCCTTTTCTGGGGAATGCATGTTTACCGAGAGAACGCAGGTGCCTGTGTGAGTCCGTGTCGTTCATATCTCCCGTGATCCAGTAGGTTGGTGCTTTAACACGCTAAGTCAAACTGCGGGGTAGGCACAGCCTTAAGGACGTTGCAAGCAAGTAACTTCGCTCTTGTTTCTCCAAGTTAGTTCAGTCATTCAGGTATCGGCGAAACTGGTCCAGTTGTACCTCCAGTCCTGTGTAGTCATTATTCATTCTTTAGTCTCGATGTAGCTGGGGAAAACCGCACACATTTGCACAGAACTACGTCTCGGGTCGTATGCAGGCTTGCGTGCTCTATGTGCGCTTGTGACGTATGGATTAGTTATTTTCTCCTCTCCCCAAAGTAACGCGGCATTGTTTTGGGGATTTATTGCTGAATTAGGGTCATACGTCTCAGCGAAGGGGCAATTAAAATGTCTGTGACTTGGTGGACTACGGATTGCGTCAAATAAACAACAGCACACCCAGAATTGTTGCTTTTTGTGGAAATTTACATGAGCCCAGTTTTAGACGCGTACGTGTGATTTCCTTCAAGTACTGAAGCAGATTCACCTTTTGTCTATATTTACAAGCTGGAATTCACTGTTGTAAGTGCAAAAATTAATCCAAGCTGAATATAATTTATAAAAAGAACTAAGAGGTGGCTTTTATGAGATTTATGTTCATTGCAATATTAGGCATAAATATTTGTAGCACTTGTAATTTTGTTGCAAGTCAATAGGCTCTGCAATAAATATTACCGTCTCTCAAAAGAGGTTACATACAATAATATCGCCATTATGCAAATCTAGAGTAACTACGTATGTAGTTTGAAATGTAAATGCAGCTATAAATTTTAATTTCCACTTTCTACCCGAGATGTATCATGGTCGTGGATTTATAGTGGCTATCTGTTATGAAAGTTGTGTAGATAAACAAATATTAATTCGGTATGTTAAAATAATTTAGTGTGGATATGACAACTGAAACGATTTAACGACACAGAAATTGATTGCTTTTTGGATTAGTGGAATCACATTTCTTTCACGCTTAGCAACTAGGACATTCTCTCTGTGTGTTCGTATTCATTTGGTGGCTGGCGGCTTGAAAACCAAAGCGACAGGGAGATTATATTTTGACTCGATTCGTGACCGCTTGCTACAGCCCTTATGAAAGCGTCACAGAACTGATTAATAGACTAGGCTGCGAGTCTCTGGTAGATAGCACGTTTCGTTTAAACTTATTAGTAAACATGTGTACTCCCACCTTCACTTACGAGTGTAGTGAAATACTTCGACCACCAACCTATTTGAGTCGGAATGACAGGAAAGATAAAATTAGAGAAATAACGGTGCCACAGTGATTCTTATATGAATTCTTTTTCCCCTCGTACCATTAGGGATTGGAATGCACAATAAAGAGATTAGCTTTGGCGCTGAGCACCCTCTGCCACCCACAATTTTGTGAATTGCAGAGTATATATATAGATGTAGAGACCTTACAGCTATACGACGGTGAGGTATTAGTAACCGGGAGAGGATTGTAAGTAGGAATCGGGAATGAATTCGGCCATGACCTCTTGAAGAAACCAAACAGGTATTTCATTAGGTGCTTTCGGTAAACCGTTGAAAAGCGAAATCTTGGTTGTTAGACAAGGGATCCAAATCGCTTCTTGGACGCTGATATCAAGGAGCAGTGGATCAGTTTCCCTTAGGAGAAGATACAACGACATTATGACACTCTTCCCAATGGATTCAGCGCATGCAACCAGGCCAGAGGGGGAGGGGGGCGGGCTCATACTAACAAATTCTTTGTAAAATTGACTCGTGTTTATAATCACTGAAATAACACCACATAACCTCTCAACCCGGGAAGTTCCATTTTGTTTCCTCCTTCCTTTGTAGGTGCTTAACTTTTTCGAAAATTCTTTCCACATTTTGGATTTTCTTAGCTCCCTAAAATCGGTTTATGCAAATATTGGATGAATGTTAAATACCGGCATGACAGACTTAACCAAAATTACTGAGACCCTGTTACGATTAGTTGCAAAAACCACAAAGCCCTACAAATGAAAAATACCAGACTAGAAATTTTCCCTCACTGATCATCAGAAAAATATTTTTCGCATATTTATGTTTGAAATGTGCACAAGCGGAAAATAACAGTTTCAGTAGTTTTGACTACTCATCGTGTCGTATCCACAACAAATTCTGCCACTCAAATCTTTCTGGAACCCCACCAAATTGATATTAGTAAGAATGGTAAATTAGTTTGATCGATTGTTTAGGCCCCCGGCCGCAAGATAGATTCGCATGCAGGGATACGGGGAAGCTCAACCGGAAGTTGTGAAACATTTTTCAACATGAGGATAGTGGAAACGGTGCACAAAGCGAGTGGCAATAAGACTGGAGCACCGAGATCGTTCAGATTTCCATATTCGTAGTCAGACAGTCTGTCGAGATATTTTCTGGGACTATTTACATTTAACGTCAGACGGTCTAGAAATAAAAAAAGCCTTCATCTGTGGCTATCCAGTAAGGAACGATAGATTTTTTCTTATAACGTTGCACTAGGATTATTCACACTGAATACTGGTTGTATAGAAACTAGCCGTTATCCGCGACTTCATACGCGAGATCTTAGAATTTTATTGTCAGAACTGGATATAGAAAGCTGCAAGGTAAGTAAAAGATTACCCAAAAAGTACGGAGTTGGGATAATATAACATCACCGATTATGTCTGTACATGAAATTTATCAACAAATAAAACACAAACTGATTGCGAGAGAGATAAAGCATGAGCGACTGAAATAACATTAGAAGTGGATGTAGGATTCGACAGCTGTACAACTGCAACTCCAACCACGCAACGACACTGTCGTTGGAATTACAAAACGAAAAATAATAACTCAACCCCGCATTTCTTTTTCATAATCGGCGGTACAGGTGAATTGAATGACTGTATACAGAAAGCATATGTGGAGATTTTAGGTAATTTACAAGGTCTAGAGATCTGCTGGATGAATATTTGATGAGTTTGTGTTATCTTTTTCAAACGAATTTTCAACAAATTTCATGCTGTAGGCATTAGTGCCTCTCCACCCGAAAGGAAGTGTACTGGGATAAACGAATGAGGGAGGAGTTCGGCCATGAACTTTTAAATGAACTATACAGACCTTCGTCTGGAGTGATTTCGGAACATCATGGAAAACCGTAATCGGGATAACTCACTCACACGGCGCAAACATCGTTGCCACAAAGGAGGTCCAAGTCGCGGCGATTGGCCCAACCAAAATGGAATAGCCTTCCCTCCAAAAAGAGCACGTGTTTCATTAACCGTGAGGAGAATCCTTACCCAATAAGTTGTGTCAGTACATGAAATTTACAAAACAGATCATACTCGAACTGAATCAAAGATAAACAAAGCCTGAGCTACCGATATAACATTGCAGAGACTTATACACGGGCTGTCTGATACCGTTCGGTTAGTTTTCAAAATTTCATGACAAAATATGTTATTTATCCAGAAAAAAAGTTTCCTATATCCTCCTTAATGGTGCATAATATTTCTTTGTGAAATCTCATCAAAATCGGTTAAGCTGTTTATTTGTGAAATTCTAACAAACAGACAGTGTTACTTTCGCATTTATAACACTGGTGCATATTAGTGTTGACTGAAATGTATTTCCGTTGTTTCGAATGTAATAATTTTGTGTATGGCAGCTAAGACCCCAACAACAACGCATAACGTAGCTTAAACCTTGTTACCCCGCTCTGTTACAGCTGATACTAAGGTAGTTTGACAGTAGTTAGCGCACAGGTTGCTCCCCACAGGGCGTTACTGCGTTCCGCTGATCCATACGTCAGCGACAGTAACGGCGGTGCATAAATTGGCGGACGTTTACTGCCACAATAAAAGCGACGAAAGCGCCTCTCGGTCTCGATTACGTCGCAGAAAGATGGGCGACAGCTGCCGTACGTAAATTACTGACGCCGAAGATTTAGTTCTAAGTATTCTTATCGATCGGACGTACATAAACACTTTCATAAATACGTTTAACGGCGTCTTCTGACACGGTGATCGGCGCTGCACATTGTGCTCTTATTGCATTAGCGCGCGCTGACCGGTGCGGGCGCGATCATATCTCTGCAAACAGGAAAACGACACCGCCGCTCCGCGGCTGCGGAGATGACGTACCCTTCCCTGACAAAGCGATAGTTCAACTAAATCACAGCCGACTTCTGGAACTCGATAAATTCTATCAGCTGAAACCGGTCTAACAATTTGCTTATATTTTACTCCATCGATACTGAACGGGAGGATTTATAGAGAGAAAACGAAGAAAAAAAATGTTTCACAAGACCTTTCAGTTGTACTTTGAAGTTACTTTTTTGCAGCAGAATGTTAAGATGCTAAGATGTAATTGTGGCAGTTTACAGCACTAAATTCGCAGTATCACAAACTTACCACTCAAGGACATATCAACCCATCAGCATTTTACGATATTATGTTAGTTTTGACATAAAATAGAGTCCGGTGGAGGAGCAGTTTCGCATGGAATTGGTAATCGAGGGGACGCAGGTTCGAATCCCCGTCTGGCCATCCACATTTCGGTTTTCTATAATTTCCCGGAATCGCTAAACAATACACAGGATGGTTCCTTCAAAAGCTCATGACTGAACTCCTTCCAGATCCTTGTCCCATTACCCTATCTCGTCTTTAATTTAATTGCAATGGAGCACAGGCTCCGGTGGCAATTTCCCTACACACTCATCTTCCCCCTATCCTGCACCTACCTAAATTTGTCCTCTACAAATTTTATCTTTAAATTCTTTCAAAGTTTTCGGTAAATTATTCATCATTTCTCTTGGTAACTCATTCCAATCCCTGACACCCTTACCTAAAAAAGAGAATCTTCCCACACCCTTGTGCCTGAAATTGAGTGTCAGCTTGTGGTCATGGCCATCTTTTCCCTTCCCTGAACTACTTTTCATACCTACTGCAATATCTTTCCATGCCTCATCGCCAGTATTCCCCCTGTACACTCCCATGACCCTCCTCATCCTCCTCCTGTCTTGCAATGAATCCCATTCCAGCTCCTTTATCATATCTGTCACTGATTACATTCTTCGATAATTTCCAGAAACAAATCTAGCAGCTCTTCTTTGTACCTTCTCCAACTCAACGACCTAAAACCGTAAAACCCTAATAAAAGAAATACGTATCAAACAGTTCCCTCCCTTCTACTTTGTATAACAGCAGTAGTTTATAAATGAAGTATCTATTTCCAACTACAAATTTTGTGATATCAACAAGCTGTTTCGAAAACTATCATCAGCATGTCCTTAAGTCGTTAATTAACTAAATCAGAGATTGCGCAGCTAAACATAAAGGCATTTGACCTCGTCGTAAGACCTCACTGGCATAGTACACTGCATCAACCCATGCAGTTACCAGATCGGATTTGAATCAGTGATTTACGGAGCCATAGTGTTTCAAGTCATCGCATTAAACAACGCAGACCATTAATCTTTGTTACTGTGTAGGTAGGAGTTTTGTAAGAAATGTGTTCTATAGCCATTATGTCTACCCACAGGAGGGCGCTGTCTCTAGATAAACATTGTAGAAAGATGTTCCTGGAAAAATATCGCTCAGTTTTAGAGAAAGATGATCCCCACATTTTTATGCAAATACGGCGTAGTTAGTATAGGTATTAGCCTATCCCGTGACTCAGTTCGTTGAGGTATCATGATGATGTAAGGCTTCTTACACGGGTAGGCTGGTTAAGCCCCGGTGTTGAAAGAAATTTTCGTAAGGACTTGTCCGGCAAGGTAAGGAGAAGTACACGCTTCCTCATCATCAACTTCATCATCATCATCATGATCATTATCGTTGGCGAACATCTCCAGTTTCCCGGGTGAGATTTACGAGCCTTCTTGTGTTTCTGTCTTGGTTGTTATGGACGATCGTCTTCCACTGTCTCATATCCAGAAATGTTTCTCTGTCCGTAATATATTCCCAGTTCCAGCTTCTTCCCTCCATGTCCCCCTTCAGTTGGTCTGTCCATCTTCTTCTTGGTCTTCCCACTGGTCTTTTGCCAACTATCCTTTTTTTCCAAATAAGTTTTTGGTAGTCTTGTACTATTCATTCTCTTGACATGCCCAAACTGCTTAAGTCTTGATGACCTAAGTCTTTCTTCCATTGATTTCCTTAACTCTGGGTTTGATCAAATCTCATCATTTTAGTATGATCAAGTCTAGTTCTAAGAAGCTTCATTTCACAGGCTTGGATCTTGCTAAGTATCAAGCCAGTCAAAAGACTGTCGACAAAAAAAAGGTCCCTTGATGTTGGTGTGCATGTTTTCATAGTATGTGTGAGAATAGGAATGAGATATGATTTTTACAACACAATTTTTGTTCTTCTGGGAACCTTCATGTCCCATAGTAAGCCCCACACGGTACTGTAGAAGTTGGCTCCTCTGGTTACTCTATTCATTACTTCCACCGTTATAGCAATTATGCTTCCCAGGTAGCTGAACTGGTCAACAACTTCAACTTGGTGGTCTTGTAATTTTATATCACAATCTGTGTTCTTTCACTTGTGTTATCATCAACTTGTGTACCAAAATCTTGGGTTAGCTCCTTAGCATTTCTGCAGAGCGTTTGGAGTGAAAACATACGATACTGCTGATTCGGATGAATATGAATGCACCAGCAGTGGGTTTCACAGTTTTCTTTCTTTCTTCCATTCGCAACACAAACAACACGCTGGAAACAAACAACACGCTGGAAACAAAAAACACATAACTGTTATCAAAAAGAAGTAGGTACACTTCCATAGTAGTGATAACAAGTAGAAAATTGCCAAACCCTTGACACGTAGCAGTAACTCCCTCCGCCTAGGCCACCGGAAATGTCGTCATCATCATCAGTGGCATGCCTCGAGGGTATACAGAATTCTCTATTACGTGAGCACAATTCTCTGTCACTGGATGCCTTTTAGTATCGAATGCTTTGTTGGGGAGCGTGCACAAACCACGTGGCTTGGTCCGGGGGGGGGGGGGGGGTTACCTGGAAGGCTACGCTGGGCTACGTGGGGGAGAGGGGGGGGGGGTTCCGAGCAAGGCCACGTAGCTTTCCTTTCATAACATTTTTCACAGTTAAAATGAGGAACAGAACACACAACAGCATGTGAATATTTATTTCCCTCAGTTAATTATGTCCTATATAATTTACAATCGTCTGACAAGAGAAAACAGTACAAAATGTCTTCTGGAATCAAAAGGTAAAAAAAGCTACGTGCTACGTGGGGGGGGGGGGGGGGGTAGAGGCAAAAGCCACGTAGGGCTACGTGGAGGGGAGGGGGGTTCACAGGAGGCCAAAATGGAGCTACGTGGTTTATGCACGCTCCCTTGGTGACTAGAGTCCAACTCAGCACTGATAGTCGATACTGAAAATGTTGCGATAGATGGAAGTGACGTACGGGATACTGGACAACAAGTATATAGCCGGCATGGTAAAAGAATTGTTCGGAAGGAAACCAGATTCAGAGAAGCAAAAGATCGGTTAGAGCTTTTTAAATGCTGACCAGGAACTATTAGACAGCAAAGAGTAAAGAAGTCAAATGACTCTATATATTTCCAGTCCATCTAGATAAAGGAGAGTAGTAGCTGCACCAGTGCTCGACTTGTTCTTTCGTTTCCGGGTAACCATCTTAGACCAGAAGAGGGAGTTCAACAACATTGCCTAGCGGTTTCAAAGGGTACATTTCAACACTGCCATATTCTGGATAAACTGTTTGAAACGTCGCAAGTACAATAATTAGCATCTACAAATGCACGGTTTACGTCTTGTTATTCACCTTTATTTTTCCATTTTTGGGCTCAGAAGTGTTGTGGAAATCTGTAACCAAGTGATTTGTAACGCAGCTTGAATATCCGAAGGATCCGAGAATTTTATGGTAGCAAGCTCAAAATGAATCACTATTAATCGAATGCCTACTCACGAATCAGAACAGAATTACTTGCGGATATTTTATTGATTCCACGAGCAGCATTACGTCTCTCAAGGAATCTACCAACACTTACGTGTGCAAACAGCCATCTAATAAACTCAAGATATAGCCTAAAACCCTTCATATTGAAGAGTGCTCAGAAAATCTGCGAGACACGCTACCACTGGCATATACGGAAAAAAACCTTTCTCAGCAAACAAGTGGCAACAAGAATTTAAAAATCGTGTTACGTATCATCCAGGAATTATAGTAAAAAGGAACTTATATGTAAGATTCTAAACTTCTCTGTGCCTATTACGACAAGTGCTTACTAAGTAGAAATATTGGCTACTAACGAAAATATCTGGAATTTATTACACAACGATTTCACAGTTTTCTCTGAAAATTAGAACACCAGGAGAGGTACACAAGAATAAATTAATGTCCATATGGTAAAACCTATAGACATATTTAAACAATTAAGTCTACTAGGGATATATGCTTGGATTGAATGCATTCTGGAATAATAAATATGAAATTATACATCTGGCTAAAGTTACGATGGTGGAAAAAATCCATGGAGATAGTTAAAAGACCTCTGTGCTTATTACAAGTGCTTACTAAGTAGAAATATTGGCTACTAACGAAGATATCTGAAATTTGTTACACAACGAGTAAACAGTTTTCTCTGAAAATTAGAACACCAGGAGAGGTACGTAAGAATAAATTAATGTCCATATGGTAAAACCTATAGACATATATAACAATTAATACTACTAGGGATACATGCTTGGATTGAATGCAATTTTGGAATAATAAATATTGTACGAAATTACACATATGGCTAAGGTTACGATGGTGGAGAGTGTCTTTCCAACAATAAAACTGCCACACACAGATATTTATTCCAGTGGCACCGAAAGCACTGCCTGAAAGAGAAATGGGAAAGTATTATGTTACCATACAGCCATGCTAACCGAATCTACATGGTGGAGGTGCAGCAGACGAAATATGATAAGGCTGGAGGATGACGTAAAGATTCTGATGTTACCCAGCTTCCTTGTAGAGATAAAAGTGACTGATAATAATGTTAACAAGCTCAGTCACTGTTCTGCAGTAAATATATCATGCTACAAAACAAATTTTTATGTCTGGAAAAACTTCCTACTTTCCTGGCGATCAAAGTATTAACGCTATCACTCTGAATTTAAACGACACCGGAGAGGGAAAAATACCTGCTAGCTGCACACAGCATTCTGACCTACATCGAGCGTGGTTGGTGACTGGTAACGCTCTGGCCCAGCATTCGGGAGGACGAGGTTTCGAATCCCGGTCCGGCCATACTGATTTCATGGAGTCTCCAAATCACTCTAAGCTAATACTGAGATGGTTCCTTCAGGAAGGCCATAGCTGGATTCCTTCCCCTTCCTTGCAACAGTCCTTTCACGCCTCTAATGACCTCGACGTAGGTGAAACAAAGTCAAATACAAAAAGAAAACGAGGTACAACAGAAGCTACATCTCTTTCACACACATCAACAAGTGTGCAATCCAGAAAACAAACGGAAAGCAAAACAATACTGAAATAGTAGTTTTACGGTAAACATAAAAAATGATAAATAACTAAGTCTTAATGATGCGAAACGAGCATTTACAAATGAAGAATTAATCACTACGCGGAGCGAGGATTAGGGCTTGTTTCAGCACAATTACAAATTGCCACTCCACCGCCAACAAACACCCTTTTTCTATGCTTACAATTGTAATCGTTCTTGGTTAATAAAAACTGTCGTATTAGGTTTACTGAAGACTTCAATATACGCCTCATATGGAAGGTAAGCAGAATGTTCATCAGTATTCTCTCACTTCCTGGCCTTTCAAAAAGTAAGTTTCTTTATTCCTTTATATCCTTCGAAATGCCGCATACAATAATGACTTTCTAAGGTTGACGCACTTCCATGTTACGTCTCTGCTTCGTTGGTTTTCTTCAAGTTTTATTTAGTTAGTTAGCAAACAGTCTCCGTGGACTAACCATTTCGAATCATGATAGATAGTAATGTATAGCTTGGTAAAAAAGCTTTCCTAAGGAACCTTCATCCCGCAAATTCTAGCACCTCATTAGAACCACGGAAGACTATGTTACATCTAAATACTTAGAGAACTTTTTTCTGTAAAGCGTGAATGACTGTAGTTCAAAATAGATTTTTCTTGGACGAAACAACAAAAAACTGAAGCACCGATAAGATATGGTGGGCGAATATGGTTAAGAGTTACAGTGGTAGGTGACAGATAGAACGACCACAATAGTGTGTTAGTGTTGTTGTGAGGCATAGAAGGGCATAGGGAGCGTCCGTAAACTACGTGGCGCGGTCAAACGAATGGGGGAGGTGTTGGCTGGAGAGCTAGCTGGGCTACGTAAGTGGGGAGAGGGGGGTGTTTCCGAGCCAAGCCTCGTAGCTTTTCATTCATATTATTTGTCACAGTTAAAATAACTTTCAGAACACACAACAGCATGTAAATGTTTATTTCCACCATTTAATTATCTCCGTATGTAATTTACGATTGTATGACAAGAGAATAACAGTACAAAATGTCTTCCGGAATCAACAGGGAAAAAAACTACGTGCTACGCGGGGGAAGTGGAGGGAGGACGCGAAACGCATCACATGCTGAAAGATCACTGAATAGAGCGCGGATATGCAGCATACTCGTGTGAGACAGCGTTATCAGCACTTGACAGAGTCTGAAAGTGCTTCCATTTGACCGTCTGGTCCAATCGTGCAATACCCTGATTTGTGGGGCATTCGGATATAACAGTGGCCCGATGTTGGACTGCATGGGAACGATAGAGCAGGCATACTCGTCGTCAAAGTTCCGGTCGCCAAGTCGGACCACCACAAGGGAAGATGCACCCAGCACATCGTAACACCTTCACATCTGCGCCTGTCATCAGAGAACAAGTAATGGACTCGCTGCAACATTCTGTGTCATCCAGCACCATTGTTCAGCCGGATTAGAGAATTACCATTCCATGCGTAGACTGCCTTTAACACAACAAAAACGGATGAGTTTTGAATGACCAGGAAACATGGGCAGCTGATGCATTGATTCGAGATGTGTTCAGCGATGAATCGTGGTTCTGCACTACCTCGGGTGACCAAAGTTGACATGTATGGCGCCAACCTGAGGAGAGGTAACATTCTTCCAATGTTTTGGAGAGGCACAGCGGTTTTACTCCTGGTGTTACGGTGTGGGGAGCCTTCTGGTATGTCTTCAGGTCACGGCTGGTAGTAGTGACTGAGGAAACCCTAACACAATGGTACGTCACTGATATAACACGTCCTCATGTGTTACCTCTCATGCGACAATATCGTGGTGCCATTTATCAACAGGACTATTATCGACTGCATACTGCAATTGTTTCTATGAACTATCTGTGTGATGTTGAGATACTCCCGTCGCCAGCAATATCCCCAGAACCAACTTGGACGTCCCATTGAGAGTAACTAGGATATCAAGGACCAGTTACAACGTTGTTGGCCATCTTGCCTCAGGAGAGGGTACAACGGTTTGATGACACCCTTCCCAAATGAATCAGTGCATTCATAAAGACCAGAGAAGGTGCATCGTCATATTGCTAAGTAGAATCATTTTACCAAGTTCTTTGTAAATTTTTACTGGATTTTGTAAACACTGAAATATCATCACATACCCTCTCAACCCTCGAAGTTTCACTTCGTTTCCTCCTTCAGTTCTGGGTGCTTCACTTTTTTTGTCAGGCATTATACAGGGCTAGTCAAAATGATTGCAGTGATTTCAGAAAATTACTACAGATTTATTATTTGACATATACTTACAAGATTACACAGATATATAAACAAACTGTGAAAGTTTTTTGAGTGTCTACAGATTCCCAATATGTGCACCTTTAGTAACTCTGCACACATCAAGTCTACATTCGAGTTCTTCCCATACTCGATGCACCATGCTGATCGTCAGCTGATGTCATGGCCTCCTCGTTCCCCTGACCTAACCCAGTGCGACTTCTTTGTTTGGGGTTTCGTAAAAGACACAGTGTTCGTGCCACCAGTACCAGTTGATCTGCCAGACCTGCGGGTTCGCATCACCACTGCATTTACTCTCATTGACAGAGACATGCTGCATCGGGTATGGGAAGAACTCGATTATAGACTTGATGAGTGCAGAGTCACTAAAGGTGCACATATTGAACATCTGTAGACACTCAAAAAGTTTCACAGTTTGTTTCTATATCTTGTACGTATATGTCAAATAATAAATTTGTATTAATTTTCTGAAATCACTGCAATCATTTTGACTAGCCCTGTATCTTAATATGACTCTCTTTGGAATGATACTGACTTCCTGCGTGGAAGCCGTTAGTAACAACAAACTTGTAAGCCGGCTGCCTATCAGTGTTCAGTTTCCACTGTCGTGCAGACATCGACAGCCGAAAGCAACAAGTGGCGGAATCTGGTAGCAAACTATCGAAAGCGAGTACACAACTTCAGTGTGAGCTCTCTACGATTTCCTCAGCAGAAGAAAGGAATGCTTGGCGACAGAATATGTGTCAGCCGAAGCCCGCTCTACGGCTGGAGTGTTGAACCTATAATGGAGTAAGGACCACCCGCGGAGTCGACACCACGCCCGCCAGCTTCCGCTGGTGACGCCCACCACGCCTTCACTGACGCACGCTGGATGCGAGGCGGGGGCCACTGCAGTGTATTTACACAGATACCTGCCTCGCCTACACTGTGCCCAGTAGCCTCAATTCTGTTTACACGTCCGCTTGCCACATTCAGTTCCCCAAAGTACTGGGCCGGATCCAAGTTTCAAAACACACACACTTACTTCCACTTCTACCACAACTCCTGGATCCACCTACATTCTAAACAGCAAAATATTTTTTAAAAAAATCCCGTAACATTATAACCTTTATCGGTTTTCCAAAGATGGGCAAATTTGAACAGAAAAAGGAAGTAGGCTGCTGAGCGTAAAAAAGCCTAAAATATTATCTGTGAACAGTAACTTGCATTCGATTTAAGACAAAAAGATTTGTGAAAGTGGTAGTACTTTGTGTTTGTTCCTATTCAAACAACCCTCTCAAAAATTTCCAGCAATCCAAACATTATTTCATTGGCGCTTTGAAAAGGCCTTTCGGGGCATCCATAAATTACGTGAGGTGAAATAGGGGGGGGGGGGGGGCCGGCGAAACCTCAACAAATCTCACGAAAGTGGGGGGTCTACGAAAATATCACGTGAGATTTTGGACTGTAGAAACAAAAAAAAAAAAAAAAAAAAAAAAAAAAGATCTACACATTGCGTGAAACTTGATTTTCGGGGGGTATTTCATCGAAAAGAGGGGGTGTAACCGGAGTTTGGAGGGCGAGACTAAAAAAAAGTCTTCAAAAGTTTTGAGGGCGATTTTGGGGGGGGGGGGTTCTCACAGACCAGATCTCACCAGAGGGGGGGGGGGGGGGAAGGAGTCCGGCCAGATCTCACCAGAGGGGGAGGGGGGTCCGATAAAAACACCTCACGCAATTTATGGATGCCCCCTTTTCTACGCGAAAATAATCTGGTAGTATTTAAGGGAAAAGAAGGAGGGAGGGAGGAATACGGGATAAACAGAAAAATAAATGAAACTAATTCTGTGAGATTAACGCACGACATCGATCTAAATGTAAATAAAATGAACAGATAGTAATCTCAAAACGGATATAACCATTCCTTTTATTTAAAGTGAGCTAATGAACGGTTCAAAAGCACTAGTTCGTTTCACTGAGCGATCAAATGAGCACCGCTCTTTTTAGTGAGTCACTTTGCCCACCTTTACTCCACTAACTAGGGATGTGGAGGAATCAATAAACGTGAGCATGTAACGGAGTTGAATGTGTAGAAAAAGGACGATAAAGATACTAAACTAAAAGTAACTTTCTTGCTGGACAAAGTTCAAACTCACAGTGGTATAAAGTTATTCCATCTGAAGCGAAACACTACCCACCAAATACATGGTCGAATGGAGACTGATTATGGTGACGATACTCTGCATTTTGACACAATGTTGGGAGGAAAAAAATAATTCCCACAGTAAACGCTTGTTCTTCAAAGACAAGTTTAAATCTTGCAGACCCTCAATAAATGATCATCCTGATAAGGTGAAGAAAACTGGACGAATAACTGCTGAAACAATTAAAAAAAAAATTAAATTAAATTAAATTGCAATGGAGCGCATGCTACGGTGGCAATTTCCCTACACACCCATCTTCTCCCTTTTCTGGATCCACCTACATTTACCCTTTACAAATTTTAACTTTAAATTCTTTCAACGTTTTTGGCAAATTATTCATCCTTTCTCTTGGCAACTTATTCCAATCATAAGTGAAAAGTGAAGGTAGAAAGATGGGGAAAAACTATTCATGAGAAATTGCTCTTTTCTAAATACTCGATGAAAATTTCGAACCTGAACGATTTTTTTATTCACCCAAGACCTTTATAAAAAACTATCCCAGCATTCTCCTCGAGTAATTTCGGAAAAGCATGAATACACGAAATCTGTATGGCCGGAAGGGGATTTGAACCCGAGGCCTCCCGAATGCCAAACGCGAGCGTGAACTCTCACTCACCAGGCTCGGGGAACTGAAACGAAGTGGTTTTGTTTGTACTTCCATGTACTTGGAAGAATACTAAGCGAATTGTAACCAAGAACATTTTGAAGGGTCAGACAACCACACTGACAGAAAATTAGATATGCGCAGAAGGAATAATAATCAACATGTGTTTTATAATGTAGGATAATCATTTTTTGTAAATCAAATGTGTTGGTTAAGCAACTAAAGCTTGATGTATATAAATAACATTATTATATCGCTACGTCTTTTTCACTAATCAGTTATCTTGGATTATTCGCAACAAATTCACACGACACTCGCACCGGGCGTGGTTAATGAGCGGTAACGTTCAGGCCTCGCATTCGGGAGGACGGGGATTCGAATTCCCGTCCGGGCATCCAGCATTCGGTTTTCCATAGTTTTTTCCCCAAATCACTGCAGCATCAACAGGATATGGCCAAATTCTTTCCCCTCTCTTGCCCCCAGTCCTTTCCTACCACTAATGACTTCGATGTTGACTAGGCGTAAAACCAGTAGGAGGAAAGCGAATCTTGCTTCTACATCTCTTAGGGAGCGTGCATAAACCACGTAGCTCCATTTTAGCCTCCTGTGAACCCCCCTCCTCCCCACGTCTTTTGCCTCTACCCCCCCCCCCCCAACGTAGCACGTAGCTTTCTTCCCTTTTGATTCCAGAAGACATTTTGTACTGTTTTCTCTTGTCAGACTATTGTAAATTACATAAGGAGATAATTAACTGAGGGAAATAAATATTCACATGCTGTTCTGAGTTCTGTTCCTCATTTTAACTGTGAAAAATGTTATGAAAGGAAAGCTACGTGGCCTGGCTCGAAACCCCCCCTCCCCCCACGTAGCCCAACGTAGCCTTTCAGCCAACCCCTCCCCCCCCCCCGGACCAAGCCACGTAGTTTGTGCACAATCCCTTAGGGGCCATCCACAAATTACGTCACACGAATTTCATGATTTTTGTACCCCTCTCTCCCCCCATGTCACAGGTTGTCACATTTGTGGCATCCCCCTTTCCCTGGTGTGACGTCACATATTTTGCAATTTTAAATTTATAAATTAAAACGGCACTTCCAAAATGATTTATGTATTTCCAGTTAAAAAATCATATCAACAATAAATTAAACATTTAATAAAATATAAAAAACAAATAAAAAAAAACGAATTAATGATACAAAATTGAGTCATCATGTGTCCATGGATTTTGAACCCATTGCTTGATACTGTTTATTATTGGCATAATAGTCACTTCATTCTTGATTTAGATAGTGTGGGAACATTCGATGTGTCAACATCATCTTCATTTTCCGCCACGAGCCAAAAAGTGATACAAATTATGCATGTGATGTCACAAAGTTTGACACTTCCCCCCACACTTTGTCACACAATGTCTTACTTTGTTGGCTCCCTCTCCCCCCCCCCCCTTTTTTCAAGGTGTGACGTAATTTATGGATGGCCGCTTATTGTTAGATGAAACACTCACCACCTATCCATCGCTCCTACAGCATTGCCATTTTGCATTCTCTTAAAACTTAAAGGTGTAAGTCAATAACAAATTGTTCCTAACAGACGAAACCAATTATATTTCCCGCTGAAAAACACTAAATAAGTCTAGGAAAAAGTATTGAATATGTCTGAGGTAATATGTCCGTCTAATTTTACATCATCGTGAAGAGAAACACGCCCATGTTTCGCTAAGTTTTCGAATAGATTAAGGTATTTTAAAGACGTAAGTTTGTATTCCTGATTTCTCACACTTCAAGTAGAATTCATCACAACGATGTATTCCTATGTATTTGTCAGGCATTACATTGACCGAGAGCGCTGACGAATATCGAAGCAGTACCTCGTTGAGTCTCGAACCCAGGAGCGACTTTCTTTCGGTAAGCAGGTAGCGATCACTCGACCTTGTCCGCACATTCACGGCGCGGTTGCCGCTATTATGTACAACAAATTATCCACTTTACAATGCAAATAGCGGAACGGCCCAGACCGGCCTTCATTTCCATATTTATATAATTTAGCGGCGAAACTGCGCTATTGTATCACCGCATCTCTGCCGACCGGCCCCTAATTACGGTATCGACTGGTATGGCGCCCCGAGCGCTTCTTTTCTGCGACTGCCTTTGTTTCGGCTGCTGTTTCTTTATCTGACTGCCTACTGGCCGGGAGCTGAAGCTCAGCCGACGTAATATCGCTGGGCGCAATCGCCCACCGCTAACAAGTGAATGCCGCCGTCGCGCACGCATGCTTCTAGCGTTTCTTCGACTGTTTTCGCTTCCTCTTCGTGTATGTTTGTTTCTGCTCTACCCAAACAGCTGTGACACAACTAATATTTCGCCAGCGATAAGAAATAGACTTTCTAAAAAATAATATTTTTAAATTACATGAAACTTCTTTACGTGCACTTCAAAAATTGTCACAACAATTTGTGAGCCTTGCATGCAACTAACGTGATGATAACGTTACAGATGTTAGTCACAAAACGGACTGAATGGAAGACCCGCCGCCGCCTAACGATGATAAAGATCCTCAAAATAATGCACAACGTATTTTACATTCATAAAAAAAATTAGTCCCCTTTATTCTAAGTGAATTTAATAGATATTAGTTTCTTTGATTTGTGGTTTCGTGATGGGTGATGCAAAAATCAAAATATGATCCTGGTTGGTTAACGAAAAAATAATTGTTATTAACGAATTGCTTAGTGGCCTTTACTGGTTTCGGTAAACCCCGGAAAATATAAATCATGATGTCCAAACCAACAGTCGAACCCGCGACCTCCCGAATATCAGTCCCGAAAGTTAGACTATGTGTTGTTGTTGTGAAGATATACCTGGTCAGAATATATTATTATGCAGTTTGAATGATCAGGGAAATATAAATCAATGTTAGTTGATAAAGACATATAACGAAGCGTTCTCTCTTATAAGAGTACAAGGATGTCTGGATTGTCTTCGATTCTCCTTTATGCCGTTTTCATTTTAAAATATATATATATATATATATATATATATATATAAATATATTTTTTTTTTTTAAATTGAGCGACCAACTGAATTTGTTGCTGCTTAGAATTTAGGGTCCTTGGCACCTATAATGGATACTCTAATCACAGCACAAAGGAGGGTTAATCAGTAATAACGCATTATAAAAGCTAAAAATTGTTCCTCTCTCATATCTGGGAGTGAAAATAAATCTCGATGAAAATTGAAATGGATTTCTTAAAAAATAATAATAAAATTGAAAGGCATAGTTTCTCTAACTCTGCCTTGGGAGAAACGGTCTTTTGGGAATATAACTCGCGTGGAAAGCCCGGCAGCTGATCAGGTATGCTAAGCGAGGACTGTTAGCCAAATGGCAGCCTTGTAATAGAGCTAAACAGACTGACAATCCGTTGAAGATTGCACGATGGTTACCGATAAGCGAGTTTTATAACGCCCTCGAGTGGGACACAGCGAATTAGCTAGCGTCGGAAATTAATTCTGGAACAGAAATAAGAGGGCTACTACAACGCTCACCTTGAATCCCTTCAAAAGACAAGGAAATACTAAGCTTTTCGTAAACGATAGCACCTTTAATACAGTAACTGAGCCAAGTTCAAGAGTATACTTTCCCGTTTTTGGATTCTAAGGTTTTCAGCTTTTTATATATAACTGGAATTTCCAACAAATGAGAGGTATTTCTTAAACTGACAATATGAACATCAATGAATGAAGTTTTTCACAGCGTTGTTTGTTTATTATTTTTTGTCAGGGAAACACAATATTTCGGCAACACTGGTCTCCGTCGCCATCTTCAGGTGTAGACTGAACAATTCGTAAGCTGCAAACTTAAAGTCTTATAACATTCAATCTATATTTGAAGAAGGCGTCTTTGAACGTCCGTAACGGCTCGCATGGCCTGCTGTCAAATGGGGAACTCGGCAGGGAACGTAATTACATGGCGTTGACCGTCTTATTTTCATCCATGTCGATAAGACTTATTACCGAGCTCAATCTACGCGAATCCGCAGCGAGGGGTCCTCTGAGCCCGATTGCAACCGTATTCTTTATTGCATCTTCTCGTGATGTGGTCTGGAGAAATATGTCACAGTACTTTATTAGAATACCTTCAGAAAGACATCATTTTGATGGTAACTTCAATGTACGGAGATGAACATTTCTGTAGTAGGTAAATAATTGAGAATTACCTCCACTTATACAAATCTGAAATAGGTTTTGATATCAACGTTTTTCGTAAATGTCTCACACAAAAAGGACTGAATGGATTTTGATGGGGTTTTCACAGGTTGTAAACTGATAGTCTGAGAAATGATAATCTGTTCGAAACCAGGTCAGATACGCTCCAAAGATTCTTAATACGATTCCGGTCAGAGGTTGTACACGCCATCAAATAAAAACAGAAACATACGTAAAAAAAAAAGTACGGAAGCTTCTTTTTGTAGTACTGTTCGTTGCATAAAAAAATTAGTTTTACAAAGATTCAACAGTGTGTATTGACCTGTTATTAATGCAAGACGTCTTTTAGGACTTGAGGTTTGTCAACGTCAATGTCGTTAGAGCCGGGAAATTCCTATGAACAAGGAAGGGATAGGAATTCGACTGTGCCCTTTTAAAGGAACCATTTCAGCATTCTTCAGGAGTGATTTCAGAACACCATGGTAATCTGAAATTTGGACGACCATGCTAGAATCAATGGTTAGAGCACCTTATTGATACCGCCGTTGCTGGTGCTCGAGTCTCGACATAGCGACACTCGGATTGCTGGCAGAAAAAACTACAATCTCATAGATGCAAACAACGACTAGACGACTAAATGAAACGATGAAATTTGACAAGGAAATACATTATTATGTATCATTAGAAACGATATAGGATACGCTTTTCGGGATAAATTACATATCTTGTCACGAAATTTTCAAAACTAACCGAACGGTGACGGACAGACGGATATCGTGTGTAAGTCGCTGTAATGTTTTATACGTTGATAAGGATTTTTTTCTCTCGCAGTCAGTATTTGTATGTTCAGTTTATAAGTTTTATGTCACTCCCAACTGAGTCAAGTGAGTCTAACTCAATATGGGTAAACTATCCATTGCGGATTAAGTAATCTTTACTTTTTTTTTTGTGTGGGGAGGGGGTTAATCTTCTTCTGAGGATATGATGACCGCGACAATTGCGTCGCGCAACCGGTCAGGACCACCATCTCCTGTGACCCGGTTTTTTGGTATGCCATCCTGATTTCGGTTTTCCATGGTTTCCCGAAATTAGGGATGGGCATTTAAAAAAATATATCGATAAATATCGAAACATATTTACAAACACTATCGATATATATCGGGGAAAAATATCGATATTTTTGGCTAAAGGGAGTAATTATCTAAAAAAATCATAAAATACATCAAAATATCTAAGAAAATTCCGAAAATTAAAGACACAGGTAGAAATTACACAAACTTTTATTAATTTTTTATTTTTTTCAATCAATCAAACCAGTATTTGTCTGATATGGACATCAAAAGGACTCTCTGTTTTATGTGCTCCCCCGTCAATCTACTCCTGTTGTTCGGTACAGCTAAGTTGACTGCAGGACGACACAGAAGAAGCTTGACATATAAAGTATTTCAGTGCGCTGGAGCACTGGCAATTCACCCAAAACTTTACTGGGTCTGATTTTCTGTCTATTAATGGTTGGTCCAAATACTTAAGCTCGTTAGGAACTGAGCCAGAGCTTGGAACCTCTTGCATAACAGTAGTGCTAAGGGATAATAGCTTTTCATGTGCGGACCAAATTGATGCGTTATCTGCGATATATTCTGTTGCTTTTGTAGACCTTACTTCTGGAGAACGTTGTCCTCGTCGTCTAAGTTCCAAGCGAATATCATTACTTATTGTAGATATCGCATTTGACACACCGATTGGAGAAGTGAAGTGTATACGTTTGAAACCAGGGCCCAAAATGGTAGCTGCTGCAAGGAATGTATTTCTTTCTAAAGGACTTAATTTCTCTTGAATTCTTTGGAGTAAAACCTCTTTTACCGTGAATCCTAAAGTGGTCGAAGGAATAGCTTGTTCCGTTACTTATCGAGTAGTCACATAATTTGTACCACTAACCTCTTCAGGGGCTTCTTTGAAAGGACCAAGCAGGACAATGAGGTCACGTATTACATTAAGCTGTTAAGTTGCAACCATATCAAGTGTCTTTATATTTGACTGACTTTTTGTAGCTAATATTTTAGCTACAATTGCAGAGAGTCTAACAAATCGTTCTAACATATTAAAGCAGGAGTTCCATCTGTTGCTAACAGCTTGAGTCAAAGTTAACACTCTCCTTCCTTTTCCCCAGATGCTTCTTGTTCAGATCTTAATAGATCCATAGCATTGACAGACTGCTTAAAATAAGTCACAATACTTTTTACGTGATCGAAGAGTGCTGAAAATCAATTATTTTCACTTAACACTCCATCAACGATTTTCATCATCAGGGCAAAGTAAGTTGGAATTTCTAATCACCAAACCTCTCTGCAGTGCGTATGTTGCGAGGGCATACGATGTTGTTGATGGTGATTCATCCGTCGGATGGGAATGTTAAGCTTGGCACCCCCTTTAGAATGTTTCTCAAAAGTAGGCCTGAACATGCCGACACCGGCTTCCACCCTCTCCCTTCTTTCATCTCTCATCCACAACACTCTATACTGAACCACACAGTGTCACTATCATACACACTTAGGAGCACTGTCACACTGAGGAAGGAAACGGGGATTTTTTTTTTTACTGCTTAACGTCTCTTAACAGCGAGGTCTTTAGAGACGGGAAAGGATGGGGGGCAAGGAATGGGAATGAATTCGGCCATGGCCTTTTGAAGGAAGCATCCCGGCATTTGCCTGGAGTGATTTGGGAAACCATGTAAAACCCAAATCTGGATGCCCGGACAGGGATTCGACCCACCCTCCTCCCGAATGCGAGGCCAGAAAGCTAACCATTACACCACCATGTTCAGTGAAATGGGAAACTCCCCCCCCGGTTCATCTTCCTAGGACTTTCTTTGGAGGGATATACATCACCTATGGTAATCGCCTACAACCTGACACGGAAGATGCGATCGAAGAGGATCTTACTATCAGTAAAAACTATTGGTGTCTCAGTGATTAAAAAACTAAAAACCGCTCTCACTACATCAATCCAAGACAGCAATCACAAGAAAGTATTCTTTAGTGGGGCTGTAATTCACGAGAAAGCATATTTTAAAGAGCATAACAATGAACTTTAGGATAGAGGTTTTAAAGCAACCCAGAACTGGTTTATTAAGTTCAAAGTGCGATAATCACTCCATTAAATCAAAATGTTTCTGTATACTTGGAACATATTCCCTATAATCCTATATAAACTAACATTCTGTATTCAAGGTTTCCGTATTCAAGATTTTCGTATTTGCGGCTAATTTACGGAACGCATTCCTTGCGATTAAGGAATTTTGACTGTAGACTAGATTGTAGACATTTAAATGAATTAACAGTCATTCATAATGACTTGTGGTTCATCAACCCATTAATTGTTATTCGTAAATAAAAAAAAAAAACAGTTGAAAAGATAATATTTCAAGTACAAAGATAAAATAATCGCTTACATGCTAACATAAAAATGAAGTTAACGTAAAGTTGTTAAAATTTAACAGCTTTTTTTAACCTCTCAACCGCTGATGAAGCTGTTATATTGCGACGAATTCACTTTTTAAGACACTTTCAGAAAATTGGATATGTATGTATATTTATCCTACATATATGTAACGATTAAATTGGATACTGAATTTTGTTCGTAGAAAAAATATCGAATTGGTGCTTAAAATCGATACAATATCGATGTATCAATATATCGAAAATAAAAATATCGGCGATAAATATCGATATTTTTTAGAAAAAATATCGATATATCGATACATCGATATATTTTGCCAATCCCTACCCCAAATCACTCCAGGCGAATGCTGGGATGGTTCCTCTTAAAGGCCATGGCCGCACTCCTTCCCGATCCTTGTCCCAACCCCCTCCTTTCGGCTGAAAAGGGTCCAGTAACCCTACAACAGCTCACTCCCCCCCCCCCCCAAAAAAAAACCCGACGTTCATGTTAAAAAGACGCCAAGTCATGTATAAACAATTTTCGGTAAACTAAAGAAAACTATCCCTAGCCTAATATTCTTAAATTAGTTAAGTATATCATTTTTTAAAAATAATTTCAGTATAACGTCTATGTTTCTATGCTATAAAACCCTTTTTAAATATTTTTTGTATGTTAGAAAAAAAAGTATAATAATGCCTTAACTCATCCCCTTTTAGCATATATTAGCAAAACAAACACATTAGTAGGGTTTAAAAAACGATTTTAATATCTAAATTACTAAAAAATATCAGTATTTCATCATTTAATAGTTTTAAGTTTATTTTTATAAAAAATAAGTGTGTCTGATATCACTCGCCTTCAATGTTCCCAGAGGTTGTTGGCCAAAGGTAGATTTCATTGTAAAACTCAGCTGGTACATATTATTGTAGTTTTTTAATGTCATCTAAGTTGCTTGCTTTACGTCAGCTTTTCTTTCAGGATAAGCCTTAATAGTAGATAGCTGAAGGGAAGATCTACCTTAGCTGGGAAGTGTGACATAGTGGGTCGAGCGATAACTTTTCCAGGAAATTCTGAGTTTTAGGCAGAGTGAGTCATGGTGGAGATAGTGTACTTTGTTTCTTTATGTACATTTTTCCCCTTACCCTCCTCACATGTGCAATTCTGCTGATAGTACACTGGCCAGATACAACTTCACAAAGAATTTTATAAATAATAACAGCAACCAGTTACAGAATAAGGAGGTAATAAACAAACACACGCCTAAGTCCATTCTGGGAATCAGCTGGTATGAAAACCCGGTCAGTGCTGTCACAGAGTCGTACAGTGCACTGTGTGCTGAAAGGAGCTCAGTCAGTTACTGAATCCCTTTCAGCATAGACTCATCGACAATCACTGCCTGTTTCTACAACACCCGCGTGTTTGATTGATCTCGTTTTAGCGTAAAACGATGAAATCTACCATTAACAACTAAAATCACAGGTTTTCTCAATTTCCAATTTTTTTTTTTTTTTTTTTTTTACTGAAGACCTTTTAGCATGAACGAATTCATATAGTATATACGTAGATATGCGATGCATGTGTTGACAGTCAGCAGAGCCCAAAGACAGACATTAAAAGCAGGAGCGGTACACTTAGAAAAGAAGTTTTTTTGTTTTTTTTATAGGCATGTTGGTAGCACACGTGTATCTAACCCTCACAGGGCCGGCCTCGGTAGCGTAGGGGATAGAGTGTTAGCTGCGGGTGCCGAAGGCCGCCGGTTCGAGTCCGGCCAAGGGCATGGATGTTTAGTGTTGTGTCGTTGTGTCTGTGAACGTCTTGTCCGTGTTGTAGTGTCCTTGTGTCAATACTTGATAGCAACAAATCACATTGAGCTGGCTGTATGGTTCAGTAGCCGAATGCCATTAAAAAAAACCTCACAGGCTACATACCTTAGCAAAGGATAGCTAAATCATAAATCAAAAATGTTATGTTCAAAATGGTACTTACATGAGATGTCTCCAGAAAGTGACATAATTTTACCCCCCCCCCCTTTCCCAAAAAAAAGAAAAAAAAAAAAACCAAACAAACAAACCTTGCCAGACGAACTGTCCCTTAGTTTGTTGTTATTTTTAAACATGTTGCTAATTGGTTCTCTTCACGAGAGAGGTCCAGTGGAATGGTGATGACTTCCCATTTATACTATCCCAAATCCATCATTCCATCATTGTTGGGTCACCTTTTACGTAACCTAAATCTTTCTACATCCAATTTTAGCAATAAAATTCTAGTATGACGCGTACGAAGACACGGGTAACAGCTAATTATTCACGCAGTTGTGAACCAAATTGTGTCGTGTCATATGCTTCGAGCGATGAGGTGGCACCACGAAAAGTCAGCCGTCTCGGCAAGAGTCGAAACTAGGCCCACGCCCAGTGGGAGCCCTGTTAGCCATTAACGCCCGCCAGTACTGTCCCAGCGCCTCATTAGGACACCGAGAAGACAGGTAATTGAGCGGGCGGTGCCTTGTACGGACAGCTTTCACGGACTGGAAGCAGGGGTGAGTGCGCAGCTGACAGGCTTTGTAGTTTGTGATGTAGTCGGGTCAACAAATTTCAACTCAACTTATACAGGATTTTGACACTCGCCATCAGTGACCTTGTACAGTACGGAAATTTCCACTCGTACTAAATTTTTCCGGCATTAGCAGATAGAATGGGAACAGATTGAATACTGAGTGGTTAGAAGAAATTACTAATTTTGTTTACTCATTAGCGCCGGGAAAGGACTGGAGGCAAGGAACAGGAAGGAATTCGGCCATGGCCTTTTGAAAGAATCAATATGCCATATGCCTAGAAAGGTTTCGGAAAACCAGGGAAACGGAAAGCTGGATGGCTTCAAGCACGCTTCCGCCCCAATGCGAGGCCAGAGTGTTAGTTACCGCTTACCAACCAAGCTCGGTGTTTTTAATGAACTACATGGGCACATAGCGAGGAAGAATGACGAAGACAGAGGTAAAGAAAAAGGAGTAGAGAAGGAAGTCTGCAAGAAGATTACTGACAGGATGGATGAGATACGTGCTGAAAAGATACTAAAAGTAAAAGAGTGAACTGGTTTGAAGCGTTAGATGAAGACACCTGAAGAGCCCAGCAGAAAGAGGATGTGTCAGAAGATCAGAGTAAATGGAAATGTCACAGCATGATGATGATCATTATAAGCAGTGTTTCTCAACTTGTGACCGCGTACATGGTTCAGTTGTTCCGCAGGCAGAGTATTATAAATTTACATAGCTTACCGCATTCGTACTGTACAAGATTACAATCGAGTATCAACTATACGCCAAACTTTTTAAAAACCGTGAATATTTCGATAACCAGGCAAAAATCTGGCATTTCCAGGATGAGCGTAGGGCAGCTTTGTTCCTACAATAGTATATTCATTTCCAGTCGGCATAAAAAAGAACGCCCCGTTCTTGTAAGAAATAAGTACTTGACCGTTTCCTAAGGGTCTTGTATTAGGTGTAGGTAAAAAAATTAGTGCTATATAACTTTATAGTGATCCGCAGCATTAGTTTTGACAATTTTTCTGGTCCTCGGATTGAAAAAGATTGAGAAACACTGGTAAAGAGAATTACCCTTAGGAAAAGTTTGCGTAACAGGTATCATAGTTTAGTCTATGGTACGACGTCTTACGAACAGGACATTTGGCATTCATATCTGGAAGAAACAACGATTTTTTCCCCACCAATCTAACACACCTATTTCACCAGTAATATTATAGGCCAGAGCAAATGACCTTCACTTTTTATATTCCCTAAATCATCAATATCTTGCACTCTCGTTTAATTACTATGCTTTCCGAAAAGTTATAGGTCTTGGAAATTAAGAAATGCGGAATTTCACTAAAATTTGGTAATCGCCATTCTCTATAGTGTCCAGAGGCTTTTTGTCATTGATATAATAACCAGAAGCCGCTGCATCAATCGAGGACAAGAAGTTTTCGGACAGGATAGTATACAAAGTACTGCAAGTACAATTTCAGATAAATTCGGGAGGACGCATGTTCGGATCCCGGTGCGGCTATTCAGATATCGGTTTTCCATTATTTCCCGAAAGCACAACGGGTGAACGCCGGGATGGTTCCTTCAAAATACCATTGCAAAATTCCTTGCTGTTCCATGCCCCTAATTCTTGTCCGTCTCTAATGACCTCGATTTGAATGAGATGTAAAGCCAAAAGAAAAATAAGCTACTTAGTTAAAGCTTTTTATATGAGTTTGTTCATCCGGCGGCCATGTTCAGTAGGTAGGCAAAGTTTTACTATCCACTGTCACTGATATATGGGTGTAGAGATACCATTAAACATATATTCGGAAGATAGACATACGTTTTTACCGAGTCTAAGGATTCACTTTTATAATGGCGCACGATACGGTGCGAAATGAAGCGCAACCGCAAATAAGAGGCGGCACTAAACAAAATAGCCAATTACGAAAAAGTATTTCTAGTCCTTACAAAATGTCGCACTGCGACTTACACTAAACCCTCCAGAATGAGCCTGAGCATACGACCACTTGCCCCAGTTTCAAGGAACACAGAATGTGAACTTTTTTAAAAACGCTTTTCAGGGATCAGAGTCACTATATCCTGTATAACGCTCACTGGATCATGCGATTCTGCGCATTATAAGGCATCCAGTCTACCACTTTTTACGATTTCATATCGCTATACAGAGATCGTTGCCCACCTTCTTTGACACATAGAAGCTGAAATAACAGTAGAAAACCAGCTTTCTCTGTTCTTCCCCCTCGGTCCGCTGGCACACGAGGCGTGACTCCATTGTTAGCGACTCGTTAGCCATCTGTTTTCCTACACAAGGGGGACCTGGAAACTGCTCCTTCTCTAATGCGCTTTTTGTGTGACCACAATTAATTGGAATGCCACTGACCGTCACTGAAGTAACGCAACCCCATCGACTATATACGAGACATGTCTAAAACTAACGTTCAAAGAACAGCACATCATTTTACTCCTACCATTAAGAAAAGTCAAAATAGCAATGTCTAACAAGAAACAGTTTAAAAAAACTTAAAAATGTCATTTTCCTCAGTAGTACAACTTGCATTTCCAAGGATGCCTACGGTCAAAAACGTATTTCACAAACCTAAATAATTAAAACTATGAAAAAATTGTATTCTTCAGTTATTAAGGCCCACGTTACTTTAAATAAAATATGATATTATTAGGATACAAATTTTTATTAATTATGAGAATTAGTTCTTTATTCCTATCATATTAAGCAAAATTAGGGAGCGTGCACAAACTACGTGGCTCGGTCTAGGGGAGAGGGGTTGGCTGGAAGGCTACGCTAGGCTACGGGGGGGGGGGGGGGGGGGGGGGCTAGCCAGGCCACGTAGCTTTCCTTTCATAACATTTTTCACAGTTAAAATGAGGAACAGAACTCACAACAGCATGTAAATATTTATTTCCCTCAGTTAATTATTTCGGTATGTGATTTTACAATCGTCTGACAAGAGAAAACAGTACACAATGTCTTCTGGAATCAATAGGGGAAAAAGCTACGTGGGGAGGGGGGGGGGGGTAAGAGGATAAGGCCACGTAGGGCTACGTGGGAGGAGAGGGTGGGGGGGGGGGGTTCACAGGAGGCCAAAATGGAGCTACGTGGTTTATGCACGCGCTTAGTATGTGTATATATGTTTATCTAGGGCACTGATGATGCCTTGAATAAAGGCGAAACGCGTATGCCATCAAAAGCATTTTGTTTAGTTGCAAGGCAGAAACAACCCACAAAACAGTTGTTCACTAAGTTTGATCCATCTTTCATGATGTATTTCACGACTTGCAGTGATGTACTACATGATCCTGGTGACAGCAAGATAGGTGGTGGTGCGAAGTTTTGATGTTCACCTCTCTTCCGGAGTCCTTTAGATCTGAAGTTGATTTTCCATATTTTCTAGAAGTTGTAGCTGACGAATATTAAAAAGTCTCATTAATATGTAAAGCATGATTGATTTATATTCCTCCAAAACAATACGAAGAATCAAAGTCTTTTACATAAAAACGTAGACATGTTACAAAGTCAAAAGGATAGTAAGAAAAGGCAGAAAAGCTAATAAATTCGACGCAGAGAGTGAGAAACGGAAAATCGATTACTGTTATACGCTATACACAGTATTGATGGTATATCGCTGTGAAATCTTGTACCATTCCTTTTTATTTAACTACAAACGTAATAAATGAAAAGAATATGTTGACGAAATCGAAAAAATGGTCTATTGCTCACACCACATGGTCAAATAGCACCGTGAATTAATTTCATCTGAACCACGATACTTCCCACTGCTACGATAAAATCTTCAAAAAAATCATTTCCCCAAAGGCAGATTTAGTTACAATCAAATTTTCACTGAATAGTTCAATACCATTTGATTGGAAAATGTCGTGTCAGTACCTCTGAGTAAATTTTTTAGAGCAAAGTTACCAAACTGTTTTGAACGTCAAATGTATCAAAACCATAATCCACAATAGAAATTTCATCTATGAATATAACGCATGATATAAAATGGGCCATGGTCTTACCTTATTAGTCAGTCAGAATTGCAACAACAAATGCATAGTTGCCGCCAGTAGCGGATCCAGAATTTTTGTTTGGGGGGGGGGGGCCTTGAGTCGGGTAAGGATAGTCCATGTCACTCTTAAAAAAATCAGTAGATGTAAAAACGTCTCAAAATCTCAAAAATTACCGGTGTCGGGGGTGGACATAAATACTTTGGGGGGGTGGACATAAATACTTTGGGGGGGGGGGGACATAAATACTTTGGGGGGGGGGGGGCTGGATCCGCCACAGGTTGCCGCGAAACATTTTTGGTTCAATTACTGTGTGTTAGCAGCTAAAGAAGCATTCGAACAAATTGAATTAGCTGCCGATTGTCTTCTGATACATGATAATTTATGGTCAACAAAGTATTCATGAGCTAAAGAAATGTTTGTTATCTTTTAAGATCCCCCTCTCCCCCCCCCCCCCCCCACACACAAAGGCAGATATTGTACTATGAACCAGAAAAATGAACAATTCACATGCATCATTCACCTAGGTTTCTACAGTTATTTTATGAATAAGTATCAACACAATTTTGACGTTAAGAGTTGATCTTCGTTAAAAGCTCAGAGATTTTGGCTAGGTACCACATCAGAAATTCACTTCTGATAGGTGATTATAAACATGTATTAACACTATACACAATAAACACGAATTTTTAATTGCAGTTTATGGGCGAGCTCATACAATTTAGCCGATATCCTAATAAATTGTGGCTGGAGTTATCCGCTAAATATTAATTTGATTTTTCCTGAATTATATCCTAGGTAAGACACATTTGATGATAACAGGATGATTTATGAAAATATTTAAAGCAATGCAACAGAGACTGGAAATGTAATTTTATTTATTGCGTTGTAATTAAATAATGTGTTGCCTACAGAAAATAGTTATTATCTCGACATTAATGTTCATATTAAACTTTTTTTTTTTGGTGTCATCAGTCCTTCGATTGGTTTGATGCAATCCTTCATCCCTTCCTATCCTGTGCTAACCTCTTCATTTCTACATACCCCTTACAATCCACATCCTCAATTATCTGCTTCATAAATTCCGATCTCTTGTCTTCCTCTACAGTTCTTACCTTCGAATGTTTCCTTCACTAACAAATTAACCAACCCAGCCTGTCTCTTCTTTCTGTGAGCTTCTTCCACAAATTTCTTTCCCCACCCATCATTTCCAAAACTCGTTCATTTCGTACTTTGTCTGTCAATTTAATTTTCAGCATTCTTCTGTAGTACCACATTTCAAATGCTTCAATATTTTTCCTTTCTGGTATTCTCAAAGTCCATGTTTCACTACCCTAGAGTGCTGTGCTCCACACTAAAAGCTTTCTCTTTTTCATGAAGGCTCTTTTTGCTATTGCTATTCTGCTTTTAACATAAGTTTTGCTTCGGCCATCGGTTGTAATTTTGCTTCCCAAGTAGCAAAATTCACTTAATTCTCCTATTCCATCCGATCCTATTTTTATACTTAATCAATTATTATTTCTTAAATAATGCAAAAACAAATGATAGCAAATACAAAAAAAAAATATTGCAACTACTCCTTTGTGCCACTATGATATTATCAAAAACTGCCAAGATGCAACATTAAAAGTGTTCTATATAATACAGTCTAGTTATATTAAGCGAGAAAATCTTGTACATACGTACCGGTTTTCTGGAAAATGGTTTTAAGGATTTCGATGAAAAACGCCGATCTAGTGTTTTTGGATTCCAGAAATCGATCTGTCTGGATCTCTCATCTTCGGGAGAATCTTTCTTCAAGCGTTTATTACGTTTCTATGTCCCACACAGAGGAAAGCGACATTCTTATTACGAAATTAGCTAGACACTAGTGTCCAGGAAGTTCAAACTACACGCCAAAAGATGGCGGGCAATAAGTCAAAGATATTACGATTAACTTTGGAAGTATTCCGGTTTTTAATCACCATATTCGCTCTGCTAAAATAAAATATTTTCATTGAAATTTCTTACCAATATACAAATACGATGTTAGTATAAATGTGATGTACCAACGGTTCGAACTATTTGGTGATTTACATTTTCAAGAGACACGTTTTTGTAATTGCATAAATCACAGTTCTTTCGATGATTGAAATTTATAATAAAAAATTAATAAGAGCATTCTTCAATTTTACTTTCATTATTTTTTATCACATGTAAATAACATTTCAAGTTCTTGACAGCCGCTATCAACTACAGGAAGAATTTTAAATTAGATTGAGAAACATAAATGGTCCAAAGCAAAAGATATTAGAACAATAAACTGCCATGTCATTTATAGTTGTATTTCTTGATGATGAATTTGGCAGCTTATCCGAAGCAGAATGTTGAAGGAGAATTCTAACGTTCAACTGTGCTTGTCTAAAAGCTTATTAACAATAATATAGTTTGCATTATCAAGTTTTAATTCTTTATTGAAAAATAATAAGGAGTTGTAATCCTTACATATATATTCTTGAATTTGATTTTCGTAATCTCTTATTCCTATTCATCAAATGTAAATAAAAGTTTATAATGGTTTCAAACTGGTTTTCTTGAAAATTGTTCCAACTAATTCGGTGAAAACCGTGGATAAGGAGTCAGTTTTATCTTCGGAAAAATTCAAGTTAGGCGTTTATTAAATATTCCTTTACCAGAGTGACATCTATCTTTTTATTAGATCAGAGACACAGAAGCGTTTCTCAGAATCAAAGAAAAAAAAACCTTGAACGTTTCGCCAGCAAAAGACGACTTCATCTGCTATGACGGTGGACAAAGCTTAGGCCAAACTTTTGAGTTTGTTGGCCTAGACTTATAAAAATGGAATGTTAAATGTGGTATTTTCAACATTCAAAGAGTCAAATACTCTTACTACAAGAGAAAACACGTTACTCTAGTAATATAGTGTGGTAAAAGGTCTTTGGTTATACCTTTATTGCCTTAAAAATTATTATCATTAATAACGAGCGAAGTTCGGACTACCAGCTGCTCAATAATAATTTAACAATATTTCAATCGGAACCGTGTGAAAAAGTTCAAATTATGAACAAGAGAAATTTTTATAATGTTTAAAATAATTTGTTAATGTAGTATAATGAACCGCTGCGATGAAAATATGTTCTTCTATAACACACTCGCAGGATATTCGTTTCCGAGATATTCTTTATTATTTCCATACGAAGATTAAACATGGCAGTCTTCGCAAACAGTACACTGTCGGTGCAGGAGAAACTGAAATCATCACTGGTGAGTTTGCATAGCAGTGTCGCTCCTGATAAATTTGTCACCTTGTAAACACAAGCATGAATAATCAAACATAGTAGTAGCAAGACACAACAGCTGGTACAAATTGAATGATACGCTTTGTGTCAACGAAATGATACGAATATAAATTTGACATGCAGCTGCTAAGCATTTTAACATCTCACTCTTATTAAGAAGCTGTTTACTAGTGGTTGAACCAACAGTAACCTAAGTTTATTACGTAGAATCATCATCATCTAATTCACTGAACTTGCAGAATTAATTTCCTTAAATGATATTTACTCATTTAACGAATTGTAAAATAACAGTACTTTTACATGAAATTATAGTAACTTATAAGGTATTATTTTAAAAATGTCAGCGGGAGAAACAATGTCCTTTAAGAAGATGTCCACAGAACTATCGATGTACCATTACAGTTTTTATAAAATTATTTTATTCAAAAAGAACAGTTGCAGTTTTTTATACAGACAAAAAGATTAGGAATTTTTGTGTGTCTGTGCACGCATCACGTAAAAACTACACTAATTGATAGTTTAACATACATAATACTTTTGTACATAATTATTCGTTCCCCAAGTAAAGGAAAATCACACACACAAACGCGTTTAAGATATTTACATATAACATAAATTCAGAAGGGAAGCAGAACCAAAAACAGACGAAAAGAGATAACTGCTTTTCTGTCTTTTCCTACCTAGCCAAAAATTCAAACAGCGTACATAGGCTAAAAGTAAAAATATTTGTATCGACTATTGTTTAGCAGAGAAGTAGAAAATGCACATAACCTTGAGATGAGCTTCCACTATCGCAAGTAAGCCATAAATGGGACAACTTTTTGGAAAATGTAAATCTGTAAGTTTTACGTATCTGCTGAGCATAAGTGAGAGGTACGGATCAAATTTTGTAGCTATTTCCTGTCGTGCAGTATCAGATATACCTCTGATTTCTAAATGTAGAAATAAAATAGGTATAAAATGAGATGTACTCACCATGAAAACCATGAACCTCGATTGCTGTTGCAGCTCCTCAAACGGAAGAACGCCGGCAGTTAGATATCCAAGCAAACTCTTCGCTGCTAGAAGTTCCTCAATACTGTTCAACATTTATCAAAACACTGTTTCAACTTCGATGAGTCCGGCTCACCTCGGATGACTCACTTCAGCCAATTGTTCAAGATTTTACTGATCGGTATGCAGTTTCTGCTATCACTCACGGTGTCTAGCGCACTAAAAGAAACAAAAACAAAGCCCAGGCTTTCACTATTCAGTCTGCAGCAATTACAACGGTAATGACGGCGACCTTGTATTGTCACCGCCACATGAGTTGGGTGTTTGGTTCCCCGTACCGAGATACGAATCTAGGGCTTTTATTTCAAATCAGCTGCTATGAAGAAAGTATTATTGTCGTTAAGCGCGAAGGTCACTTAAGAGAACGTTCGATCCGTGGTCCGCTTTTATTGTTATCGTCTCGATTATTGCTGCAATTTGTATAAGTAGTCATTAAAGTTTATATACTTAATATGTTATGGTACGCTGGGTGGCGAAAGAGAAGGGCATGTCAATCGATAAACCAAACAAAATCGCTTGAAACGATACGTTGTTTAAAGTTAAGTGAATGCGGAAAAGATTTGCGACGAGAAGTGCTTTAAGGAAGCCTTTACAGGGGGCCAGTAGTGATGCGTTTTACGTGCAGGGATGTCCTTTGAAGTGCTTCACCGCAGCATCACAGCGCTGGCGTCGTGTCAGGTGGATATCATAAACACAGAGCTTGCGGTCGATACACAGCGCCGGGATCCTCCACACTCGTCTCGGATGTTGACTTCCACCACACACATAAGCGCGGCGCCCCAATGTTGTTGTTTTCCTGTTTCGACGGAAAAGGAAATGAGATACGGTATTTCACCACCACACCGAGTACAGAGTACTGTGAATCCGACCGGAGATATTCAAATATATTTTTCTTGACACGCCAGAGCACTTATGATGCTCAACTTTTGCATCACTAGTTGTCTATATTGTAAAAATCCTGACTGGCTACCATAAACTAAATTAGTCAGGTCATTGACGCGGAGTACATATGTACATCTAAACAAATAAGGAGAAAATTGTTATCTTTTTAAAAATACATTGTTCACGATTTCTTCTTTTTGTCTACAGAAAATCGTAAGGATGAGATAGAGTCTGCACGTAATTCTTGTTGCATCGCCACTCGTCACAACTGATGAACAACTTGTTGTTTTCTTTAGCTGAAGTCAGACTCACGCACCCGTGAACGTCCTTGGCGGTGACAACGCCCTGGCCACGCACACGCACCACCTGAACGTGTCCCTGTCCGCAGTGCACTTCACTGTCACCACGACCTGTGCGCCGTGCTTGCCGCCGGGCGACTGACTACGCTGCCGAGAAGCGCGCCGCCAGGGCGATGCCAGCGCTCCGCGCGGTCGCCGCGCCCAACCACGCCCCGCCCACCCCACTCTCGCGCCACGCGGCTCGGCTCGGCCGATGACTCCCCACCGCACGACAGCTGGTCGCCCAGTCGCTCATCGGGAGCCGTGCTAGGGAGGATAGAGATTGTGTCATTGTAAGATATTTTACGGTCTGCCCTATAAAATCATGACTTTTGGAACAACTGGAACTTCAGGGCCCGATTTCCTCAAGCTGATTGCAATGTTCGTTTGGCATAACGTTAATTGCTATCGTTTCCGTACAAGTCTACATCTTCACTCTTCAGGACTTCAACCATTGATGGTTTGTTCCGCCTTCACACAATTTGTTGTGTCCACCTATCCTCCTTATTCCCTGTTTTACGTTTAACGTTCTGGCCTCGCAATCGGGAGGACGCGGGTTCGATACCCCGACCGGGCATCCAGATTTGGGTTTTCCATGGTTTCCCCAAATCACTCCAGGCGAATGCCGGGTTGCTTCCTTCAAAAAGACCATGGCCGAATTCCTTCCCGTTCCTTGTTCCCAGTCCCATCCCTCCTCTAATGACCTTAGCCGTCGACGAGGCGTAAAACAATAAGTAAAAAATAAAATTAAAAAAAAAATCCTTTTTTTTGTATTTAAGCAGCACCTTTGGTGATCTGGTGTCCTCCATACGGTTATAACTTATATGCTCCATCCATTTCTTTCTATATCTATTTCCTCATACAGATTTAAAAATTTCAATTGTTTCTTTATTTCTTTACTTCTTTTCTTTTCTAGTAAAGCATACCCAGCCAGAGCTGTCAGAAATCTCAGCTGCTTCTATCTGCTTTATTTGTTGTTTCTTCAATGTCCATGATTCGTACCCCTGTACTAATTTTGGTGAAGCCATTACTTCGTAAAATTCCATCAGTGTGTCTCGTCTGGTGTACTTTATTTTTTATTATTATTATTTCTATTTACTACCAAAAGGTATTGAAATTTCTGTAATTTTATATGGGCATCGTCCTTACTGGTTAGTTTTATGTCATATCCTATATATGCAAAAGTAAAACCAGTTTGTTTCTTTAAGATATACCGGTCATACCTGTTATACCTTAAAATCTTTCTCGCAAGTGCTGCTGTTTTATTCAGTGGTTGTAGACCAAATCATTTTTTCTCCCCTCCCGCCTCTAATGACCTTGACGTCGACAAGGTGTAAACCCACAAGAAAAATAATAATAATAATGAAAAATATTGGTACTGTTCAAAGTACGACCAGTGCAGAAATTTCTCCTTTTCGGTTCTTTGTTTCCTCTTTCCTCGGCTTTCACTCTTCAAGGAAAAATGGACCTGAAAGACAGGAAATAGGTGTTTATTTACTTATTTCGTATGGCGCAAGGATACAAAGACAGTAACTACAATGAATCACAATAGATAGAATAAAACATGGATGTCTCTACAGACTGATGTCCAAAGATTGCAGCCATTCCATTGTTTCTGTTGTTGTTTCCTGAATCTGATGCACTATACCACTGAATCTCCTAAGAGGGCATTCCATGGCGATGTGGTGAATAGTTTGCTGATGGTTACCGCAATTACAATGCAAAACAAAGAGATTAGCTTTGGTGCTGAGCACCCTCTGCCACCCACAATTTTGTGAATTGCAGTGTATATGTAGATGTACAAGAAGGATTCTGTATAATTACCCCAGTAACTGCATCTACCGTGAACTGTTCTCACTCGGTTCAGTGTCGTCCAGGTTTTCCTAAGTAGATTGAATCCAGCATGCTGCTTGGATTAGTGTTTGTTTATCAGGATTGAAATTGGTCCACTCAGCGCACCATGCTTCGTTTATGTAACAAAGGTGAAATGGTCTCTTAAAGTTACGGTTTCGCACATTATTGACATCAGACGTCTCGAACATATTCTGAAATCATTATGGCCAGAATTTGGCATGGCACTTCACTCAAAATCCACTACACACCAAGGAATATTAGTTGTCATTCCAATCCACGCAGCATTTCAACCTTACCAATTCTTCACATTAAAAAGCTGCTTGAAAATCGGTACGTGTAACGCATGCGGAAGAGTACATTCACGAAGATGATGGCTGCTACACATTGGATAATATCGCACGTATCCTTAAGTTTTGCATTGTATTACATCTCTATTACCTATGTCGGCTTCTTCTTGAATAGTAATGCCTAGGGAATGCACTAACCACATATTTAATCCGAAAAACCAGTTTTTCTACTGACCGTGGTTTCCACAGCAGTCAAATACACTCCTGGAAATTGAAATAAGAACACATTGACGCCGGTGTGTAAGACCCACTATACTTGCTCCGGACACTACGAGAGGGCTGTCCAAGCAATGATCTAACGCACGGCGCAGCGGACACACCAGGAACAGCAGTGTTGGCCGTCGAAGGGCGCTAGCTGCGCAGCGGTTGGGCACCGTCGCAGTCAGTGTCAGCCAGTTTGCCGTGGCATACGGAGCTCCATCTCAGTCTTTAACACTGGTAGCATGCCGCGACAGCGTGTACGTGAACCGTATGTGAAGTTGATGGACTTTGAGCGAGGGCGTATAGTGGGTATGCGGGAGGCCGGGTGGAGGTACCGCCGAATTGCTCAACATGTGGGGCGCGATGTCTCCACAGTACATCGATGTTGTCGCCAGTGGTCGGCGGAAGGTGCACGTGCCCGTCGACCTGGGTCCGGACAGCAGCGACACACGGACGCACGCCAAGACCGTCGCATCCTACGCAGTGCCGTAGGGGACCGCACCGCCACTTCCCGGGAAATTAGGCACACTGTTGCTCCTGGGGTATCAGAGAGGACCATTTGCAACCGTCTCCATGAAGCTGGGCTACGGTCCCGCGCACCGTTAGGTCGTCTTCCGCTCACGCCCCAACATCGTGCAGCCCGCCTCCAGTGGTGTCGCGACAGGCGTGTATGGAGGGACGAATGGAGACGTGTCGTCTTCAGTGATGAGAGTCGCTTCTGCCTTGGTGCCAATGATGGTCGTATGCGTGTTTGGCGCCGTGCAGGTGAGCGCCACAATCAGGACTGCAAACGACCGAGGCACACAGGGCCAACACCCGGCATCATGGTGTGGGGAGCGATCTCCTACACTGGCCGTACACCTCTGGTGATCGTCGAGGGGACACTGAACAGTGCACGGTACATTCAAACCGTCATCGAACCCATCGTTCTACCATTCCTAGACCGGCAAGGGAACATGCTGTTCCAACAGGACAATGCACGTCCACATGTATCCCGTGCCACCCAACGTGCTCTAGAAGGTGTAAGTCAACTACCCTGGCCAGCGAGATCTCTGGATCTGTCCCCTATTGAGCATGTTTGGGACTGGATGAAACGTCGTCTCACGCGGTCTGCACATCCAGCACGAACGCTGGTCCAGCTGAGGTGCCAGGTGGAAATGGCTTGGCATGCCGTTCCACAGGACTACATCCAGCACCTCTACGATCGTCTCCATGGGAGAATTGCAGCCTGCATTGCTGCGAAAGGAGGATATACACGGTTCTAGTGCCGACATTGTGCATGCTCTGTTGCCTGTGTCTATGTGCCTATGATTCTGTCTGTGTGATCATGTGTTGTATCTGACCCCAGGAATGTGTATATAAAGTTTCCCATTCCTGGGACAATGAATTCACGGTGTTCTTATTTCAATTTCCAGGAGTGTATATATTTATATAAATATATGCAAACCAAGTGTTGAAAGTATGTAAATACATCTTTATTAGGTACCACTTGGCCTTTTTTTACTTATTGCTTTACGCCCCGTCGTCATTAGAGGCGGGATGGGACTGGGGACAAGGAACGGGAAGGAATTCGGCCATGGTCTTTTTGAAGGCAGCATCCCGGCATTCGCCTGGTGTGATTTGGGGAAACCATGGAAAACCCAAATCTGGATGCCCGGACGGGGATTCGAGCCCACGTCCTCCCGAATGCGAGGCAAGAACGTTAACCGTTCACCCACCACGCTCGGTGCCACTTAACTAATCGATTTGTTCATTTCGTTATATAAATTTACAAACATCCATTTGAAGCCAATGTGTGTGAATCATTGTTGTACAGAGTAAATTGATTTAATTTTTTCACTTGTCTCCATGTTACATTGTTTTGTAATGCATATTTCTTTCTGTGATCAGATGAAATCATTAGTTATGATCGCTTATCAACATACTGTTATAATGTTGTTTCTTCGTTCAGTAATGAAACACGCCAAAGAGGATAACAAACATGAAACCACCCAGGTTACCACAGCAACAAAGAAAACACGCACATGCGGCGCTGACTGCTGCACCTCGATCGGAATTAGCATTAAAAAGATTTTACGAGCTCTGACACACGACAGTAATCAAGAGTGCTTCGAGTGGTAACATTTCGGCAACCGAATCACCACAGAATATATACTTCAGCTGTAACGGAGACGTCATCCTTGGAAACAGGTCGCCTTTATATCGGAAAATGACAGATAACCACTAATTGGCTGCCTGCAAACACGGGTGAGGAACTTGAAAGCCTGGAGGCATTCGCTTGTAGCCCGCATCACAAGTGGCGCAAGCTACGAAAGAATTCACACATTCTATTCTGAATGAAGGCCTTCTGGAGACCAGTGATTATCGATCACCGCGAGTTCCAACTTTCGCGGACAGGATCTTGTAACAAAAACAGCTCCATTAGGTTGGAGTAACAATTTTAAGTACCTTACGTTGAAAAGGACAGCTAATATGGCAAAAGGTGGTATTTTTTTTTAATCATCATGTAGGATTTCGAACAGTGACTGATCACAATTCCCCAGTAATTAACTACTAAGAGAAGCAAAACAACATTTTATTAAAATTTATTATCACAAGTATCTCAAAATCGGTAGTTTATTGAACAATGAAAAAATAGTATACCTCGGTATTTCGAAGGCATACCCGGAAGATCATATGGCAGTAAAGCAATGGAGTTGAATGATAACGTTACTTGCATTTACAAGGGTACAGAAGAAGTGAAAAGAAATTTTACTATGGGTAAGGAATCATACACTGAGAAGGAGGATGAAAATGGTGCTTACGCCCGGTAAAATAAGTAACTCTACTACTGATGGTTTATAATATATACATCAAGGGAGGGGAGAGGTGAAAAACAATACTTAATGTCATGGTCTGTAGCTCAGAACAATCCACAAGAAAAGAAATGTTTGTTAGATGATAGTGCAGGAAGGCTAGAAAAATCAACAGATAAAGGTTTAGATATTAGATTCCCGGGGCTGGCATCCACATTTGGTTTCTCATGGTTTCCCGAAATCAGCTCATACTAAAGCTAGGCTGAGTTTTTCAAACGACCATGAACGAATTCCTTAACCTTGATTTAACCCCCACTCCCTATCTTCTTCTGTCTCTAATGACCTCTACGTCGACGAAGTGAAAAGACTTAACCAAAGAAATCCTCTGTAGTACGGCGCAAGAGTTAAACAGATGTCAGATAGCTAGGAACACTTACGTTCTTTCCATTAAACCTGCTTGTGGTTCAAACACATTCCGACAAGGCCTTGCTTGTCCTACATATGTGACTACATGACTAGTATAAAGAAGTATCCTCTATCAGACCTAGATCAACTGCATGTGGGACAATTATTTATTTAGTTATTTATTCGTTGATGCCAACTAGGACCACGTTAAGCCTTTGTGCAGTTGGCAGCGAGTTTCATCTTCTTTTGGACCCAGAACTCCTTCATTCGTTTTGAGTGCGCCTGTTTGCGCTCCCCCGTCCAGAGTGTACCGCGTCTTCTGTGGGAGGGTTGGTATCGGCTTGTCCCACTTTTCTTTAACTTCTTCCGAAATATATCTCTGTAAAAAGCATCTTCTGGTTCTAGTCCCATCAAATGAAGATCTTCTTTAATAGTTAGGAACCAGGGCTTTACAGTTTTGGGTCTGGAATTAAATAAATTAAAGATTTTTTTTTTGTTAGTCTGTTATCCTCCATCCGTTTGAGGTGGCCCTAGAATCGAACCCGTCTTTTGCGGATTGTTTCAGTGATTTTCACTATATTGCTGTAGACTTGTTTGTTGGATCTCTTTTGATGGACGCCATTCTTAAAGTTGGTACCCAGAATTCCTCTAATAATTTTTCTCTCTTTTTTCTCCAGTTCTCCAAGAAGTCCTTTATCGGCATTCAGGAACAAGGTTTCAGCTGCTTACAAAACTACTGGTTTCAGAACTGTTTCATAATTACGTATTTTAGTATTTTGTGAAAGACATTTTTATTGTAGACCTCTCGCGAAGTTTGGTAGGCTATTTCTAGTTTGCGAATCATTCCCGAATAACTTCTTTGTCCAATCCGTTTTTCATAATGATCTCACCTAGATACGAGGGTTGTTTTTTAAGTAAGGGCCGTTCGCGCGTATAGTCCCGTAGTTCGCGCGGACGCCGCAACAATCCACCGCGCCACTTGCCAGCATCCTTCCCGTTCACATTGATGCCAGTTGCAGCTCTGTAGCTGACGTGTACGCATCGCTGTGCTACTTTATAATGTTTACGATTATTGAATCACCCGCCGCGTGTGAGATACGGTCAGTGATACGTTTTTTGACCGCGAGAAGCCAATCAGCTGCAGAAATTCATCGTCAGTTAACAGAAGTTTATGGCTTGAATGCAATGAGTGAAGGTAAAGTGGGTCAATGGGTTAGAGAGTTTAAAAATGGCCGTCAAAATGTCCATGACGACGAACGCTCAGGCCGGCCCTCTGTGATCACTGATGATTTGGTGGCTGCAGTCGAAACAAAGATTCGTGAGGACAGAAGATTCACAATTTCCACTCTTTCTTTGGAATTTCCACAAGTTTCAAGATCGGTTTTGTACAAAATTGTGTCTGAAAACCTACAGTTTGGGTACCCACACTCCTCACAGAGGACCACAAAGGGAAGAGATTTGCCACTTCATTGGAATTTTTTGATTCGTTACGAGGAAGAAGGGGATGACATGTTGAGTCAAATTGTCACTGGAGATGAAACATGGGTATCCCATATCACTCCCGAATGGAAGCGAAAATCGATGGAATGGCGACACACAACCTCACCCGTCAAGGTCAAAGCCAAACAGACGCTGTCAAAGCGCAAGATTATGGCAACTGTGTTCTGGGACCGGCGCGGTGTTTTGCTAGTGGACTTTATGCCACGAGGAACGACAATCAACTCAGATGCCTACTGTACAACTCTAAAGAAGCTCCGCAGAGCAATTCAAAACAAAAGGCGCGGCATGCTGACAAAAGGAGTTTTGCTCCTGCACGATAACGCTAGGCCTCACACCTCTCAAAAGACTCGGGATTTGATTGATTCTTTTGGCTGGGAAGTTTTGGACCATCCACCATACAGCCCCGACCTTGCTCCTAGCGAGTTTCACCTTTTCCGGTACCTGAAACACCATCTTGGCGGGCAGCGCTTCAATGACGACGATGAAGTGAAAGCGGCCGTGAACTCTTGGCTGTCGGAGCAGGCGGCCGAATTCTTTGAAGAGGGAATTAAAATCTTAGTTGTACGGTATGACAAGTGCTTAAATAAACAAGGCAACTATGTAGAAAAATAGGTAAAAGTGTGTAGAATCAGAAAATAAAAGTTTTTTTACAAAAGTATTTATATCTTTTAAAAAAAATAAAAACGGCACTTACTTAAAAAACAACCCTCGTACTTAAATTTTTCCATGGTGAGACAATTATATATAAATGATCAAGATTTCTTCAATACTTCCGATAAATATACCACCATTTAAGAAAATTGCTTCTTAGGACTGAAGTACATGTTGGTTGAAATTATTCACATTTTGGTTCAGGTAAAAATGTAAGCAATATTCAAATCATATATCGAATGTTTGAAAATTGCAAGAGATAATTTTCTAGAAAGAAATTAAAAAGTAAATGTGACACCATTGATCACTGCATTTCGTTGCAATACCAATGTCATTGTGGTACAGCAGGTCAACGAAAACAGTGATTATTCAGCAGAAGTCGGAACACAATAACGCTTAGGAATAATTTTCTCAAGAGATTTTCGTTCTGGTTTCATATAACGGTGCGCTAATTAATAATAATAAAAAAAATGAGCGTAACATTCAGAGAAGCCGTATGTGAGCTGGGACTAACATTACATTTAGATTTCGTGCACAACATCAAATCTTACTACCTAAAAAGCTTATTAAAAAATGCTAAACTCTATTATGCGTTACCCGTCTTGTGATCGAGATAGTTAAACCAACATGACTGAGCCCACTGTATGGTAATACTGGGTACTTTAGGCATCAAAGTGCCTCTCCGCCTTGGTGGAAGTGGATTGGGAAAATGAAAGGGAAACAGTTCGGCCATGGCCTTTTAAAGGAACCATCCCCGTGTTCACCTGGAGTGATTTCGGGAAATCATGGAAAACCGAAATCAGGATGGCTTACCTACCCAGCCACAAAGACTGGCCGAGGCGCAGGGGTCAGCGCTAGCGGAATACAGTAGCCTTCCCCCAAAAAGAGGATGGGCTAGCTTATCCGTAATGGATATGCTTCCCCAACTTACTCACACTGCACTTGGAGTTATAGAACATAATATAGAATAGGGAAGCATGAGTAGCCTGCAGGAGAATTAGGGGAATGGTACATTCCTCCGATCATTGTCAAGGGGACAGCATATATCTGATTTCTAAGACAGGTGAGTAAAGCACAAAGTAGGAAAATTTCTGGGAGATAGATATTCGGTGATAGATGACAGCCTGAAAATTTGGGTAGCTACTACGAGCAGATAGTGATTGGGAAACCTCCGATAACCTGTAGAAACTGGACAACCTTAGTCAATATTCTGATCTAGTGAACTATAATTAGAACAATCAATCATCAAAAGAAATAATTTAGGCCAATTCGCTAAATAGGCATCGAGTTGGAGTTTGCCGTTGCAGAGATACTCTTGCCACATGGGGATACCTGGGAGAACAGCCAGATACCACATGTTCGTATGGGGAGAGAGAAACCATGGTACATTTGCTGTCTTGTCCACAAATCGGAATGAATGTATACCAATTTGACCTCCAATCAACTACTGACAAAGCCATCCCATTGGCAGAAAAACTACCTCATATTTGATGCTGTCATCGACAAGAGAAGAAGAAGAAGGCCAAGAATAAGAAGAAAGGTCATCTCGAACACTTCAGAACAAACCGCTGTCCATATGTATCTTTATGTCACTATCTGATCTCAGGGAAACAAACAACATGCACTTACGTCACCTGGGTTTCTCATGTAGATAAAACGTCACCTGATATCAGACCCGACGGCTCCTCACACCGTGAAGATAGAAGTGATACCATTGTCCTCTGTAACACGTTGGAGGAATGGGACTCTCGCCATAGCTGCTGACTATGGACTATGGCCAATCGAGTTATTTCAGAACCACGATCGATTGCTGAACACTATGTGTCGCTATTCATTGTGTTCAGCGATTCTGTATTACCTGGGATGACAATCGTCGGCTAATATGGCGGTGACTTGGCGAAAAATTCTATTTTTCCGTTGTTTTGGAGAGGCACAGCGGTGTTACTCATGGCGTCGTGCCATCGGGTATAACACCAGATCACGGATGGTAGTGACTGACGAAACTCTTAAAGCACAACGATACGTCACGGACATCCTGCGTCATCATGTGTTATCTCTCATGCGGCAGTATCATCGTGCCATTTATCAACAATACAATGCTCAGCAACGCACGGCACTTGCCTCTATGAACTGTTTACTTGATGTTGATGTATTCCCGCGGCCAGCAAAACCCCCAGATTTGTGACTGGTCGAACATGTGAGGGAGCAGATCCGATGTCAACTCCCTTCACAGTGCCAGTATCCAGGATACCAAGGAACAATTACAACAGTTGTTGACTAGCTTGCCGTATGAGAGGATACAATGACTTGATGTTACTCTTTCCATTTGAAGTAGTGCATGCATCCATCCCAAAGGGGGTACAATGTCGTACTGATATTAGGGCTCATACTGCCAAGTTTTTTGTTAGTTAGACTGGATTTTTTAATCACTGAAATTATCGACGCATGAAGTTTCATTTCGTTTCCTTCTTCCCCGATGGGAGATTCACTGATTTTGTGTGGCAGTGTATTTCGTTTAAATAACTGAGATGCCCTGCCGTCTTGGTTGTTTTAAATATACTCTCTGACCATACACGAAAACTAAAAATGGAGGTTAGCTGTTTATCTTTGTGTAACATATTACACTGCATACAATGATCCAATAGGTTTTACCTTTTCAAACTAATCAGAAATAAAGATAGTATTTCATTTAAATTTTCTAAATATTGTTATTATTATCTGTAATTGCACCCTGTCGGATCACGCAAATCCTTAATGATTCAATTTTCTGAGTTTCCATACAGTTCTCATTTGTTCTTCCTTTCTTGAGTCCACTTCGTCCTCGGTCTCTTAGTGACTTCATTATCCAGTGGTACTTCCCATTAATTAATTTTTTGTCTGTACGTGTGTCTGTCTATGATTTCTGACGAGTTTGTGTGGGCATTTTCAAGGTATTTTTTTGATATGCAGGACCCATGGCATAGTTCTTAGCTGTTCTAGGTACGTTATAATTTTGTGAATGAGTCTTGTTGCTGGGAGTCTGTCAATAATGTCCATAAAATATTAATCTTCTTTTCCTGATGTCTGCAGCAAGTTTGGAAAATGTTTATGTTGCTTTTCGAGATTTAAGTCTGTATCCGTCATCTATTTTTTTCTGGTCCGAGGATCTTTCTTACAAGTTTGCCAGATTTTCTAAATAGTTATTAGTGTGCATTTTATACGCTCTATTATACGTACGAGTTTTCAGAACCGGGCTAACGAATAGTTTATTATCATTATTTTTGACAGATGAGAAACAGAGAAGTTTATTAAATCATTAGAGAAACTTTACACGAAACATAGGTTATCATAAAATATATTAATAAATATAACGAAGTATATATCAATAAGTACGTGAGAAAATTATTGTTTTTGTTGATGGTAATAGTATGGAAAAAACAAAATAATATTTAATCTTTTTTAAATTATTGTTTCCTTTTAAACTCTTAGATCAATAAAAATTTCTGTCCTTATTGCGATTATTTTAACTAGTATAATTATATATCTCAATATATTTTAACTCTATACTGATTCTCGCTCAGTACATTGCGTGGTGTCGCCTACACGCCACTGCAGACAGCATTGGGTAACAAGGACTTTACTGCTGCACACTGACAAACACTTATCTCGCATCTCACCGCCGACAGGCCATCTATTAATAGCTTAATTGCCCTACCAATGTAGCTTGGTCCTTTTTTCTGTTTACGAGCGCTATGTTATCGGTGGCAGTTGTAGCTGCATATCTACATCGGGTATCGCATATCTAGCAATTAGGTTCCATTGAGTCACCGGATAGCTACGGACAATCAGGGACCACAACACTGTCAAGTCACAAGTGAATTTTTGAAGTGCATAGTCTACTACCTCGTCATATTCTGCTGAGTTCCGACTATACACTAAATCGCGGCTTAAAGTTTCTCATAGCAAGAGAATTTAATGCTTCGATGTGGTAATGCGGATCAGTGATTCGAATGTGGATTGTAACTTCTATGGCTGTGACTGAATATTATTGCCACCAACCGCCTGGTGAACGTCGTTGTTGAGGCACAGTAACTGTGCTTGGCGTATGATACGTGGTTCTCTCCTTCTACTGTAGCACCTGCAAAGAAGAATTTTCGTCATTTGGGACTTGGCCAGCAGAATACGAGAAGCGATAGTGTGCAATTCTGAATCACCCATAAATTCCGTTTGATCCCAAAATCCCTTGGTGGTGCGTGAGGAATTAGAGTATACAAGCAATTGGATAAGGGCGTATAATTTTTCCGACTCCGTGATGTCTTCCGGAAGGAAAGGGCTACAGGTACAGGGTCAGCACCAGCTTAAACCCTCTCCCTTCTTTCATCTGCAATGACTCAGTGATTAAAGCTTCTGACTGGAGATTGAAAGATCCCCGGTTCGAATTCCTGTCTCGGCGGCGATTTTCAAAGGCCGTTAACTCGACCTCCACCTCTGGAACTGCTTGCTGTGTAAAGTGAAGTACACCAGAACGCTTCCGTGTTTCGGATTGCACGTTAAACTGTAGGTCCCTTATCTCCGGTAGGATTACCAGGTTAGTTTAAGGCGGCTGCGATAGGTACGGAATGCGCAGCTAATAAAAACCCTGTCTCCAGGTCATAACGACCACACAAGCCTTTACCTGTATATATTTGACGTAAGCATCGCCTTAAGTAAACAAGCAGTCAGTAATAACACTCTCTTGACGACCCGTTTGAAAATTTCGCGAATAAAATGCGATGAATAGTGAGGTTGAATATGATGTCATCAAAGCTGAGTCATTACTCCTCATACTCCTACTTCATTTATCGATTTTGGTTAAAAATCCAGGGAGATAAATGGCTTGAAACACAAAAAAGTATTTTAGAAATATTGACATTTTTCCCCTTTAAGGGTCGAATTACGAAAAATTCCTTTCTTAGAATATAATGTTACCACGGCGGAGACCTTAGTCTTTAATATGATACCTCATTTATCTATATCGGTTAGAAATTAAGGGAGATAAATCGCTCGTGACACAAAAACGAATTGCAAACATATTGATACTTTTGCCCTTTAAGGGTCGAATTCCGAAATATTTTTATCTTAATATATGACGTCACTAAAGCGGAGATCTTAATCTTCAAAATGATACCTCACTGAACGATTTCAGATAGGTATCCAGGGAGATAAATGTTTAGAAATACTGACATTTTCGCCCTTTAAGGGTCGAATTCCGAAAACTTCATTTCTTAAAATATGATGTTACCAAAGTGAAGACCATAAGCTTTAAAATAACACCTCATACATTGATTTCGGTTAAGTATGAAGGAAGATACAGGCTTGTGACAAAAAAATACGTTATAGAAATAATATATATGATTATTCTGGGGGAGGCAGCGCGAAACTACTCCAGTATCAAAAGTTTGACGGAGAATTTCTATGAAGGTGCATCATCCTTTTTATCGGCGACGTCGGTGGATCGGGCTTAGTACTTGATTGCTTTACCTTATTGTTTACTCTGTTATCGATAGATTGTGAAAACTTAAAAGCTAAATATCTCCACATATTAATTAAGGAACACCACTCTCAATTTTATTTTATTGACAATTGGCCTGTTGGCCATACATTCTTGGAATGTTACTTCCTTTTCTATATATATCTCTAAAGACCGCGCTTTTAAGAGACGTTAAACAGTTTAAAAAAATTATATATAACACATACACACATTTACATAAAGCCTTACCTAATACGCACATACATAAAAAAATGTTACAAAAGAATGAAGTGGGAGATTTAACAGTAAAAATATTATATTCCAGCACTTTGAATAATCACTAAAAAAAATTCAAATGAGAGATGGTCCTACTGACTAATATTTTAAACTGAAATTTCCCACCAAGCGTGATGGAGTAACGGTTAGCGTTCTCGCCTCGCATTCGGGAGGACGCCGGTTCGAATCCCCGTCCGGGCATCCAGATCTGGGTTTTCCATGGTTTCCAAAATCATTCCAGGCAAATGCCGGGATGCTTCCTTCAAAAAGGCTATGGCCGAATTCCTTCCCATTCCTTGCCCCCCCATCCTTTCCCGTCTCTAAAGACCTCGCTGTTAAGAGACGTTAAGCAGTTAAAAAAAGAAAATATGGAATTTCCATATGTTTCTCAACTAATTAATCTCTGCCGAGTATGATTCGTGGTAATCTTTTTTGAAATGTATAATTTCTAAGACGGATGTGAGGCAACGTACTTGCCTTCCCTAAAAATATGTTACTGCAAATTTTAATATTGCATTTAATTAAGCGTTCAGGTTGACAAGACACATGAAAAACGAAGAGGAGTAGAATCTTAGGCTGAGGTACTGGAACCGCAGTGAGAACAGCGATAACAAGACGAGTCAGGCAAACGATGATTTATTGGATTATTATTTAAAGAAAGAATAGTGTTTATTAGTTTACATGTTAATCCGGCAAAAGGAATTGTATCGTTTGAATGTGAATTTTTAAACTGAAAAATACAGATAATAATAGAAGTTTGTTTCCTTTCAATGCACGTTGGATTTTCTTCCATTGAAGTAAGTAACAGAAAACTTACACAGAATTCGGGAATCTTTCCATAATTCGCCGAAATGATTACCGAAAAACACATAAAACGAGTACCCATGCCTCGGAAGTTGAGCTCAGGACATTCAACACTTCACACGGCCAGTAAAATGAAATTAGACGGACTCAACTAAACTTCCTGGTTCATCTAATATTTTGAACGACACATTTAATCAAGTCACAGAATAAACATTAACTGATGCATTCCAGAAGCATGTTAATTCCTTCTTAAACATGTATCTCTGATCAGTTTTGTAAAACTGACTTTGAATTTTGAATATGGAACTGATCTGTTATTTAAACAAAGACAAAGCAAGCACGCTGGTGATCTGGTGCTCGATAAGATTATTATAGTGCGAGTCATTAATCCTAGTAACAGAGAGCCCGTTAAACATCTCTGTATTATTGATGCCCGTTGGTTGACTAACGCTTTCGTTATTACTTAAGCCGAATGCAGTGCTGTAGCGGAAGGCATGTTAAACCACTGCTGTTAATTAGTTGTTCAAACGCCAGCTGTTCTTCTTCCATACATGATAGCCAGTGACTGTCTATACCTCAAATGTTAATTACTATTGTGTTTAATTATCTTTTCTGCGTTGCCTGTGACTTGCGACGATCGTCAGTGGAAAGGTTAAGCCCGTATACGGCAATCTCCAAAGATAATCTGAACGGCATATTGAAACTTGTAATAATTTCTGAACCCAGTAAACTAACTGACCAACTAACAGCTTTACTTCCGTTGGTACGCCAACGGTCCCGTGCATGAATATAAAGTTAGGGCTTTATGAACATATTGTTGAAAGGAAATTACTAACGATTCTACAAATAACTTACGTATAAACGTCACAGCATCATCAGGTAGAAAACTAATGAATATCAGTACGGATTTTCTTTTGAAACCACTGGTCCATATCTTCTAACAATCCTTAAAATTATTAAGTTACTATTATACAAATGTTTTAAGTACAACGTATGGATTTCAGTGGCTAAATCATTAACTCTTTATTAGTACAAGGATAGGATTCTAAAAACAATATTTCTATTTTTATCTTTCTTGTCCTTTCGGTTATAACAAGTTTACGTTGATAAATATAACGGTAACTTGAATTTGTAAGAAAAATAAAGTTTTGGAGAGAGGAACATCTATTAGAGGGTCACAGTCACTAATAACAGAACCCCGGATCTATCGAAATTTATGCCGCCAACCGGAAGCGTGAGTTAACATAATTTTTTAAGTTTTGCTAGGTAGCTGTTACGCAGTATAATACCACTAAGTAACATGTATTTTTATGTTATGCACAAACAATTAAACAAAGGAAAAAGGAAACGGTTTTAGGCAATATAAATTACAAGAAAAGGGAAAATGACTCATCACTCGCCAAAGATGAAGACAGCCACGGGAGAAGAACATATATCACGAACACATAAATATACACAATATTTCGATCTTAGACCTTCTTCATGTTACAGAGAGTGAGTCATGTGTTTCGGGAGGCGTGCACACACCGAAGTTTGTTACATGACTGAGTGGATTATCAATATGGCGATGGGACTAAGATGTTATATGTAATAATGTACTCATTCTCTTTAACACGAAGAAGGTCTAAGACCGAAATATTGTGTATATTTGTGTGTTCGTGATATATGTTCTTCTCCCGTCGCTGCCTTCATTTTTGGTGAGTGATGAGTCATTTTCCATTTCCTTGTAATTTATATGTTATGTACTATTAATTAATACATCTGGTGGTACTGTCTGACTTTGTTTCTACTCAGGTATTTTGAAGAGACTTCTAGCTTGAATTGATGCAAACTCCTAATGCATCGCCGGTGCAAGTCATCTTATTATGAAGTGGCTACGATTTTTTTTTTTTTTTATCTGCTTAGCGTCTCTCTGACAGCGAGGTCTTTAGAGACGGGAAAGGGTGGGGGGCAAGGAATGGGAAGGAATTCGGCTATGGCCTTTTGAAGGAAGCCTCCCGGCATTTGCCTGGAGTGATTTGGGAAACCATGGAAAACCCAAATCTGGATGCCCGGAAAGGGGATTCGAACCGCCGTCCTCCCGAATGCCCGCAGGGGCCTGGTACGCAAGTGCCAGGTACGGGTTTGGCGAACCCGCGGTGCCCGAGCTGGAAACTTGTGAGCGCCGCAAGTTTCCCACACCGTAAACTCCTACCATGCTTCAACGACCACCGTAGGGCGTGACGGTGGAACGTTGTGTGCCTAGGAGAACGGGGATCTTGGCTTCATCGCCCGGATCGCGAGGACGGTAAAAACCTCTATAAAAAACCCCTCAACCTCAAGGTCAGCCACGTGCCGAGGAGGTGTATGGGTGGAGAGGGAATTCACTCGCTAACGTGCAACCTCAGGGGCACCTGCGCACCCCTGTTGTATAAGCATTCCTTTTTATACTGGTTTTTCTCGTGGGACCAAAAATTCAGCCTCACAAAAAACCCAAAGAACCCTGCGGTACGGGTGTGCCGCAGGCAAATAAAAATACACCCAATTCCAAGAAGCGGGTCAGGGTAGATAGCCCTCCCGCTCCTGACAGTAAAAGTAACGGGAAAGTATGTTCGATTCCGAACGCTTTCATTGTGATGCAGAGGGTAGAGGGGACATTTGAAAAAGTGTCCCCCTTTTACATTAATAAAGGTTTGGAAGGGTTAGTTGGTACCCTAAAATCAGTTAAAAAGCTGAGGAACGGGACGCTGCTGCTGGAAACATCCACCAGTAGGCAGGCATCCCAGCTCCTTAACAATGTGAGAAGCTCGGGGAGTTCGCCGTTAAAAGCGAACTCCATAAATCCCTAAATTGTTCGAAAGGCGTGGTCACCTGCCGTGACATTATGGACTTAGGAACCGAGGAACTCGTTAAGGAGTGGGAGGATCAGCAAGTGGTCGAGGTGCGTCAGATTACACGGAGGGTAAATGGCAGTCTGGAAAAGACTGCCACCTTCGTCCTGACGTTTGACACTCCAGTGTTGCCCAAGTGTATTAAAGCTGGATACATTAATCTGAACGTCCGTCCGTATGTTCCGGACCCAATGCGCTGCTTCCAGTGCCAGAGGTTCGGACATACGACGGCGTCATGCAAGGGCAACCCCACCTGTGGTAGATGCGGCAAGGGGGCACACGAACCGGGTGTCACTTGCGCGCTCCCACAGGTGTGCGTCAACTGCTCCGGGTCGCACCCTGCCTGGAGTAGGGAGTGTCAAGTGTATCTTGAAGAGCGCAAGATACAGGAGTTGAAGACCAAAGAGCGGATACCTTATATAGAGGCAAAGAAGAAGGCGAAAGCGCTCGCCGCTCCAATATTCGGAACAAGCTTTGCCAAGATGGTCTCGACTCCCGTCAGGAAAGAAAGTGTTGCTACGCAGACATCCTTTGCAGACATGGGCACAAGCACTATGTGCTCATGTCAGTGCAAGTGTGGTGCAAAACCCACGAAGGTCATAACACCCAAGACCGCGGATGTCGCTAGCAACACACCTGCAACCTCGACCTGTCCAGCAGCAGAAATAAAGTCTCCACCAGCAATCAGATTAACGGCACCTCCTATTCCACCGCGAGCTACTGAAATGGTAGCGATACCATTTGCTAGCGGTGGAAATAGAGGTGACCAAAAGATCCGAGGCATAAAGTTTAGACAGACTGATCCGACCCAGTTTGTTAAGTTCCCCTCTTCTTCTCCTCCCAGACCGCCCACCGGCAGGGAGAGTAAGGGGAAGAGGCAGAAGAAGAAGAAGAAAAAGGACGGGGAGGATTTTGAGGAGTCCTCTGGGTCGGAGATGTCTGTCTCCGCCTCCGGGCAAGAAGATACGGAAATGCTGGTGGACGAGACTGGTCCCGTTCCTCAGCAGGAAGTGGCCGAAGACCCACCCGAACCGGGGCGGGTGAGGTTAAATAGGTAAGGATGCCTCCCATACTTCAGTGGAACATCAATGGATTTACAGCTCACAAAGACGAGTTACACCTCTTAGCACGGTCTGATCCTTTGTGTCTCTGTCTACAAGAGACACATTTCAGACCATCACACCAACCTGTGCTAAGAGGATATGACGTGTACCGTAAGGACGATACCGAGGGTGATCGAGCGAAGGGTGGAGTGGCAGTGTTTGTCCGAAACACTGTCCACTCCGAACCTGTAGCTCCTACCTCTGATTTACAAGCAGTGGCAGTGAGGATTTATGGTCCCACTCAACTCACAGTATGCTCTATTTATCTACCACCTAACACGCCCATCAGTTATGACGACATGTCTAACATCTTGCGGCAGCTTACTCGGCCATTCCTCTTCCTAGGAGATTTCAACGCACATAGTGCGCTGTGGGGCTCAAACGCCGATTGCCCCCGAGGCCGAATGGTTGGTAGATTAATGGAGCAAGAGGAAATATGTGTCCTCAATACTGGTGCAATGACACATTTTACCACTGCTTCCGGATCGTCCTCTGCCATTGACCTTTCATTGTGCTCCCCCTCAATCGCGGTCTCCGTGCATTGGGAGGTGGATCGTGACCTTCATGGAAGCGACCACTTCCCAATATGGATGCACGTAGAGTTTGAGCGTGGAGGAGGCAATAACCGACGCAAATGGAACGTCAGCAAAGCCGACTGGCAACTCTACAGCCGCTCCATTACTCTAAAGGAGTATAACAGTCTCGACGAGAAGGTGAATCACCTTACACAGGCGGTTCACCAGGCAGCTGACGTTTCCATGCCGAAAAGCTCCGGAACGCTGCGAAGGATGCACGTCCCCTGGTGGAACGACGAATGTCGTTCCGCCATTCAGGGTCGCAGACGAGCGTTGCGGCGTTTCAGGTTGTACCCTACATCCGACAACCTGGCAGCGTTCCGTATAGCCAGAGCTAAGGCGCGTCGTGTTATTAAGGAGAGCAAGAAAAGGTCATGGCAGAACTTTGTGAGCACCATAAATCGTTCCACACCTTCGTCGAAAGTATGGGAGTCTATCCGCCGTATATCTGGAAGGTACTCCCGTCCACCAGTATCTGGGTTACTGGATCACGGACGTATAATTACCGACGAACGAAGCATAGCGCAGCTGATGGCGGAGAATTTCGCCGCCATCACATCGACTGCTAATTTTGACCCTCGGATTCAGCGACGAAGAGTCGCTGCCGAGAGGCGCCCGCTGTGCTTCGATTCGTCGAATATAGAGGCCTACAACTGCCCATTTACATCTTGGGAGCTGGAGTCAGCACTAAACAGCGCAAACGACACTGCTCCAGGGCCTGATCTGATCCAGTACCAGATGCTGAGGCATCTTAGTAAAGATGCTAAGATGCTTTTAGATATCTTTAATCAGATATGGACCGAAGGACACTTCCCCGACTCGTGGAAAGAAGCAACGCTTATCCCTATTTTAAAGCCTGGTAAGGACAAATTGCTGCCAGGTAGCTATCGTAGCATCGCCCTTACAAGCTGCGTGGGTAAGACACTGGAGAGGATGGTCAATCGCCGCCTCGTCTGGTGTCTTGAATCCCGAAATCTGCTGAGCCGCTTTCAGTGTGGATTCAGGAAGTTCCGTTCCACCTTGGACAACCTGATCCTCCTGGAGGCGGCAATACAGGATGCGTTCATCCGCAGCCAACACCTTGTGGGTGTTTTTTTCGACCTTGAAAAGGCCTACGATACTACCTGGCGGCATTTGATTTTAAAACAGTTACATGAATGGGGTTTTAGGGGAAACCTACCCCGTTTTTTAAAATCATTTTTATCTGGTCGTTGCTTCCGGTACCGAGTCGGTAGTGAAGTGTCTGATCTTTTTATTCAGGAAAACGGTGTCCCTCAGGGGTCAGTTTTAAGCGTTACACTTTTTGCCATTGCTATTAATAGCATAGCAGCCGTTATAAGGAGTCCCCTACGGTACTCCTTATATGTGGATGACTTTTTAATTTTTATTGTATCGTCCAGCCTGAGAAGCGCTGAGCGGCAGCTGCAGCTCGCGTTGAACAGGCTGGACGAATGGTCAGTGCACACCGGTTTTCGTTTCTCCGCTGAGAAAACCCGGTGTGTACTTTTTACTCGCAGCAGAAGTCTTTTACCAGAGCCCCACCTTACCCTGAGGAACACCGTTTTAAGTTTTACTGATACTGTTAGATTTCTGGGCCTCATTTTAGACACAAGGCTCAACTGGCTTGTGCATCTAAAAGATGTGAGAGCCAGGGCCTTGAAAGCTCTTAATCTTCTAAAATGTCTGTGTGGCAGGTCGTGGGGCGCTGACCGCACCTGCCTGCTACAATTTTACAGAGCCTTTGTACGGTCGCGACTGGAGTATGGCTGCATCATATACGGTTCGGCACGGGACAGCTACCTACGCATTTTAGATAGTGTCCACCATGCAGGAATCCGGCTCGCCACTGGTGCCTATCGCACTAGCCCTATACCCAGCATTTGTGCTGAGTCTGGTGAGCCGCCGCTTTCCACCAGGCGGCACCTCCTCATGGTGCGACACTATGTTCACATTGCCGCAACACCTGGTAGTCCCGTGCACGACGTAGTAATGACGCCAAATTATGGTCAGCTATACGATAATCGCCGTAGAGCGACCAGACCGTTCAGCCACCGTACAAAGGCGATTTTAGAAGAATATGGTTGTGAACTACCAGCTTTTTATTACCAGGGTTGGAGTAAATCTCCTCCCTGGCTTTTAAAGAGGCCCAGATTTATTTTAGAAATGTCAAGGTTCCACAAGCTGTCTACCTCTGACAGTGTTTTTAACAGAGTTTTTAGGGACATTTTAAACCAGTATCACGATTTTACCCCGGTATATACGGATGGGTCTAAGCAGGCTAACGGAGAGGGCTGCTCCGTAGTGTTCCCTCGAGCGACTTACAAATACAAGCTGGATAGCAGGTGCAGTGTGTATACTGCCGAGTGCTACGCCATACTAAAGTCGCTCCAGCATATGAAGGTAAGTCGTTATATGAAATACATCATATGCTGTGATTCCCTCAGCTGCATTCAGGCACTAGGAAACATGTACCCAACAGACCGCTTAGTCCAGGACATCCAGGACGCCCTCCTTTCACTTCAATCATCTGGAAAGGAGGTTTTATTCTGTTGGGTACCGGGCCATGTGGGAATCAGGGGGAACGAGGCAGCTGATGAAGCTGCCAAGTTAGCCTGTGAAAAGGTCCGAATCGACTTTGCACCGGTCCCAAAGTCAGACCTTGTCTCGGCGGTGAAGAGATTTATCTTTGATATTTGGCAGAGGCAGTGGCTGGAAGTCGAGCATAATAAGCTCCGGCAGGTCAAGCCGACCGTTCAGCCGTGGAGCAGCTCCTTCCAGCGGGCGAGGAGGGATGAGATTCTCCTTACTCGCCTCCGTATAGGGCACTGTCCTCTGACGCACAGCTTTCTTCTCCGCCGGGAGGACCCACCGGAATGTGATGCTTGTGGCGTACCTTTGACGGTACGCCACATTTTAACAGATTGTGTTTTATTTTTTGACTTAAGGGCAGACGCTGGCCTAGCCAACGATCTGTCCCTTATTTTAAGTAATGAATTCTGTGTATTGGGCGGTCTGATCCCAAAAATTTTGGGAAGACCTGCCTAATCTTTTTAGGTGGATGAATGGCCATTTTACAGCCACTCATCCATGTACATAGCTCTTGTTTTGTTTTGTCTGATTTGTGTTTGTTTTACTATTAGATTTAAGTTTTTATGTCTGGCTGGCCTCTTTACAGCCAGCCGGACATAAGCTGTGATGTTTTGTATTTTAATGGCCCCTTTACAGCCAACATTTTAGCATTTTACTCTATTTGCCGTCTGTGTGGCCGACCCCTCTACAGTCGACCATACAGACGGTAGAACATGGATTTTAAGCCACATTGCTAAGCCGGTCGTTGTTAGGGCGCTAATGACCTCGCCGTCGACGCGCCCTTAAACCACAACAACAACAACAACATCCTCCCGAATGCGATGCCAGAGTGGCTACGATCAAAGACAGTGTGTGCACTATCTTTTCGTTGAGTTCTTACGCTGTAACGGCCTTGGTAAGAAGACTTACACGATCAGGAGCCTCTCCTCAGAATATTAAGTGAGCTGAGCCGAGACCATTACTGGTGTTGAAAATAAGACCATGTTTCATATGACACTCAATAACTTTACTTTGTGAATGTACACTTTGAAGCATTTTGGCGCCCTTTATTTCACGCTTGTCTAATCAGTGTAACTTAACGTCATTTAGTGATGATCATTCTCTGTTTATCAATTTGGCCGATCTCTTCAAGGAATAGTTGAAATAATAAGTAGTATTTTCAGTGCATTATTTCTTGTCAATGTGTCGTGTTATTTTATATATTTCTGTTTATTAGCCGTTTGTTGACTCTCTGGTAATTTTTATATTCATATTAGCTGTAAATAGGCCTCCGTTTGTACGCCTTATGAGTAATGAATAAATGTCAACTTACGACAGTTTGGGTATTAAAAAAGCATTCATCGCTTTTCATCATTTTCCCTTGGTTATGATAATTTCAATATTCATTATTGATCTAATATATGAAACATACAAATTTCAATCTTATTATTTAATTTCATAATTAATAACTATAAAAAATAACGAATTCACGCCCCCATTCGTTACAGACTTCATGCCACCAGACTAGTTTGGTCGGAAGATATACTTCTTGCTATGTATTTTGGCATCCAATTGAGGTAATATTTAAAAATCAAGGAACTACAAGAAAGCGACGAAGCCATGAATAATAATCATTAGAAAGAACGAATATAGACCAGCACAGACCATTTGGATTCAAGTCACAGAACAAACTCAAATTATGTTTCAGTTTAATGGGGATAGCATAAATGAATGAGTTTTAAAGTCATATAGCAAAATCAAATTAGCCTTTACAATTAGATATTACAGTGGTGTAAGCTAGAATAACAGATGACCAACGTGGATTCGGCTGGCCAGGCAGAACTATGACACGCGTTTATATCTCACGTTTGCCGACAAGTACCATTTAACTCTGTCACGATGTCATCTCTGAAACTTCTTCTGGCCACGGCACACAACCTGCATCCAACTGGTCACCGACAGCCGCGTGCCAGACTGCATCAAACTGCGCAGCGTTTATCTGACTGTCACCAGTGCTAGAAATTCGTTTATAAATCCAGGCGTATTTGTTACTCCTAACTTTCAGACTCAGGCGTAAATTGAAAATTTTCAGGCGTAACTGCATTATAATTATGAAAATACAGATTTTATAGCTTACAACCCACTCTAACACAATTTAAAATTATAAATAGGTTTAGAAAAAATAATAATATGGTATGCCAATATATTATATTCTCATGTAGTAATAATAGTTTTATATTAATAATAAATTATCCACCGTTCTGGCCTCGCATTCGGGAGGACGGTGGTTCGAATCCCCGTCCGGGCATCCATATTTGGGTTTTCCATGGTTTCCCTAATCACTCCAGGCGAATGCCGGGATGCTTCCTTCAAAAGGCCATGGCCGAATTCCTTCCCATTCCTTGCCCCTCATCCTTTCCCGTCTCTAAAGACCTCGCTGTTTAGAGACGTTAAGCAGTTTTAAAAAAAAAATTATCCACGCTTCTTTTTTTTTTGTTTGAACGTCATGTATTTTTAAAACATTTCCTTTTTCGTTTTACAGATACATACATTATTTTTCATGTCCTACCAGATCACAAAACGAAACAACTGAACACTTATTCCACTAATTATGTCATTTCAAAGACATTATTACACAATAACATCAACGATATTATTACAATCTATGCACTTATCACCTCTGTGGCATACGCACCGGTTGTTATTAACATACATAAACTAAATTAATTTATTTAGTAATATTTGGCTTCATAATATACCAAAATTGTAAAAAAAAGGTTAATACAATTATTATATTTTACACACTGATCTTCATCTAGGTAACTTGTTTGTTTCCTACATATTTCAGAATTTTTTCCAATTCATCGTCAGAGGATTATTTATAAATAAAATAAATAAATTTATAAATTTACAAATAAATCAACATGTAAACTAAAAATTGGAAAATATTTTCCTTGATGTACAAATTCTAAGAGTTTTGCAGCACAATTTATCAGCAAGATCGCTGATACAAAAACATTCAGTTTATTTAATATACCGTAGCTACTTGTCTTTACAACTAGTATAAAGTCAGTAATTTTACGAGACATCTTAACGTCCTCCTTTAAACGATTAACGCACGCACTAGAAAAGTGTAATTCCTGGTACTTCTCCTACACTGTTGCCACATCTCATGAACTTAAGAAACGTATCACTGATCAACAATATGACAGTAATTATAATTGAAATTAATTCATTGAATCAAACCTTGAACACGCAAAACTGAACACGATGTTCTCAAATGTTATTTTTTAATTTAAGTTTTGATGCCTAGGCGTATTTTCTACGCCTTTTACTGAGATTGCAGGAGTAAAACTAAAAAATTAAGGCGTAATTACGCCTAACGCCCGGTCAATTTCGAGCACTGACTGCCACCCACTACCTCGCCTCTCTGTAGGCGGGCTCTATGTATGTTTTCCTGAAGAATTTCCCGAATAAATGTTGCCCCCCCCCCCAGAAAAAGAAAACAAAATCACGCAGTGCGTTGGAAATTTTCAAAATAAATTCTCTTTGGTATGTTGTTAGTGGAGATCAACCATGGTATACCCCATGGCGTAAAGAATCGAGCGTTGCCCCAACACAGACAAACAAAACTTTTTCCTCACAAGCGACCCAAATGTCACAGCAGTCCCATGCATGAACAATTAATTAGTTTGTAAGGAACTAGCCTGGCAGGTCAGCGGTAACACTCATGCCTGGCATTAGCGAAGAAATTGATCCAAATCCCCGTCCATTCCCCAGATTGCGGTTTTCCATGGTTTCCAGAAAGCCGGAGTGGTTCCTTCAAAAGGTTCCGTCCATTCCCCAGATTGCGGTTTTCCATGGTTTCCAGAAAGCCGGAGTGGTTCCTTCAAAAGGTTGCCTCTATTAACCTAAACGTAGACGGGACGTAAAACCCTAAAAAAAAAAGGTTATCGGGCAACGCTAGCATCAGCAAAGGCTGAAAAGTATTTATTTTAGTGGTCAAACAAGATTAATTTTAACATTCGTAAAAACATTGTTTGGCAGCACGGCAGTGGACCAGAATTCTGTCTATGATTCTGTACTTGACAGAAATACTTACAGAGAAATTAGAGATCAATGGCGTTAGCTGTGTTGTGATGACCAAGTACCACAACAACAGAATCAAATAAACCTTTAAAAATCACATCAGAGATATCACGAGTAATAGATAACGTTAAACGTTCACGACGGTAATATCTTCAAAGTGCGAGATTATTATTTTATTTTATTGTTTTTTTTTCATTTTTATTTTTTATTTTGTAATGGATCTGGTTTTGTTGGATTACGAATAAAATCTTCTGCTTAGTCCTTGAAATACTCACGGTTCGTAACAAATATTTCACCTGCGTCATTGATGTTGGTCATATCTTTTGAACTGCTACGGTTCAGGACGGTCACCGTGTAGATGAATATCCACTTTCAGTTATGTACCTTAAAACTTTCGCCAGGCTGCAGACGTTGGTTGTAAAAATTTCTGATATCATTCTTTGAGCTTAACTTTGACACATAATTATATTCAGATTTTTATTTTGTTACAGTTAAGCCTGGTATATACACTTATTGGGAGGGGGTGACCCCAACTCCTTCAAAATCGCTCCATAGCGTGAAATATTCGTCTAAATTGGTTTTATCCCTTGCTTCAAGGTACCTGGGAAAATGGTACCCCATGCTCCGTTGTCCGTCTCTTGCGTTACTGCCATTTTCACTTGCATCTAATCCGCAGACATGACCTGATCACTTTCGCTTTTAAGGCAGTCATTGATTTCTATCTTGTGTCTGCCGGTGTTTCGTAGATGATCTTTCAAAAAATGAATAAACTATATTCTTTTCATTCTTCTTTGTTAGACTTCTCGCGAACTTTGTTACGGTTTCGCCAAGCATCACTTAGAGAGGAAAAGAGGGTAGGGGGGGAGTAATGACAATTGCCAGAGCCGTTAGCAGATCAGCGATTCATATGTACAAGCTCTTGGTCCAACTACTTGTGGAGGATCGGCGAAGGTCATTCGAGACCTACAGATCACCACTTTGCGATCGTCATCCCGGAGTCTGTTCCTCCAAATCTGCTCTAAACAGTATTCCTAGCTATTATATATTCATATGGTTGAATGACTTCTGGTGTTAACTTTCTGACATTCTGGAATTTTGTAGTAAGTCTGTTCTATGAAAAATGTTGAGAACGAATTTCCTTTGATACAACTGCTTTTCCGTTAAAATTAACGGCAGAAGTTTTCTTATTTACGCTTTAACCTTTCTAGTCTTTCTAAGACATTATCCCACGAGGTGGAACAATGAAGTACCTTACCTAACTCGGATCAGGGCAGCTATCTGTTAAAGCCTTAATTCCTACTTACTTTAGTTTTACTTCTTGTTGACGTCGAGGTAATTTGAGAGGTGAGAGGATTGGGGACATGTAACAGAAAGGAATTCGGCCATGGCCCTTTTGAAGGAACCATGCCCGCGTTCGCTAGGAGTGATTTTGGGAAACCATGGAAAACCGAAATCTGGATGGCCGGAAGGGGAGTGAAACCCGTGACCTTCCGAATGTCAGGCCAAGCGTTACCACTCACCCACCGAGTCAGTAGCGTAAACAAAGAGTGTCACAAAAATATGAAGATTCCAGTGTGATTTAGTGAAGATACTTCCGGTTCCCACTAACCCAAAGTTCTATATTGAAATAGGAAATTTGCTGTCTGATGCTGCATCAAATCCTGATGAAGACATTTTTATAGTCTGAAGTCACCATCAAAGAAAGCCCCGTGGGTGCGTGGTTGACTCTTAGGTCTGGCATTTGGGAGGATATTGGTTCGATCCTCGTTGCGGAAATCCTCATTTCGGTTTTCAATGATTTCTCGAAATCAATCCAAACGAATGCCGGTATAGTTTTTTTAAGTTAAATACGGCATTACCAAGTTTGTCGGCAAGGTGTAGCGTCTTAACGTATTGTATCGTGATGCATATCATTATTAGCTGAATTTCTGTATTGATTGAAACAGAACTGGCGCCGATACTTGAATTGAAAGGAAACGCTACAAGGGAGAGTAGTTCGCCATCTCAGCTTGCGCCATGTTCTGATGGTTTGAGCACGTGGACTTTGATCGTTGAGATTAGACTCTACCAGCTATATCTGCGTCAACATTAATCATGGTCGGCGAATGCCTGAGTGTTCAGTTGTCTTGTATACTGTTAGATGTCTCGTGGTTTAAATAATATATTAAATAACTAGTCCACGATCCAGTTTCAAATTTTAACTTGTGTGATTGCTAGTGAGACATCGGACTTCAAGATACAGTTCACATATAAACATAAAACTCCAACGACTACATTAGACACTTCTTCCAAAGTCAATATTACCAAAACTGTTCGTTCGACACTGTTCTTGGCCGACGTAATCTGTTTCCAAAATACTGTCTCTGAGTCTCTGCTGGTCGCTTTATATAAGTTCCATCGAAAGGTCTAGAACACTACAAAGGCTTCCGACAGATATTTCTCGAACATTAATAATACTTAAACAATTGAAAACGTATTAAAACAATAAGAATTAATACAGGGCGTTCGCCGGGAAACGCAACCCACTGTTAGCGCTACAAGGAAGAAACTGCTCCCGGCGAGCGAGCGCTCAGTTTCCGGCATTGTTCGACCGTCGGCCGCGGACTATTTCATAATAATTACGCTTCATAAACTTCATAAACTTGTGTGCTAAGCATTTAAATGTGACGTAATTCATTAGCTTACCTTATAAAAGATGCTGGAAGTGTTGACCCTCTTGTGTAATGCACATTTCACATCTTCTGAACATATTTCGAGACACACGCTGCCCTAACTGACTTAATGATTTTTTGGGTGACTGTTCTAGTCGAAAAGCGATATCGTTAATTTTCTCCTCTGTGAGAATACGGTTGACCGACAGTCTCTTTTTGTTAAAAAATGAACCCGTTTCTCTTACTTTTTTAACCAGACGCAGAATTGTTGATTTAGCTGGCAGTAAAGCGTCAGGAAATTCGCGACGAAATTTACTGCGACACTTTTTAAACTACTTCTTCTTCACATATGTATCGTAGAGAAATATTCTTTGTTGCAAACTGTAACGTACCATAATTTTACTCACACTCAAACACGGTACAGATTAATAAGAGTATGAAGCCCCAAACCAGCCAAACCGCAAAGAAACGTTTATTCACAACACTGATTAATAAGAGACTGAAGTCACAAACTATCTACAATGCAAAGAAACCGTTCTTAACAATGTAAGGGTCACTGCAATGCACTGTTGGGGCAGCGGAGGTGTTAAACAGTGCGGTGATTCACGGTGCCGGTTGGCGGAAACTGCTGGCGCGACTGACCGAGCAAGTTGCCGACGGCAACAGACTGGGAGGGTAGCGTTTTCCGGCGAACGCCCTGTATATAATCATTTACAATCATTACAAAATGCTTAGAAATGAAAATTAAAGATACTTAAACACAAAATTATCCACATAAATCATTTTAAGCTGTAATAAATCATCCTTTAAACACCATAGCTCACATTAATACTTACAATTACAAACATTTAAGTAATTCTCTTGCATAATTCTGTCCTTAAACATATTAAATTATATTTACATAATTTGTTTTCACAAAACAAAATCAATTTGATTTAAAATAAAATACAGACAAATGTACAAAACAATTTTCAATCACACTCTGGCTTGCTACAAATGCTTCACAAAATACAATTCCAGTTAAAGTTTATGTTTGAGGGCTGTTACAATACGCTTCATACATTCTTGCGAAACTAAGGTCCAGAGATGTTACAGTAATTGCGGTAGTTTTAGATCTGGGCCTTTTTACCTGCTAGTACTTGAGTAGAATCCGTTTCCAAGCCGGCGTATCAACTTTTTCTTGCGCTAGTACCACCGCCCAGCTGGAGATGATTATCTCCCTACTTCTTGGGCGTTGGCCATCATGAACAGGTGCTAACTTCCCTCTAAAGAAGTCATAAGTTGTTCGGTCGCTCATATTTCTCAAAATGTAACATCGCGTCTGAGTCATAAACAGTGGAAAGTTAAGCCTTTTTTCAATCACTATGGCGAAGATATGTTGTTGTGTGGAGCAAATTCGATTACGTTTTTGTGCTGCTACTGGTAGAATTACTTGCGGTTTAGTATAAAACTCACTTGAGTTGAATGTTTCTTAACTGAAGCACTGTTGACGGCTTTGCATCTTTTTTTAGTTGGCGGCGCTACTGCGAGTCGGCTTAATATAAGCGTTTTCCCCCTTTTTAGTGTACAGTACATGGTCGTTTTCCGTACACACGTTCAAGTATTTTTCTTTTTTTGTTTTTTCTTTTTCTCTTACATTTAACAGACATTTACCATAATTGGAATTTCTTCTTGCTGGCTATCAATATCTGGTAATTATCTCACACTTTAACATCTGAAAAATCCTAATTTATTATATATTAGTTATACTACATAGATATTAATTTAAATATTTTCTCAAATAATTCTTCAATTTTCCTTGAATCATAAAACATACATTTTATTTGAGTCTTACATAAATTTTATAATACACAATTAATACTTTTCTTCGGTGCATTTATCGATACATCATTTGCTACTGACACAATATTCAAAGATCATATACCAATCATTTTTCTTTGTCCTCGGGCTGTAGGCCTATACATTTTCTTAAAAATTACTTACATACTTTTCAGCTACCATCTTAGCTTCTTTTTCATAAAGCCATCTGTTTCGTATAAATCTTTTCATGTTCATTCTTCCATCAAACCATTCTTTTTTTATATATACTCTTCATTTGTCTCTCAAAGATACTCCAGACCGTCACTGCCAATTTCTTTGACCTATCAACTAAATTACCAAAGTTAATAATACACTCTCTGACCTTACCTTCCACCTGAATGAGTGTATGAGAGTAATAACTGGCACCCTAAAATCCACCCCAGTCCCCTGGTTGCACCTAATCAGCAAAATACCACCTCCAGAGATAAGACGCCAAGAAGCAACGGCACGTGTGTGGATAAAACTACACGATCCTGATCATCCACAGGATCTCCCAATCCACGAGGTTCTAAGTGACTTACCTCCCCCCCCCCCCTTTCCACTCGTCTTAAATCCAGAAATCCGGTATGGCAAGATGTATTTGGCTTTGATGTCACGGGAAAATGGCGACAAAGCTGGAACTCCGCATCTGTAAAACATGCAGATATTAAAAATCCCACAACTGGACTTCCAGGAATCAATCTAAATAGAGAACAGTGGGTCAAACTAAATCGCCTAAGAACAGGCCATGCGAAATGCAACGCCATGCTGTATAAGTGGGGTCTTCAGGATTCTCCTGCATGTGATTTTGGAGCTCCTTCCCAGAGAGTGGAGCTTATTATCAGGGAATGCCCTGTACGGAAGTACGATGGACCATTTGAAAATGTTTTTGGAGCTACAAGTTCCTTCGTAGAATGGCTGGAAGAACTGGATATCAGATTGTGAACGCTATCAACGTTCTTGGATTTGGATTGGATTTTAGGGCACGTCGACGACGGGGTCATTAGCGGCCAACGTTCTTGTCATTGTATATATTTGTTATTGTATTAGTTGTTTAGCCACACGACAAATAAATAACCTTACCTTACTTTTATACAATATATTTATAAACAGGTACACAATTTCTAGTAAGTACTAAGTACCTTATAGTAGCTATCGTTAATCACAAGCGTCTGTTTGAATAGCCTCTGTTTCTTACATAGCTTAATGTCCGCATGTCCGATTCGTCCAGATGTTTGAAATACCTTGCAATTAAACACAAAAACATGCTACGTTCTTCTAGAAGAAATTTCGTCTCAGAATTATGTATGAAGTAAACACAGCGGTATGGTTCAATTAGGTGTAATTACGATCACCGCACAATACATATGCTGTCTATTATTCCTTGTGGAAGAAAGTCATAAGCACTTTACCCTCAATGACAATGCACACAAACATTAACACAGGACTTAGTACGAAATCGACCAGCAAAACAAATGATTTGTTTGTTATATGGGATTCCGTTATGACGAAATACTCTTTGAAGTCGCCAATGCATGTTATGTTTAAGCCTTCAGGAACTTCATGTGAATTTGACTGTCTTGATATTATTAGAAATCAACTAAAATGTATCAATGATTGGTGAGTAGCGGAGTTTGTGGAGGACTCTTACACATAAAGAGACACATGATGATGTGTTACATTTTAAGACACGTGGGATTGGTTAATGTTCCTAAAAACCAAATGAAGAATTCAAAAGAATAAAAGCACGTGAAGCAAATATATGAGGAAGTAGTCTATAATGGTTATATTGATATGTAAAGATTAGCTAAGGGTAGGAAGATATTAAGTTTTGCATCTAACCAGTCTTGAGATACTGATGACAAGGAAAAGATCTCATAGTTTTCGAGGTTTCTCACAACTAATTTACATAAGTTTCAGTAGATTATTTTTAGTGCAAATCAAGCTGACCTACTTACAAAATATTACTGAGCATCAGGACGACTTGGGAAATCCGTATGTTTACTTTTAATTATGCAACTCACTTATGTAATAATAGAATTACGCCAAACTAGTTACACTGCAGTTTCATAAACTAAGTTGTGAAAGAGAAAATGAAATAAGTGAAAAGAGTGTGTACTCCGTGACCCAGTGTTCGGGCCGTGGCCCACTGCTGATAGATCGTTCGCTGACCCGAGCGGCAGCTGTCAGCCTCGTGGCGGCCGCTTATCAGCATATGACTAGTTAGGACCTTTTGATATAAAAAAGAGAGAAGATTTCAAGCACTTTGGGGAGCTGTTGGAGATTCTGGCAGGGAACAGACAGGGAGAAGGTGTAAGATTTCAAGCACTTTGGGGAGCTGTTGGAGATTCTGGCAGGGAACAGACAGGGAGAAGGTGTAAGTTTTCAAGCAGTTTGGGGAGCTGTTGGAGATTCTGGCAGGGATTCAGACAGGGAGAAGGTGTAAGATTTCAAGCACTTTGGGGAGCTGTTGGAGATTCTGGTAGGGATACAGACAGGGAAAAGGTGTAAGATTTCAAGCACTTTGGGGAGCTGTTGGAGATTCTGATAGGGATACAGACAGGGAAAAGGTGTAAGATTTCAAGCACTTTGGGGAGCTGTTGGAGATTCTGGCAGGGATCAGACAGGGAGAAGGTGTAAGATTTCAAGCACTTTGGGGAGCTGTTGGAGATTCTGGTAGGGATACAGACAGGGAAAAGGTGTAGATTTCAAGCACTTTGGGGAGCTGTTGGAGATTCTGGTAGGGATACAGACAGGGAAAAGGTGTAAGATTTCAAGCACTTTGGGGAGCTGTTGGAGATTCTGATAGGGATACAGACAGGGAAAAGGTGTAAGATTTCAAGCACTTTGGGGAGCTGTTGGAGATTCTGGCAGGGATACAGACAGGGAAAAGGTGTAAGATTTCAAGCACTTTGGGGAGCTTTTGGAGATTCTGGCAGGGATTCAGACAGGGAGAAGGTGTAAGTTTTCAAGCACTTTGGGGAGCTGTTGGAGATTCTGATAGGGATACAGACAGGGAAAAGGTGTAAGATTTCAAGCACTTTGGGGAGCTGTTGGAGATTCTGGGAGGGATACAGACAGGGAAAAGGTGTAAGATTTCAAGCACTTTGGGGAGCTGTTGGAGATTCTGACAGAGATCACTTACATGGAACCTCTACGCACGCTGCAGGTAACGCCCGTTACCCACCAGTAGCTTTAAGCGCCGTGCAGCCTGACGATGGCCTGTTTCAACCTGCGTATCGATTGCGCGGCTGCCGCGCGAGCCATTTTCAAGGGCGCCAAACCAGGTATTGCCGCGCGAGCCGTTTCTGTTGTGACGAGCACGGTACGGCCAGATTGCGCGGCAAACAACCCAGGCACGGTGTTTTCATGAGGCCACCGTGGACGTTTCACGTTTACGAGCAGATGTTTTACATGCAATTCCTTCCTCGAGTGTTAAAACAATCATTTTAGAGAATAGTTCCAGATGTTTGTAACGCATTATGCAAAGCTCTGAATGAATGGGTAAAGATAAGGAAATAATACCCATTTTATATTAAATTTTTTATTGTTATTTAATTTTCTGTTGAGGGCGTCCGTTAATGATTTGAGGTGTTTTTCCAGAATTCCGGCCGTCGCCCCCCCCCCCCAATCTGATGAGATTTGGTCGCCCCCTAAAATGACGTTAGATTTTAATGGAGACCACGCCCCCCCCCCCAAACCCCTACCAATCGACCTCACAACTTTTTGAGACCTTTTTTTTAGGTCTCATGCTCCAAAGGACGGTTATACCCCACCTCCCCGCAAGGTCGGTTTTTGGACGAAAATACCCCCCTAAAATCGACTTTCGCGTCATTTGTAGACTTTTTTGTTTTTTAGCTCTACCGCCCTACAAAAATTTCAAAACCTCACGTGAAATTTCCGTTGACCCCCCTCCCCCTTGGTGAGGTTTCGTGAGATTTGCCGGACCCCCCTCCCCCTATTTCACCTCACGTCATTAATTGACGCCCCCTTGCCATTCTTACAGAGAACTTACTTCTTTCTTAGGTAAAATGTATTGAGTTAATCGTGTCATTTGGCGAGTCTATAGATTCGTTGATTGGAGTTTCAAGTGATGGCTGTAGTGGTAATGGAGGTGATACCATCTGAGTCTGACTAGGCTGTATATTTGCGATTCAACAAAAAATCTTTGGCATCGTACAGTTGTATTAAAAGGCGACACTTTTAATTATCCATGGTGACGAACTGTCGCTGTGCCGCGCGAGCCAACTTGGCAAACCCTCGAACACTGGCTCGCGCGGCGATACCTGGCTTGGTGCCAGGTATCGCCGCGCGAGCCAGTGTTCGTAGGTTTCTGTTGACAAGCGCGGCTGCCGCGCGCGGCAACGCAACCCAGCCAGAGTTGCGCGGCAACCAATGCAGGCACTGTCAGTTTTCGCGACCATTTTTATTGAGACTTCCGCAAGTAGGAATACGAGTGGTGCTATATTCTGTCTTGCAGGCTACCATATGGCATATATTGTAGACATAGACAGCACAAATCGATAAATTATACCGTGGGGATCGTTATAAGTGTCAAATAATAAATACTTACCAGAACCAGTAATAAGACTTTTAGCTATTCTTGATCTTTCTCTTCTGTATGATGCCAGAAGCGTAGCCATCTTCTTCTTTAAGTCGGAAACGGGTGAGCCCATTGCTGAACTTATTTCCTTCCATGCATCATCCCTCAGCGTTTTGTTGTGGTAATCTGCACATTTACTATTCCACAAAAAATCTTTCGCACCATACAACTGTATTAGAAATCGACACTTTTCGTTGTTCATGGCAGTAAACTGTGGCTGTGCCGCGCGAGCCAACTCAAAGAAAGACACTGCCGTCCCAACTGCGCGCGAGCCAATTAGTGGGTTCTCTTTGCCGCGCCCCTAAAGACAGACAGAGAATGGCTCGCAGCGCGACATGTTCGACCGCGCCAATGTTCGAGCTGGCTCGCGTGTCAACAGCGTATGCATTATGCGCGGCTGCCGCGCGAGCCAATGTTCGAAGATTTGCCGCGCGTAGTGGATACGCAGCTTTAGGCACTCCGTCTCATTGCGCGCGAGCCAATTAGTGGTGGAGCCTTTGCCGCGCGCATAAGCATCGACAGAGAATGGCTCGCAGCGCGGCATGTTCGACCGCGCCGATACTCGAGTCGCCTCGCGAGCCAACATTATGCGTGGCTGCCGCGCGAGCCAATGTTCGAGGGTTTGCCGCGCGTAATGGTCAGATACTAGGACACCTCATGCCACCTCAAGCAATTGCCCTACGTAGTTACGTTAAGGGACTTCCAAACAAAGCTCCAACGTAATTACGCTTTGTTCTCTTCTAGAAAGACTTTCCTTGCAGCGTTATCAGAGTCACCGCCGGAGTCACTTCCTATGGCACATCTAATGCATACTGACAGACATCGGTTACCAATTACTTGAAATTGTGTGACTGCCGACAGCTTGAAATGTAGTCGCCTTGTGGTCTGCCGAGAGCTAGTCTCGAATTTTAGAACTGCGAGCGCTGCGACATCTCAAACGACTGCTCCTACCCAGACTGTAAATTAATTTTGAGATATGTTTGACTGGAACTATTGAGTGAACATTTAATGCTAAATCCTGGCTTTTGGGACGAGGTGGTTTCCATCCCAGGCCATGTCATTCAGATTTAGGTTTCCCAGAATCTCCAGAAATCCAATTGTTCAGAAATACGAGGTAAACAGTTCAGTTATGATATGGTCGATTCTGAGAAATATTTGGGAGTAACAGTACAAAGGAACATGAAATGTGACTTACACATTAATTCGTTAGTAGGTAGAGCTAAGTCTAGGCTGCGATTCCTTGGTCAAAAATTGTATTGAACAAACAAAGGAGATGGCATACAAATCCCTTGTGCGTCCACATTTGGCCTACTGTTGTGCCATTTGGGATCCGTTTCGTAAGGGGTTGATTGACAGTATAGAGAACGTATACAGAGAACAACCGCTCGATTCGTGACCGCTTGCTATAGTCCTTATGAAAGCGTCACAGAACTGATTAGTAGACTAGGCTGGGAGTCTCTGGTAGACAGACGACGCACATTTCGTTTAAAATTATTGGTAAACATGTGTACTCCCACTTTCACTTTCGAGTGTAGGGAAATAAATCGATCACCAACCTATATGAATCGGAATGACAGGAGAGATAAGATTAGAGAAACAAGATGCCGCAATGATTCTTATATGAATTTTTTTTTCCCTCGTACCATTCAGGATTGCAATCCACAAGAAAGAGATTAGCTTTGGTGCTGAGCACCCTCTGCTATCCATAATTTTTTGAATTGCAGAGTATATATGTAAATGTAGATGTATATAAAATCGCTTTAGGTGAATACTAGAATGGCTCCTACAAAAAGACGTGACCAAATTCCATCCCATTAATTGCCTCCAATCCTGACCCTTATTTAATGATTTCGATGTTGCCGAGTCGAAAATAACTAGGAAAAAATGTGCATTTTTATGCAACAAAATACGGTGGTGAAAACAGAAACAGGAAAAATAATGAACTGAGAGAATTGTAACCCAATCACTGAATAAAAAACTAAGGCAAAGGTGGTATGGTCATACGATGAGAACGGATAGCGATATCCTCATAGACGTAGTCGAACAACGTTTTGAACGGAAAACACTGCGAGGAAGATCGATAACGAGATGGTTTGATGCAATGGAACAAGATATCAAGAGATGTATATTCCTCAAGAGGAAGAATAGAGAGAATGATCGATCTGACTACTGGAGGCCAGTGGGTGATGCAATCAATTGGCTGCGGTTAGTGATGCTGCTGCAGTGCAGCAAGTTCATCGGATATCACCCCTAGCGAGTTTCAGCAATCGATGTCACGCGACCAGAAATAGATTTGGTGCACAGCCAACACTGGAGAGATCTGCAATCTTTTGGCACCTTCCACATGAATTTCAGCTGGAAGTAATGACATTCCCTAATTTTGTCACTTCGTCTTGACACCAATCGTCTGCGTTTACGAGTGTTCTTAAATTTGAATTTAAAAATGGCAGTGGAGAATTCTTAATGTGAATTCTCTTGAAATATCGTTGTGTCATTGTTTCTGCAATCCTAATAAAGGTCCATCAAACCGATCATAAATTACTTTCATCCTGAATTGCATCTTGCAGGGTATCAACGTCGTCCGTTGCAGTTTAAAAGCTACCCTCTAAACTGTTACGACCTCATGGTAATTCACTAGAATCTTCCTTACGAAGTACGTCGCAATGAACAAGAAAGACCTCAGAACTTTCAGAGAATACAGGGCATGAAATAAAATTCCAAGAAACGAGGCTACTGTGGAGAGAAGACCAGTGGTGGCCCAGACGGGTGAAAGAGGCAGCAGAAATTTTAAAAAATACCAACATCAACGAAGATAGCGGCCCTTTACTCTGTGATGCTTGGCGCTCGTTGCTATGTCAACATAAACAGTATCTCTGACGAAGGCTGGAGGATACAGCTCAGGTAATGATATAAACAACGCGGCATAACCCGAAAGTCAATTAATCATGAAGACTTCTGTTATCACTTATCAGTATAAAAATCATTTAGTTTGTCTTGACACCACGTAGTCTCTTTTGTGGTCTAGTTACCTTCCTGCTACCAGTGATGTAGCTGGCTTGTAGTAGCGCTACAATCAAATGTTAACTTTTTATGAAGTAGATAATTGAGGACGTGGGATGTAAGGGGTATGTTGAGATGGAAAGGCTAGCGCAAGATAGGAAGGGATGGAGGATTCCATCAAACCAGTAGAGAGACTGATGACAGAAAGAAAAAAAGATTGCTCAGAAAGGCTTTCAGCGCATGGTTATATAAATCCTAGAAATAGAGGAGGAAGTCAAAATGGATATCACACATATAAGACATCATTGTAGCCGTGTCCGCTGCATCTTCGAGAACTGACAAAAGTCCTGCTCTCATGATGTTTGGATGGAGTTGAAATTTATGGTTCTTTCAAACGTTTTAGTTTTAACGATCCCTAATTTTTGTCATTTAAATTCTAGATACGCCACGAGAATAAGTCAGTCCTAATTAAGTGAAACTTGACGACCCGTGCGTAAATTTCGCTAATAAAATACGATGAATAGTGAGGATGAATGCTTGTAATATAATGGAAAGTAGAACCGCAGTTTTGTAGCAAATATTTATTTGTTTAGTGTAAGAGGTACGCATCAAAACATATTACGAAACAGTTAGGAAAATTTAAAACACACTGTATATACGACAAACTATCACTGACCTTATAAGAATACAATCAACCTGATCAAAATGCACGCAGCATATTAACCTATAATATGTGTTGCTTCGCGAATAAAATGTTTACATTGGAATTATGTACCAAAACAGCTTATTGACATCTTCTGCTGCAATCTAGGGAGATGGCTATGAAATGTCTAAAACGCGCGACCACTTTAAGCATCAAATTCCGTCAATTTTTTCTTAATTTATGATTTTACCTAATTCGAGACCTTAATCTTTAAAACAATATGTCATTTATCGATTTCGGTTAGGTATCGAAGGAGATAAATGGCTCGTAATATTAAAAAAAAAAACACTGATACTTTCGCCCTCTAAGGGTCGAATTAAAAAAAAATCCTTTTACAAAATATGGTGTGACCAAATCGGACACCTTGGTCTTTAAAATTATACCTAATTTATCGATTTCGGTTAGGCATCAAGCGAGGTAAAAAAAAAAAATAGAAATTATGATATTTTTGCCCCTTAAGGGTTGAATTTGGAGAAAGTTCCTTCTTGAAATATGATGTTACCATAGCGGATACTTTAATATTTCAAACGATACCTCATTTATCGATTTCGGTTTGGTAAAAAGTGAGACAAATGGCTCGTGACAGAAAAATGCATTGTAGAAATATTAATACTTTTTCCTTTTAAGGGTAGAATTTTGAAAAATTCCTTTCTTGAAATATGTTGTAACCAACCAAAGACCTCAGTATTTAAAATGATTCCTCGTTTATCAATTTTGTTTAATTATCAAGGGAGATAAATTAATCGAGACACAAAAAACGCATTTTAGAAATATTTACATTTTTGCCCTTTAAGAGTCGAATTCCGAAAAAATCCCTTCTTATGATATGGTGTGTCCAAAGTGGAGATCATAAGCTTTAAAATGAGACTTCATTCATTGATTTCGGTTAAGTATGAAGGGAGATAATGGCTTATGACAATAAAACACCTTATAGAAATAATATATATGATGATTTAGAAATCATAACTTCTTACTTACGCCATTCTTTCAGAATGTGCTACGATTTTTCACATCTTTCCATCGTTTAGTAATACATACAACGGGAGTTGAAATATAGACAAACTCCTGCCAGTACGACGTAATAATGGCGGGATAACACATTACAGAATTTACTCTGTCAATTTCCTGATAATCGGTCTAAAAATTCTTGACTTATGCACCAGACGAAAACTTATGTTCACAGTTTTAGGAATGTTGTAATTTTATGCCCCATTAAAAACTGTAAAGAGATCTACAGAGCAGTGCCCAGGTAGTCAGAAACCTTCCGTCAACCGGTTAACGCGCCTTTGTTTGGCTGTCGGAGCAATACGTCAGTTATCGGCTAAGTTAATCATACGAGTTTATCAGATACGAATCGCGAACGGCGCAGTGTTAACAGAGTCTTTGTCGGCTTTCTTTCTTGACGTCCTCTCATTCCAGTGATTAATCGTGTAGCACTCAAAGCACACAGCAATTAACAGACAGCCTGTGTTCTCAGAACTCTCCTAATTATTTGCCACGAGAATTGTTTTCAGCGATCAACAGAGCAGTCGATGTGAGAAATCGCCTGACTATTATGCTATTGTTTCGAAGAAGAACGTTTGCAGCCAATTAGGAGAGTGTGGGTCTGTTCCAGAGTGCCACATCCTGGAGCATTTCATCGACGTTATCTCAATCTGCATTCCACTCCCATTAAAAATAAAGTGTTGACAGAATTTGTCATGTTTACTCAAGTAAAACATATTTTACATCGACGCTTTGGAGTAATTCCATCTGACTATCCTATCGCCTTCTATCAGTTCGTGTCTATAAGTATAGAGTGTAGTATCAGTAAATCCGAAAGATGGTCTTAGAATATCGTGAAGACGGACTCCGATGGAGTAAAGGATCTTGTAGAGCACGAAGGTGTACCTGATTTTTACAGTTTGTTTTATTAAAATACGTGGGAAAAATAGATCACGAAAAACTGCTTAAAAATTTCAAATTGAGTAAAATAACGACAGACGGAAAACCGTATCAACAATATCGAGGATACCATAAAAGAAGTTCTCTAATCATAATCTAACTGCGTCATTGCCTTAGGTATTCATTAGTGGGCTGAATGGTGAACATCCAGTTAATTATCCCAAGCTTTACCTACCTCGGTTGTGAACTATCTTTTAATGAAGATAACGAAGTGAAGAAAAAACTTCACAGATTTCAGTACATGTATGGAACAATTCGACGAACGTTGAAAGGTGACTTGACTCATTTTTTATAAAACAATGGCAGTGGCCAAATAAAATACAATACAAAAATAAAATTTAATCATACGAAATAAAGTTGCTAAGATCATTAAAAAGACATTCCCTGAATTATAGAAGCAGGAATGAAGAAAAAAGGTAACAAGTAAATGTTTCCGCTACGAATCATAGAATTTCCCTACCCTTCCCCCCCCCCCCCACCCCAAAAAAAGGAAAATTGGAAGAACCATGTTCTAAGGCTGGATAAAAGCAAATTTCTGAAACTTGCATGAAGAAGGGATGTTGGTAGAGCTATGAAGAGACGGTTAGAAAACTGATGTCGGAACAGGCTTTTGTTCTATTCATGACAGGTCGGGCGTCCACTACACACCGAGAATGGCGATCAAGGTGGCTGCTAAAATATGGAACCGTCTTGATGTGAATTATTTTTTAGGAACACCGTGAGGCCCGAGGATCCCTCAGTTCAACGAAGAAGACGCGTCGTTAATCTAGATCTTGGTTCTGGAAGTGACGGCGTGAATAAATCGAATTTTACAGCTCCAAATACTTCATCCGTTTCCTTTCTGAGTGAAAATAGTAAAAATGCGAATTTAGACTCTACAGATACAGATATTAAACCGCTAAGGATAATGGTCCTTAATTGTCGGAGTATTAGAGGGAAAGTAGCCAATTTCCACGCTGCCGTTGCGACTAACGATGTTGATATAATACTAGGAACCGAGAGCTGGTTGACGCCAGAGGTAGAATCTAGCGAAGTATTTGCTCCTCAATTCAATGTTTTTCGGAAAGACAGAACTACCTCAATGGGCGGAGGTGTGTTCGTGGCCGTTAATAAAACCATCAATTGCTCCGTAGTAAATGAAACGGAAAATTGTTGCGAGTTAATATGGGTGAAGGTAAAAATTGGCAAAAGCTTAAAGTTCATAATAGGATCATTTTACCGACCTCCGGACTCTGGATTAGATAACGCGGAATATTTTACACAGTCACTTAATAGTATTTCTCAGAAATTTCAGGGACATACATTGATCATTGGAGGTGATTTTAATATACCCTCTGTTAACTGGGACACATTTACGTTCAGGTCAGGCGGAAGAGATAGGTTAATAACCGAAACGTTACTGGAATCATTCGCGGAAAATTCTCTTGAACAGATGGTCGAAGAGCCAACGCGGAGCGTCAAAGATTACTCGTCCATTTTGGATCTTTTTCTTACTAACAATCCGGATATTGTAGATAAAGTTTGTATAGATGACGGTATAAGTGATCACAAGGCGATTGTGGTAACTTTAAAATCAAGGCTGAATTTGAAGCATGATAAAGACAAATTCGTATATTGTTTCGATAAGGCAAATGATGCGTTTATGGTCGATCATTTGGCGAAAAAATTTGAAACGTACACGCTTAATACAAATGTTGAGGAACTTTGGTTTAATTTGAAAGAAATAATATGGACCGGCTTAAATCAATTTGTTCCCAAGAAGTTTATTAAGGTTAGTAAGAACTTCCCGTGGTTCAATAGGGAAGTGAAACGTCTGCTCAGGAAGCAAAGGCGTTTACATGCGACGGTAAAGAAATCGGGGGACTCATCTGATCGCGCTAAATTAGTCCACTTGCGAGCGGATGTGCGTAAGGCAATGCGTGATGCGTTTAAAGAATTCCAAGCCAGAAATTTATCCGAAGATCTGATTACTAATCCAAAAAAGTTCTGGTCATATGTCAAATTAATAAGAGGCTCTCGAAAGGTCATGCCGTCGTTGATTAATGAAAATGGGGAATTATCAGAAACTAGCGTCGAGAAAGCAGAAATTTTGAATAATGTATTTAAAAAAGCTTTCACGTCAGAAAACTCGGAGGAGATTCCGATATTTAACAATCGAACCAACAAAATTATGAATGATCTCGTTCTCGATGTCGAGGGAATAACTAAACTGCTTATGAATGTAAATCCCAACAAGGCTCCAGGACCAGACGGTATTCCTACAAGATTCTACTCTAGGTACGCAAAGGAAATTGCGCCGTATTTGATGAAATTATATACCGCCTCCTTGGATCAAGGAAAAATACCAGCCGAATGGAAGACCGCCATCGTAAGTCCAGTGTTCAAAAGTGGGAATGTTAATGATCCTCAAAATTATAGGCCGATCTCGTTAACCTCAATATTTTGCAGGATTTTAGAACACATCATCTATTCAAATGTCATGCGGTTTTTGGATGAAGATGAGCTTTTAAACCCAAATCAACATGGATTCAGAAAAGGCCGATGCTGCGAAACACAACTTGCCCTCTTAATTCACGACTTGAGCCATATTATAGATAAGCAATCCAAGGTTGATTTAGTTTTATTAGACTTCAAAAAAGCTTTCGACACTGTGCCTCACACTAGGTTACTTAGGAAACTTCGCGGTTACGGTATATCTAGACAAATATGTGATTGGGTTGCAGACTTTTTGAAGGACAGAACACAGTGTGTAGTTCTCGACGGTGAGCGTTCATCACTTGCCGAAGTGAAGTCCGGGATTCCCCAAGGAAGCGTGATAGGGCCTCTGTTGTTACTCATATACATTAATGATTTATGCGACATAATAAGGGGAATGAAAATATTATTTGCCGATGATGCTATTATTTATCGTGAAATCACAACCCAGGACGACTGCGCTTTGTTACAAGACGATATTATGAAAATAATTGCGTGGTGTAAAGATTGGCAGTTGGAGTTAAACGCTAAAAAGTGCCAAGTCATGCGTGTAAGTAAAAAGGTGACACCATTTAGCTTTGAATATACAATTAATGGCACTGTCCTTAGAACGGTAGATTCCGCTAAATACCTAGGGGTAACAATTCGTAATAATTTGTCGTGGAATGAGCATATCGAGAATGTAATTGGGAAAGCAAATCGTATGCTTCGATTTCTAGGTCGTAATTTAAAACAATGCACTCCGGAAGTTAAATCGATTGCGTACAAGTCACTAGTGAGGCCTCACCTGGAATATTGTTGCTCTGTATGGGGTCCTCATCAAAAGGGATTAATGGAGGCATTAGAGATGGTCCAAAGAAGAGCCGCCCGATTCGTGATAGGTATATATAGTTGGAGGGAAAGCGTAAGTGCGATGTTGAAGGAGTTAGGTTGGGAAGACCTGGAGCACCGAAGGCGTTGCTCTCGACGGAAGCTAATTGAAAAATTCTCGACTGACGTATTTCGGAATGACAGCAAACAAATATTGCTACCAGCAACATTCATATCTCGGAATGACCGCAAAAATAAGATAAGAGAAATCAGGGCCAGAACCGATTCATTTCTCTACTCATTTTTTCCACGAGCAATTAGGGAATGGAATAGAATAGATTTACCGGGTGAGTAAACACAAAATCGGACAGGAGTAGCTTCCGATAAAGCACTCCGGCCATCCTGATCTGGGTTTTCCATGGTTTCCCTAGATCGCTCCAGGCGAATGCTGGGATGGTTCCTCACAATAGCCCATGGGCGCCTCCTGCCATATCCCGTATATCCCTTCCAACCCATTACCTTTCCTGACAGGTGCAATGCACCCTCCGCCAAACACTTTTAGTGAATCGCGGAGTAATTGTAATAGTAATAGAATTGGAAGTAAGTACCGCGTTTAGCGGGTGAGCGGTTAACGCTCTGGCCTCGCATTCGGGAGGACGACAGTTCGAATCCCCGGCTGGGCATCCAGATTTGGGTTTTCCATGGTTTCTCCAAATCACTCCAGGCGAATGCCGGGATGTTTCCTACAAAAGGCCATGGCCGAATTCCTTCCCGTTCCTTGACCCCAGTCCCATCCCGCCTCGACGTCGGCGAGGCGTAAAGCCATAAGTAAAAAAAAAAGGAAGTAAAAATGAAATCAGTATGTCTATGAATATCATCACAAACCACTCAGCTGTCTCTCAAAAAATTTTCAGTCGGTAACAACACAAAGAATTATAATATTTAAATTTGTGAAAAATATTTTTAATGTATATTTTTGAGGGTGTTTTTTTCGTATATCGGCCTGGAGGACCACGAGAAACCGGCATCTGTGCAAGGCATCCTGTGGAAGTACTCTTGCCCTATCCGTGATAGAAATGGATTTGTCGGATCCGGAGCATTTACGCTACTGGGGGAATTTTGTGTTGCTATTTGTCTGTGAAACGTGTAAGTATGCCCCGTGTGTTAAATGTATTTTTGTTTGTGAAATGTATTGTTTATGAGGCGAAGATTTGGAAAGAAATTGGGGACCGTCACCGCATTCGTCTTGACGATAGCGGAAAACCGCATTCATGACGGACAGTACGCGGGGCCCAGGACTCTAACCTGGTCTTGTTGTACCTTCCCCATACAGTGTGGGGGCGCCGTAAAAGCTGGTTCGCACTAGGCTAGTAGTATAGTCGAGTGGCGAGTATTTTAGTAGCTAAATTACTCGCTACTGCTCAAAAATTGCTACCAGCAACATTCATATCTCGGAATGACCGAGAAAATAAGATAAGAGAAATCAGGGCCAGAACCGATTCATTTCTGTACTCATTTTTTCCACGAGCGATTAGGGAATGGAATAGAAAGGATTTACCGGGCGAGGAAACTTAAAATCCGACAGAAGTAGCTTTCGATAAAGTTCTCCGGCCATCCTGATCTGGGTTTTCCTTGGTTTTCCCGGATCACTCCAGACGAATGCTAGGACGGCTCCTCACAATAGCCCATGGGCGCCTCCTGGAAAATCCTGTATATCCCTTCCAAACTATTACCCTTTCGGATAGGTGCAATACACCCTCCGCCACACACTTTTAGTGAATCGCGGAGTAATAATAATAATAATAGTAAAAAATCGTTCGCACTACGGTCGAGTACAGTACACAAGTTTCGTGGTATTTTGCCAGATGAAAAGTCTGCAACTCAGTCAAATGAATCAGCTGATACAGCTTATGTTAATCGCTATTTTAGAAGAGGTTGATGAAGAAGTTTATGCGATAAATAAAAAAAGCAATGGGTACGAAAATGGATTAATAGAAGCTGCAAGTTGTCTTCTGAAGGAATCAGCATTAAAAGTCCCTAAGAATAGTTTGAGATTGACCAAAAGTTGTGTTAATGAAAATTCAGCTTGAAAATGCCTATTTAAGAAGTGCAATTCCGGCAATTACAAAGTTACTGGCAGTTCTCTATTGCCTCCTCGTATATATACACGGAAATCAGCTATTTCCTAATTCATCACAGTGTGAAGGAATCTATGAAACATTAAACGAATTGAAGTAATGTTTCGTAGAGATGCATCCAGTAAATTGAATCATTTTACTGAAGGAATGTAAACTGTTTCAGTACCTGCGCCTAAATATTTGGACTACTTTTTTTTTAACTTCTGTGAGTAGATCATTCTAAAGAGATTTTTATCGCATAAGTAGTATTTCTAATAACAATACTAATAATAAGATCTTATTGTATAATCTAGATGGTACTGTAATAAAATAATTAATAAAATTGTGCACTAAGCAGATTTTTTTAATTTACTTCTCACGAAATCAAGGTATGTTTATTGTTTTTTTTTTCAGATCAATATATGCAGATTGCTTCATTTGTTTGTTCTTATAATGTGTAGACATAATATTCCACAATCATTCATGTTTTACATATATAGAAATAAATTTTAGAGTTGTTTCTTCGCTCCAGCGAAACAACATTTTTGCGGGTTCTAATGAACTGGACTTAAACAACAGGTTCACACTAGTTTAGACGGTGAGCGAGTAAGCAGGAGTGCGTAGTGGGGTGTGCGTGGGAGGGGGGGGGGGGGAGGTACTACTCGCCTGATATACCATAATAGAACAAAACGGATCGACTCGACTAAACTACTGACTAAACTACTCGACTAAATTTTCATTGTCCACACACGTTTAGTTACTAAATTGCTCGCTACTCGTCTAAATTACTAGCCTAGTGCGAACGAGCCTTAACGAGCGGTCCTATTGGCAAGTAATGTTATTTTTATGATTATAATAAAAAATCATTCTGACTGAATAAATCCCATCCAAAATATTTTATATAAAAACCTTTATATATATATGCTGAGCAAAACTCAAATAAAAACCTTTTATTATTAGAAAATGCTCAGCAGCATTCAAATAAAGTAGTTATACTTCTAATCTCTGGATACTAGGTAGTACCACGTGGATTCTCTCTGAGTCTATTGACACTATAAAAACCATACCTCCAAGCTAACATGCATTACCTCTGAAGAGATGCGGCATCAATTTATACGTATAATCAGGGAAGGTATGGACATGTATTTACTGAAACGGACAATAAAGGAAGGAAACAATCCACCGTGGTACGCGCGTGTAATCAAAAGATTACTAAAAAAGCAAAGGAGGATTCACACATGCTCGAGAACGACAGAGTGTCGGTAACTTAGAAATTTTAGCTGAGACAACAAGTTGTGTTAAAAATGCGATGCGTCGTGATTTCAGTCGCAAATCTCTAAGACTCTCACAGATAATCCAAAGAAATTTTCGTCGTTCGTAAGAAAAGTCAGTAGTAGTGGCAACATACAGTTGTACTAATTCACGATGGATTTGAGGATAAAGCTTTACCTCATTCTTACTTTAAATCTACCAGAAACTTTTTTTTCTCTGCCATTCTGGTTTTCCTACCCCAATCGAGTAGTTTAAATTTAAAATATATCGTGTCTCTTGTTATGATTCTTTCGCATTCTTTTCTAATAATGCTTCCATGCACGATTAAAAACGTGAAGAGAGGGTATCAAATATCAATGAATTTTGTGTAAGTCATGGATTAACATAGCTTGGGTTTCCAAATCACGTAAAGGGGAATCCGAACTCTGCGCAATGTTCGTCGTCGTGATACAAGAAAAAATTTGTCTTAGGTGACAGTTTCAATAAGTATAATTAGGACAAAACTCTCTAACCCCAACCAGGCAGTTACCACAATTCACCAGATATTTTTATAACTAAAACTCGCCCATTTGAGTATGGTATAGGGCTAATACGTAATTTCTCGAACACGGGTGCGGTTAAATTGCGCTTTCCTCCATTCTGTTTTCAGTACATTTTCTTGCTTATGCCTTTACTCCTCGCCGGCGTCGACATAATTCGAGAAATCATTGGCGGCAAGAAACGGGAAGGAATTTAAACATTCGCCTGAAATGATTTAGGAAAACAATAAAATCGAAATCTGGATGGGGATCCGAACCAGTGTCCTCCTGATTAGTACTTACGAATAATGTAAAGCTGATTTTCAATTTCTGTAAAACCGATTTAATTTGGTAGTTTCATGTTATAATTGAAAGAAGTGAAGGCTCGTGTGATCGTAATAATCTGGTAACAGGATCTTTACTGGCTGCGCATTTCGCCCCTATCGTAGCCGCCTTAACCAATCCCAGGAATCCTACCTGGTATAGGTAACCTACAGTTTAACGTAGAATCTGATTGACGGAATCATTCTGGCGTAATTTACATTACACAGCAAGCTGTGCCGGAGATAAAGGCCGGGTTAAGGGCCTTTGGAAATCCACGCCGAGAGAGATGGATTCGAACTGGAGTCCTTTCTATATCTGGCCAAAGGCCTTAAAAACTGAACCAACAGACCGCTCGTTGAAGGAAGTGATAGCCACATATTTTCAGTTGTATTTTCACAATATAATGATCAACTATTTGATTACTTTTCATAAAGGTTCTATTAACTGTTCAATTAAACTTAAGTTCATCATTCAAGCTTCTACAGTTTTTTTTTGGGGGGGGGGGAGGGGGGTTCAAAAAAGTTTTGTGAATTTTTAAATTTTTACTATTCCGTCTAAATTAAAAAATATTCTAAAGCTGAAAGCCAATAACACCGCTTCCTCATGTAACATTCACCAAAGTAATACATTGTGGAATGGTCAACGGGAATATTGGCGCATGGCAGTCAGAACCTGTTTTCAAATCCATTTCAGGTCAACGATATTTCATTTACGCGAGGTTCCCTAAATCTCATCGATATATATTTTTTGTTTATGTTTCAGGTTATCCATATTTATTAGTGTCGATGAAAAACTAATTAGTCCATGAATCTCGGAAAGAAATAATTCCGGAATTCCTATTTCATTTTGGCACATAGTTGATTAAATGCGAACACCAGTCAAAGAAGAGAAAGAAAGAGACGGAGAAGCACAGCCGATATGGAACCCGTCGCGATAATAGCTAACACCCTTTTAAGCAGCGAGGCCACCTGCAAGTTTGGCTGCTTTCCGTACATGGAGACGATTGCTGGCACGAGCCGACATTCTAAAGCTCTAACATATGGTTCAGATAAGCTGTAGGATTCCTACACTGATTGATATAAGAAAAATAGTAACTGGAGGCAAATGGAGGAGAGCCGCGTCGCTCAGCAGCTGTAGAACGCAGATTAAAACACGACGAATCCAAGGATTATCAACCATACTGAATGTTCGAATAGTCTTTCATAAACTATCGGTCTGCTGCCGTATTTATAGCATGCTATTGACCAAACAACCTCACCATAATCACCAAAGTTTATGGAGAAGAATTCGGAGTTCTACCTCCGCCAGTCTCTTGCATATTTCTCTACCTTTACCTTACCGAGGATGGTGGTGTAACGGTTAGCGTTCTGGCCTCGCATTCGGGTGGACGGCGGTTCGAATCCCCGTCCGGGTATCCAGATTTGGATTTTCCATGGATTCCGAAATGACTCCAGGCGAATGCCGGGATGCGTCCTTCAAAAGGCCATGGCCGAATTCCTTCCCATTCCTTGCCCCCCATCATTTCCCGTCTCTAAAGACCTCGTTGTTAAGAGACGTTAAGCAGTTAAAAAAAATGCCTTTACCTTCAGAAGTAAATGCCACTTTGCACTGACTCCAATAATTTGAATGCTCTCCTGCAGGGCTGCTAAGGATACCGATTCGAAATGTACAAAACATGTCTGCTGTGAGGTATCAAGAAAGAAAATAATACCAAATCGGATTTGCCTAGAAGGAGTTAAAATGTTGATTCGTTCACAGGCTGTATGGCATTTGAAGACGGATTGTCTTTCTAAACTATCGGCACTATAAGTGGACGTGGATTAGGCACTGTCATGCTCTAGGCTACAGTTTCTGACGTTACAAGGATATAATCATACGTAAATCATACAGTAACAGTTATTAAGTATTAATGTGAAGAATGTACGTTTTTATTTATTTTATTTTATTTTATTTAATTTGGCCTGAAGCGCCAAATGGCACTATACAGCCATCAGCTATTTATACAGATAATTGGCTTGGTACAAATGAGTAAAGCATTGTACAGATAAACAAATTTACAGGATAATTATAATAAACTAGTAATTTCACATCAGCTGGAATATTTCTCAAAAAAAAAAAAAAAAAAAATACATGCATGTTTACAAAATGAAGGATTAGTAAAACAATTAAATAGAGGACTCTGTACCAACAGTGCACAAACAATAATTACAGTATAATTGAAATATAAAGGAGATTTTAATATACACGTTAAATTATTATTTATATACAGGAATTAACACATTATAAAAATGACTTATTTGCCTAAATCTTAATGTTTGTTGCTTTTATAAAACTGGCTAACAATTTATATACAATCACATTGTTGCCATGCAACAGACAAGAAATACTTGTTGGAAAAGGTATGCCAAAGTTGTTAAGATCTTTCAAGAATTTAGGTCTGTGGGCTGTATATCTTGGACAAGCGAAAAATACTGTATATGGTTTGTGTCATGTACGTTATAAGTTAGATCGAGTTCCGCAGATCATATTATCTGTGAGTGTCATTGTGTGATCCATGGTGAAAATCAAGTATCTCTTCGTAGGAGAGACAGACAAATGTTGTTATGCTGAGACTTAATATATTACACTGATGAAACAGTTAAATAATTACTAATTTCAAAAGCTTGTAGTGCTGATGTGCACAATATTCAGTCCTTCGTTTCTATGTCAACATAAATAGTATCTCTGACGAAGGCTGTAGAATGGCAGCGGAAAACTTATTCTATCAAAAAAACAACTCAGCATTACCTTGAAGTCTAGTAATCATTAGTAAGTAAGGTGTTCGGACGGTATAACCGCCTGTGTGCTTGTAATATAGAAATATTCTTTTAATTTAATATTTTGTTTTACGCCAATCTCAAAACTTCTTGCACTGATATTTAGGTATTGTAATCATTGCAGGGAATGGGTCAGATCTTCTTTGAACTAAAGATTCAGATACATAATCAAAACATTTATTTTCACACATGCAAAATTAAAAAATAATTGTCAATCACTCTCTTTTAATATAATGATTGAATATACTAAAACACTATATATTTTGGGCGCTACCCTACACGAGACTACTTATATGCTTACTTGCCGTTGCTAACAAACATACTTGAATTTTTACTAAAAATTATATTTGTCCGGACTAGCTCAATTTGAAACGGTCTTAATAGGCATGAGAAGATCTTATCTGGCGAATTGCTTCACCCAGGAATGTGAACTCGTGTAATGATACAGAAACATTTGCAGTGATCAGCAATAATCACCTTGCCATTTTGCTACTGCGAGCTGTATTTAATCGTGCGTGGTCATTCGAAGCTTCCATAAACTTTATCAAACCGCAGCTTCACCCCCTTCACTAGTTAGGTGAGATATCCGCTGAAACAACACGTCTACTGATAACTTTTTACTTCATAATAAAATTAAGACATCGAGCAGCTAAGGTGTGACACAGAGGTCTTGCTTCCTCCACCACCTGTCGACCAGTCCTATCTTCTTCGGCAGTCTATAGTACTTTTTACGCGCGAAATTCCAACTGGCAATCGGGTGTCTGCAGCCACTTGTCAACCCCCGCCGTTCGAGTTCCAAGATGGAATCTTAACATTCCGTCCATAGGTAGCATGAGCTCTCACTCTCTCCAGTCAAACTACCCATTAAAACTTTGATGCTGCTATCTCCGTGCGTACAAAAACATTTCATGATTAATACAAAAGAATATGGAGTGTCACTGTTCATTACAACATGGAGTGACACTGTTCATTACAGTGTGTTTTATTGCAGGTGAGAAATCTGTTGTAAGCCTTGATGGTTTTCTGCTAGCGTCAATATGTATGTTTGGATTCCAGGCTTAGTGGGAAGAATTACATGTTGATAAAAATACCAATTAATGCCACCAACCTCATAAGTTCCCTCCATGATAATTATCTGACAGCAGTTTAAATAGATCTTGGAGGTTGCTATGGTTCAAGAAAAAATTGTTGGCATGATCGGTATAGAACTATCTGTCACCAACCGACAGACTCTACGGAGTGAACTAAGTTGCCGCATTTTCGACACCAGTACCGGTAACTTGAAGAAAGTAGCTACTAGCAGTTTGTCAGATGCTTCCCGCTCTTGCGGGGCTTGAAATAGTTGCATAAATGACAGTGGTGAGATATAACGAATGAACAAACGAGGGGTGGCAACACATATCCGATAGATTCTGGCCGCGCGATTAGTATGTCACTCTCAATTAAGAGAGACTATAAATCGTATCATACAACATCTCTGCCAGATGTTAGAAACCTGTCTGCAGCATTCTGTACCACTCATACCCCAGAAAAAACTTGAGTGCAACCACTCCGTTTCATAATCAGCTCTAAAGCTGATGAATGGGTGTATGTATGTTGGTGAACTGGGCAGCAGGAACATCATGATTCTGTCCTTGAAATATTTCGATTGAGGGTTTGCTGTCATCAATCTTTCGACTGGTTTGATGCAATCCTCCTCCTATTTTATGCTAACCTCTTCATACCCCTTACAACCCACGTCCTCAATTATCTGCTTCATATATTCTAACCTCCGTCTTCCTCTGCAGTTCTTACCTTCGACTGTTCCCTCCACTAACAAGTTAACCAATCCCGCATGTCTCAAAATATGACCTACAAACCTGTCTCTTCTTTCTGTAAGAATCTTCCACAAACTTCTTTCCTCGCCCATCATTTCCAAAACTTGTTCGTTTCGTACTTTATGCGTCCACTTAACTTTCATCATCCTTCTATAGCAAATGCTTCGATTTTTTTCCCCCCTGCTATTCCATAAGTCGATGCTTCGGTGCCATAAAGTGCTGTGCTGCACACATAGAGTTTAAAAAAGATCTTTCTGAGTCCTATATCAATATCTGAAACTAAAAGCTTTTTTTTTTTTTTCATGAAGATTCTTCTCGCTAGCGTTGTTCTACTTTTAACATCACTCCTGCTTCGGCCATCAGTTGTAATTTTACTTCCTAGGTAGAAAATTCACTAATTTCTGCTAATGCATCCGATCCTATTTTTATATTTATTCTACTAGTATTGGTGTCATGTCTGCAACATTTCAACACTTTTATCTTGCTTTGGTTTATATTTACTCCAAAGTCTTCCCTCAGTATTTTGTTTATGATATTCAGTAACTTCTCAATATCCTCACCGAGCGTGGTGGTGTAACGGTTAGCGTTCTGGCCTCGCATTCGGGAGGACGGCGGTTCGAATCCCCGTCCGAGCATCCAGATTTGGGTTTTCCATGGTTTCCCAAATCACTCCAGGCAAATGCCGGGATGCTTCCTTCAAAAGGCCATGGCCGAATTCCTTCCCAATCCTTGCCCCTCCCCCCCACCTTTCCCGTCTCTAAAGACCTCGCTGTTAGAGAGACGTTAAGCAGATTTAAAAAAAAAAATATCCTCAACCTAATAAGACAAGGTCATCAGCAAATTGTAACATACTGATTTTTTCGCCTTTGACACTAATGCCACATTCAAATATATCTTTCACTTCCTTTATTGCTTCTTCTACATACAAGTTGAATATTCATGGGCATAGACTACAACCTTGTCTCACAGCCTATTTAACTGATGCGTGTTTCTCATGATACTCTACTTTTATGGTAGCTACTTGATTCTTATAAAGACTATTTCTTCTATCTCGGTATTTTAGACCAGACTTCTTTAAAATGTTGTACATCTTGTGCCACCTAACATTATCAAAGGCTTTCTCTAAACCAACATACACCATAATAGTATCTTTGTTTTTCCTTCCAGTGTAACGTATTAATTTAAAGGGTGTAGTTAATGTTCGTCGTTGCAATTGTACAGCTATGTTGCTTTACACAACGTTCAAAGCTTTCTGTTACCACTCGTTATTTCTAATTATATGATTCGATTGTCGGGCGGTCGCCAGTCTGGGTTAGCTTTACTTACTAAATACATTAATTTAATAACATTCAGAGGAACATGTGGGAAGCTATTGCGAAATCACACTCACGAAATAGTTTCCACAGTTCACTAAGATTTATTCTTCAGAATGTTGCACAAATCAAAGCAAGCCACCAGACACAAGAAAAATCAGACTTCGTCACCAAAGAATGCAGTTTCGAAGATAAATAAGTTTGTGAATTAGTGAGTACAACTTCAGTAATTAATTATTCAACCATTGTTGTAGAACAACTCTGTAGCACATTAACTTTGTTGTAGGCCATGTTCCACAGTTGTTGCATAAATATTTTTGAATAAAAATCCGTCTTCTAACAACTGTTTTTATTTTTAACTTTCAGACGCGTTTCGCCCTTCTGGAGTGGGGCATCGTCAGTAGCAGTTCACCAAACAAAGTTTATAGCACACCATATCACTCCGTGCCATTTACACAGTCTACAATAGTACTCCACACTGTTCAATTTCGCCGATTACTTACTAGTACACCGTCCACACGATATATAGGCCTACATGCGCGGCTGCTCTCCGCTCCCACCGTCCGTACTCTTCCGTAGAAAATACCCGACTGACTCCCCAACGATATTCCATATCGATCTATCGAAAGTCACACATTCGATACTCACTTATGAACCTAATACAGACTTGCTTTATACGCAAATACCCGCATCATCACACTGTGGTGTTACATGATCATCACCTACTATCCCTTCCCCTACACATTCCATTCTTCTGTATATTATTCTGGTCAGTAAGTTTCAAGCATGTGGTGTTAGACCTATAGTGCAATAATTCGCACATCTGACAGCCAGTACTTTCTTCGGAAGTGTGAAGATGACAATTTTATTAAAATCAGTGGGAATCTCTCGTGCTTCATAACTTTTAGATATAAGTTTGAATAACCTTTGAATTCATTCTTCTCCTAGGGATTTCAGAAGTTCTGCACGAATTTCATCAATCCCAACTGCCTTATTTAATTTCAAATCATTCAAAGCTCTATCAAATTACGTCCTCAAAAATTAATGTCGATACCAACTTCTTTTTCCAATAGACTGTTGTTCATATTAACTCCATCATACAGTTTCTCTATGCATTCCTTCCATCGGTTAGCTCTATCTTCTGAACTAAGAAGAGGTTTCCCATCGGCAGCTTTAATATTTATACCTCTTTTCTTCATTTCTCCAAAATTCTGTTTTATCTTCCTATATGCCACATCTTCCTTGCCTACGACCAATTCCTTTTCTTCTTCTTCACACTTTTCTTTCAGCCATTTTTCTTTTGCTTCTTTGCGTTTCCTGTTAATTTGATTTCTAAATTTTCTATGTTGCTCTGTTTCTGCTTCATCCAGAGCATTTTTGTTCCTTCTGCTCTGATTCATCAAAATTTCCAAAATTTCTTCTGTGATCCAAGGTTTTCGGGCCACTTGTTCTCTAAAGCCTAATGTTTCTTTACCAGCTTTCATTATTTCGGTCTTTAATGCATTCCATTCATCCTCAGTTCAGCTCCTTTCAGAGTTACTTCTTAGACCCATGTCTACCATTTCAGCAAATTTTTTTCTCGTGATAGGTTGTTTCAGTTATTCACTTCCAGCCTGTTCTGCTTGTATTACTTCTTTATTGTATTCAGTTTCAGCCTGCACTTCATAACTATCAGATTTAGGTCTGTTTCTGAGTATGTTTTACAGTCTAGAACTTGATTCCTGAATCTCTGTTTGACCATGACATAATATAACTGATATCTGCCTTCTATCTATGATTCTTAGATAGTGTGTTCGCCACGACTAGATTATATGTTTCACAAAATTCTAACAACCTGTTTCCTCACTCATTTCTTTCTCCTAAACCAAAACTTCATACCATATTCCTCTCTTTTATTTCTTCTATTACCGCATTCCAATCATCAATGATTATTAGATTTTCCTCCCCCTTTCCATATTGGATTAATTCTTTAATTTCAGCGTGTATTTTCTCTATTTCTTCATCATCTTCCTGCGACGTTGGCATGTACACTTATAGTAACGTGGTTGGGGCGGGCTTAGTTTCTAACCTCATCAAAATAATCCTGTCACTAAACTATTCACAATAACTCACCCGTTTCCCTACTCTCTTATTAATTACAAAACCATAGGATATACCAGGAACTCAATTGGCAGCTTGTATGTTAATTATCCTCAAATAAGGATTGCAATCACGCAGTGTTTTCAATCCCGTGGGATCCGCGCGTGATTTGCGCCAATCCCGCGGGATGACAAAATGACATTAAAACTTTTTAGCGTGTCTTAAGTGTATTTCGAGGTTTTACATTTTTGTTTTAATCTAAACCAATTTTTAAATAAGTAATAAAAATGGAAAATATTGAGTCTTAGGTCATATTATGTGCCTTACAATACATCACATAAGTTTAAAAATATGGTTTGCTTATTGGCCAAGTTACCAGAGTTTGCTTTTAAAAAAAAAAAAAAAAAGCTAAATAAACGTTCCATAACACCGAGAAAAGCATTCCATTTCACAAAGTGAAGTGAATATACTCTGTAAAGTGTAGACTTGACTCAGAACAAGGTCTCATAACTTTTTGTCACTGCACAAGCACGGGACTTGGCCTTTTTTTCCGTGATTCATTATTATATCTCCTGATTCCTTGAGTGATATTACAGTTGATTCAATATTATTAAAAAAAACTACTCACCAACACGTAAACTGTCAAGTATTTCAGTTTTACTTATGTGGCGTAACGACGTTTTAAGAGTGGAAATTATTATTTTTTAGTAAGAAAGGAGACTTTCTCGGCAAATGATTGCAGTGAAGTCCTCATAGGTTGTATCTCCGGATTTCATTGCAAACACACGAAATTACACACGTGAGGAAGACGGCGGAGCCAGTCGTCGAAGTATGGCGTTCCTACAATACAATTCGTCGAGACACCCGTGAAAAAATCATAATAACTTTTTTACCTTTAGTCGAAATAATAACAAGGAAAAGAGGAATTAATCGAAAGCCTGAGCGGCACATGTAAGCAGGTGGCTTTCATCAAAGAAACGCATTGAGGCAGCGGCAAAAACAACAATAAGTCAAAGGATATACAATTTCCTTTTGATAGCTGTTAAATAAATAGGAACGCGATCGTTAAAATTACGATAACATTAGTTTCATATCAACGAATAGTCCAAGTTTCAGCCGCAAATTAGGAAATTGTCACAACTACTTTATCTGCAAATACAGAAAATGGGAATAATGAAACCGTGAATAATAAGCTGTAACCGTGTAGTTCAGATAACGTGTGCGACACTTAAAAAATAATTAGTTAGAAAATCGTAATAAATACGCAAACTCAAATTACAGAAATGTGTACTCGAAACAAACGTAAGTTTTGATGAATACGTAAAAGTGTATTTATTTACTTACGAATGACGAAGGTTGACAAAAACAAACGCTTGTTCACATGAGTCAAATGCCAACTGGAAGGGTACAGGCAAACAGTGCAAAATATCCTACAGAGACCAAGTGGGACAGCGAGTCACGCAGACTGACACGCGTTTCCGCCCGATTTTGCGGATTGCGAATCCGCTTAATTCTGTGCGGGATCCGCCAGACTATCTAATGATGCGGGATCCCGCTTATCTGGATTGCAATTATAAAACCATAGGATACACCAGTAACTCAATTGGCAGCTCAATTATCCTCAAACCAGAAATCCTGTGCGCCCTTCCATTTAATCTCACTACTCCTAACAACATCTAACTTAAGTCGTTCCATCTCCCTTTTCAAGTTTTATAACCTACCTGCCCTATTCAGACTTCTAACATTCCACGCTCCGACTCGTAGAATGTGTCTATCCATTCTGATGACTCCTCCCTGAACAGTACCCACCCGGAGATCCGATTATGGGAGTACTTTACCTCCGGAATGTTTTACCCAGGAAGAAGCCATCATGATATACGTAATTTGAGAGGATTACATGGCCTCAGGATACCATTATGGTCTTTAATGCAGTGGTTTCCCGTTGTCTTCTGCATCCCCATGCCGTTGATCATTTCTGATTCATCAGCGTTTAGGTGTTGTTTTCAACCCCAAGGGCAAGAGGGTGCCCTGGATCACTCCTCGCTCTTCCACCCTCCTTTCGGAGGTCGTTGGCAAGCAGTGGGTGACTCCTTATACTGGGATTTTTTATGTCATTTATTTGTATTCCGCTGTAGAATCTTCGCTACTGAGGAGAGCAATGATCCACATGTTGAAAGCCAAGTCCCAGTTGCGTCAGTCGTGCTCCTGCAGTGTGGTTGTGGTACGTCACTCTCATATCGCTGCCGCGCATTGCCACACATGACAAGCCATCAAGCGGCCGTGTTTCTAAAGGCCACATAGGCTCGACCGCTACTGTGGGAGTGCGCTAAAGGTCACACGCTGGATGAGTAGTCCTGTTCGTCTCCAGTCAAGCGTGACTGTAATTGTCAGTTTCTTATGTCTGTAATGTTTACTTATACATGGTGTTACAAAAAGGTACGGCCAAATTTTCAGGAAACATTCCTCACACACAAACAAAGAAAATATGTTATGTGGACATGTGTCCGGAAACGCTTACTTTCCATGTTAGAGCTCATATTGTGGACGGCTGTGATACAATACGCCATTCTCCAGGGCTGCATCAGCGCATCAGGGATTCCATGCGACGGAGGGTGGATGAATGTATCCTCGCTAACGGAGGACATTTTGAACATTTCCTGTAACAAAGTGTTTGAAGTCACGCTGGTACGTTCTGTTGCTGTGTGTTTCCATTCCATGTTTAATGTGATTTAAAGAGAAGTAATAAAATGAGCTCTAACATGGAAAGTAAGCGTTTCCGGACACATGTCCACATAACATATTTTCTTTGTTTGTGTGTGAATAATGTTTCCTGAAAGTTTGGCCGTACCTTTTTGTAACACCCTGTATATAAATACACATAGGGCCGTTTCTTATGCCATCAAGGAAAAACCACCGAACAAATATTGATTGGATTTTCACAGCTTGAATGCAAAAAATATGACTTAATACTTGTGTTTGTGTCTATGCGACCGGCGCCGTAGTATGAAATGTTAGTCTGTTCTTAATCCCAAAAGATACGCACCAAAGATACAATCCAAACCAAAGATTGCGCACTTCATCAATAATAAACCCTCCATTAAACCTACACTTCATAACAACATTATTCAAAGTTGGTTTCTTGTTGCTGTTATACGATGTTTAAGGCATAGCAATTTTTTAAAAAAATACCACTAATATAAAACTTTGGTTGATCGTGATAACGGACTTTCGAAATTTCTATTTACATTCTGCAAACTTTTCTATTGTCTTTTTTCACTTTGTATTGGTTTGACTGATTTACACGCACTTTTAAGTAACTTTGATTATTAATTTATTCAGTTTTCCGAACATATTGCACAACGCACAAAACGTAGAATATTAGTTGTGAGGACAAAATTGTATTTTTAGTGTGCCACATTATTGCACTATTTCTTTAGGCCAGTAAAATGTGAGGCCTGAAAGGATATTTAGTAAAGATTTAGCTGAAGTAAGTCGCAGGGATCATCGGGCCCTGAGCACCTGATCTCAGATGAACGAAACGGGCTATGTCAATTACTGTAAGTTGAGCTTCCTGACGTTGGTTATGATGAAAGCGGCGCGTCCTTATAACCCAGCTTTCTTTCTTAATTACATTCAGTAAGGTCCTGTCAATTTTGATCTTCTTTTTTTCTTCGGACTTTAAGCCTCGTCGGGAGGGAATTAGGGACAACTAAAAGGGAAGGAATTTTGGCCGTGGTCTTTTGATGGAAACATCCCGTCATTCGCATCACTACTTTCAGCATAGTACAGAAAACCGAAATCTGGATGGCAGAACGAGGATTTAAACCCCCTGAATTCTAGGTATTTTTTTTTGTTACTGCATTACGTCTCTTTATAACATCGAGTTCTTTAGAGACGGGAAAGGATGGGGGGCAAGGATGGGGGCAAGGAATGGGAAGGAATTCGGCCATGGTCTTTTGAAGGAAGCATCCCGGCATTTGCCTGGAGTGATTTGGGGAAACCATGGAAAACACAAATCTGGATGCCCGGACGGGGATTCGAACCGCCGTCCTCCCGAATGCGAGTCGAAAACGCTAACCGTTACACCGCCCCGCTCGGTTGAATTCTAGGTTTGAGCCTTACTGCTCACCAACTGGGCTCGGTAATGTCTGACTTAGGAGTGTGGTGTCTACTTGTAGTTATTAACATTGACAAGTTAATGAGATAAATTACTCAATAAGATAACCAGTAGAATATATACCTGGTAGGCGCCAAGAATGGAAGTGCTCTCTATTCGAGAGAAACGACGTTCCAGTTCTATAATACTTTTTACCAAAACAATTGAGATTACTATTAAAACACACATCCAGTTAAATGACTGACTGACAAAGCGATCTGGTGGCTCAGGGGTTAAGCGTCTGATTGGAGATCGAAAAGTCCCCGGTTCGAATCCCTGTCTCGGCGGGGATTTTCAAAGGCGCTTAACCCGGCTTTCATCTCTGGCACAGCTTGCTGTGTAAAGAGAAGTACACCAGAACGCTTCCGTGGTTGGGATTCCACGTTAAACTGAAGGTCCCCTATACTCGGCAGGATTGTCGGGTTAGGTTAAGGCGGCTACGATAGGGGCGGAACGCGCAGCCAATAAAAACCCTATCTCCAGGTCATTACGACCACACGGAATTATAATTATTATTACTGACTGAGATAGTGGAAATGAAGTAATTGAAAGCAGGGTTTACAAAACGGATTTTATTTTCTTTGAATATAAAATTGATTAATTTATTTAACAGAACTGCCTGATCGTAATATTTACAGAAGTTACAAAATAAAGCAGTCCGTGAACAAATTATAATTCAGAGCATTATTAAAATCTCAGAGCTTTGCCTAGAGTTGAATGAAGCAAGAGTGTCTATACATCGCCGGGTTTCTTTACAATAGCAGAATAGGTGCGTGAAGAACACAGAGTCTAAGCTCTAAGCGATTCCCTGGATCAGCTGGTAGCAAGGCCTGCGCTGGCTGCCTGACGAGTTGGCTTCTTGCGGGTGGTGACCTCTGGCGATCTCCGGGGATGCGCCGCAGCGTGTTGTTCGCCGACCAGAAACAGAGTGTCTTCCCCTAGCTTGTTTCCTCCGTCGAAAACTTCCATGCTCCTATGTTTTGGCGTTCCCGGGAAGTTTCGGCCAATGGGAGCATTTGGCGGGGCGTTTACGATCTCCGTTGGTGCTCCTCATGAAACATACAATTTCTAAAAGTTTTCAACAAATGCTTCGATTCGCTGGCCTTCCAAAAGAGGCGTTCCGCAAGCTACCTTTTTCTAAGAAACGCATGGGGCATCGGTTCTTTCGTTTGCAACTTTCTACCGTACCTGGAAAGCGTCTGGCGGCGTAGACCCAATATGGTTCTTTGTATTATTGTCAATGCACGAAGCTTTTAACTTTATGGCCTGCAATAAATCGTTCGTCCTGTTAACGCAGGTAGGAGTCACCGCACCCTAACTGGTGACAAAGGCGCGTGGAATTTTGTAGCATAGTCCAAACTTGGCTAAATAACACTCATACGCTTCCAATTACCTTATGGTACATTATAGGAGTTTCATTAATTTCCTATAGACTAGACAATGACATACTTTTAATCTGTGCACTGCTTAAAATATTCATTTACTAGCTGAGGACAACCCGCTTCGCTTGGTATGTTTTTATTATTATTAAAAAATTAAAAAATATAAATGTCAACTGATATATATTTATTTTCCACACTTCACTATTCACTTCCCAACTTTTCTGATATATGTACACTTTCATTTGAAAAAGTCAAAGAGATGATCAGAGATAAAAAATATGCTCCTTTACACTTTTCATTTTTTTATCGTTGTATTTTAAATTTTCACGCTACACCAAACATTATTTAATTTTTCTTTTATATGCACATCATTATTTATAAAAGTCAACTAATATATTTTTTTCATTGCAGACGTCTTGATTCATTTTTTAAGTTTTCTGTTATACAAACACTTTTATTTATAAAAATTAAAGATACTATCCAACATAGAATTCGAGATTCCCAATGGAATTTATTCTTTATTTTATTTTAAACTAGCTGAGGACAACCCGCTTCGCTTGGTATGTTTTATTATTTTTATTATTATTAAAAAATTAAAAAATATAAATGTCAACTGATATATATTTATTTTCCACACTTCACTATTCACTTCCCAACTTTTCTGATATATGTACACTTTCATTTGAAAAAGTCAAAGATATGATCAGAGATAAAAAATATGCTCCTTTACACTTTTCATTTTTTTATCGTTGTATTTTAAATTTTCACGCTACACCAAACATTATTTAATTTTTCTTTTATATGCACATCATTATTTATAAAAGTCAACTAATATATTTTTTTCATTGCAGACGTCTTGATTCATTTTTTAAGTTTTCTGTTATACAAACACTTTTATTTATAAAAATTAAAGATACTATCCAACATAGAATTCGAGATTCCCAATGGAATTTATTCTTTATTTTATTTTAAATTTCCATACGTCATTTTTTAATTTTTCTCCTATACGGACACTCTTATTTATAAATTTCAACTTATGCATCGCACCACGCTTAAACTTTTATTTATAAAAGCCAAAGATACGAATCGAAATTGCAAATTTTCACTTTTACATATTGGCATTTTTCATCTTTATATGTTGCGTTTTGATACTTAAACACTCTTATTATAATTTTTCAGCCACACAAACACCAGTGCTTTGCGCTAGAAACATCAAAATAATACTTAAAATACATTCTTTGAATTAAGAAACTGTTCTACGGCGAACAATGACAAATACAGAGACACAATCTCCTCTAATTCTAAATATATACCAGGTCGACCATTTTCATCCCCCATATCTTCCACAGCCCCATAGCTACAGACATCTAACAACCATAGTGCACTACATGAGATACGATTCTACTAACAAACACCAATGCTCTATGCTATGTAGTTGTGGCAGAAAAGTGACATATGCAGAGACAGTCGAACTACGAAAATAACCTTGGTCGGCCACTTACAACCACCAGATCTACCACAGTACCACAGTTTCTGAAATTCGGCAGCTGTTGTGATCGAAAGGTGACTCTGTGCTACTAATACACACAAACGCCAGTTATCTGTGATCTATAGTTTTCGCAGAAAAGTGATACACCATGACACTTTTGTCTTTGGCAGAAGTATGAAATTGCCACAGGTCGACCACTTTCAACCCCCATTTCTCCCACACCCCCATAGCTACCGACATCTAACAACCATAGTGCACTACATGAGATACGATTCTACTACCAAACACAAACACCAATGCTCTATGCTATGTAGTTGTGGCAGAAAAGTGACATATGCGGAGACAGTCGAAATACGAAAATATCCTTGGTCGGCCACTTACAACCACCATATCTACCACAGTACCACAGTTTCTGAAATTCGGCCGCTGTTGTGATCGAAAGGTGACTCTGTGTTACTACCACACACAAACGCCAGTGATCTGTGATCGATAGTTTTCGCTGAAAAGTGAGACACCATGACACTTTTGTCTTTGGCAGAAGTATGAAAATGCCACAGGTCGACCTCTTTCAACCCCCATTTCTCCCACACCCCCATAGCTACCGACATCTAACAACCATAGTGCACTACATGAGATACGATTCTACTACCAAATACAAATACCAATGCTCTATGCTATGTAGTTGTGGCAGAAAAGTGACATATGCGGAGACAGTCGAAATACGAAAATATCCTTGGTCGGCCACTTACAACCACCATATCTACCACAGTACCACAGTTTCTGAAATTCGGCCGCTGTTGTGATCGAAAGGTGACTCTGTGTTACTACCACACACAAACGCCAGAGATCTGTGATCGATAATTTTCGCTGAAAAGTGAGACACCATGACACTTTTGTCTTTGGCAGAAGTATGAAATTGCCACAGGTCGACCACTTTCAACCCCCATTTCTCCCACACCCCCATAGCTACCGACATCTAACAACCATAGTGCACTACATGAGATACGATTCTGCTACTAAACACAAACACCAATGCTCTATGCTATGTAGTTGTGGCAGAAAAGTGACATATGCGGAGACAGTCGAAATACGAAAATATCCTTGGTCGGCCACTTACAACCACCATATCTACCACAGTACCACAGTTTCTGAAATTCGGCCGCTGTTGTGATCGAAAGGTGACTCTGTGTTACTACCACACACAAACGCCAGAGATCTGTGATCGATAGTTTTCGCTGAAAAGTGAGACACCATGACACTTTTGTCTTTGGCAGAAGTATGAAATTGCCACAGGTCGACCCCTTTTAACCCCCATTTCTCCCACACCCCCATAGCTACCGACATCTAACAACCATAGTGCACTACATGAGATACGATTCTACTACCAAACACAAACACCAATGCTCTATGCTATGTAGTTGTGGCAGAAAAGTGACATATGCGGAGACAGTCGAAATACGAAAATATCCTTGGTCGGCCACTTACAACCACCATATCTACCACAGTACCACAGTTTCTGAAATTCGGACGCTGTTGTGATCGAAAGGTGACTCTGTGTTACTACCACACACAAACGCCAGTGATCTGTGATCGATAGTTTTCGCTGAAAAGTGAGACACCATGATACTTTTGTCTTTGGCAGAAGTATGAAATTGTCACAGGTCGACCTCTTTCAACCCCCATTTCTCCCACACCCCTATAGCTACCGACATCTAACAACCATAGTGCACGACAGGAAAGACGATTCTACTACCACACACAAACAGCAAAGGTCTATGTTATGTAGTTGTGGCAGGAAAGAGAAGTATACGTAGATACGTATTTTTGGTCGAAATTTGAAAACGCCCTGCACTGACCAACTTTAATCATTATATCTCTCACATCCCCACAGCTATCGGCATTCGGCCAACGTTGTGCATGACAGGAAACTACATGCTACTTCCACCCACAAACATCAGTGATCTGTGCTAGGTAGTGGTGGCTGAAAAGTGAAATATAGGAAAAAACACGTCTATTTTTATATATATATAAGATTTTACTATCACAGACGAACCGTTAAAGTTGCTGACGACTTCTTCTAGCCCTCAATAGAAGCACGAGCACAGGGAACTACTACAATCGGATTTCTTGATTGGAATAACTGTGACAGTAGCATCAGGTAACACCTGAGCCCACTGTACAATATTACTGGTCTGTACTGCACATACAATGAAATTATATGGACGGCTGGGCAAAGATTGTATACATTCAAAAATGCTCTGTCCTAGTTGTAATAGTAAGGGTATAGTTCATGGGGCTCTTGCCACTTCCCATAGGATTCGCAGAGGTAGAGCTCCACACTCCCGTTACAACCTTCAGAACCAGAATGGATGTGACGGAGCCAGCACCACGCTCCGGACATTCTTTACTTTCCCGCGGAGTTTCCTCCACGATACTCATTTGATAGCAGGCTGAGTGGGTTTGGGGGGGGGGGGGCGGCCGTTCCGGACGTTCAGCTTCGAGCAAAGATCCTCGACTTCGTCGGGGATCGAACCCCGGTCGTCCGCACCGCAGTCAGGCTCTCTGCCACCTGAGCTACGCGGCCACCCCTATTGTAATCGTGACTAGATTTTTTTTTTTTAAATGGATCTCCAGACTATTTTCATCATTCAAGCTTTTCTATTCGAGACAATTATTTTGTTTTTGTTTCAGTGTTGGTAAGAAGTTCTTTTTTCACCAGTAACGAACTCCAATCTCCTTATCTGTCTACTGCCAACTGCAATGTCTTTAAGCCGAGATCTGTGACTTTTGCAGCTTTTCGGAGCAATAAATGCTACCATTGTCACGGCTGCTTCTGTAGGACCACTTCTTTTCTTAATTTTTATGAACGATCTCGGAGACAAAGTGAAAAGCATTTTTAGATTGATTGCTGATGATGCGGTTATTTATAGGGAAGTAAGGAATTTGGCCGATTGCTTAGAAATTCAGCGTGATCTGGATATTATTTTGGCATGGTGCGCTGAGTGGCAACTCACACTAAATTGTAAAAAGTGAATTACAATGAGCATAACTAACAAAAAGAATCCGATTGTTCGAAAATACGAGGTAAACAGCTCAGTTATTGATATGATCGATTCTATGAAATATTTGGGAGTAACAGTACAAAGGAAATGGGACTTACATATTAATTCGTTAGTAGGTAGAGCTAATTCTAGGCTGCGATTCATAGGTCGAATCTTGAAAAATTGTAATGAACAAACAAAGGAGTTAGCGTACAAATCTCTTGTGCGTCCACATTTGGACTGCTATTGTGCCATCTGGGATCCATTTCGTACGGGGTTGAGGGAAAGTACAGAGAAGAGCCGCTCGATTCGTGACCGCTTGCTACAGTCCTTATGAAAGCGTCACAGAACTGATTAACAGGTTAGGCTGGGAGTCTCTGGTAGATAGACGACGCACGTTTCGTATAAACTTATAGGTAAACATGTGCACTCCCACTTTCACTTACTAGTGTAATGAAATACTTCGTCCACCAACCTATTTGAGTCGGAATGACAGGAAAGATAAAATTAGAGAAATAAGATGCAGCACTGATTCTTATATGAATTCCTTTTTTTCATCGTACCATTAGGGCCTGAAACGCACAACAAAGAGATCAGCTTTGGTGCTGAGCACCATCTGCCACCCACAATTTTGTGAATTGCAGAGTATATATGTAGATGTAGATTTCCATGCTACATCGACATGACTGGTAGCTGCACAGGGGATACTTATTGATCTAAAGAGCCAGTTGGGTCCTGGCATGGCCGATGACCATTGCTCGATTCTCGGTCCTACCATTCAGAACTCGATTTTTCCTATTTCTCGAAATTACTGCACGTGAGTCCTTGGTAAAAAACGAGGGCTTATTTTCTTTCTTTTCTATATGAATCTATCTTTTCTCGTCTCTAATGACTCTGCAACCGATTTTTCTTTCTTTTTTATGGCTTTGCGCCGCCTCGACGTCGAGTCCATTAGAAGCGGGAAGCAAGACACGGGAAGGAATCCGGACATAGCTGTTTAGAAATAAAAATCACGGCATTTTCCTGGAGTGATTTCGGGAAACTATGGAAAACCGAAATCATTGTTGACGACGCGTGAAGCTCTTACTAAATAAATATGTAGTTCAGCGGTTCCCAACCTATGGGTCGCGACCCACTGGTGGGTCGCGGTGTGTGTTTTGGTGGGTCGCGGAAAAATCGAGGTTTTTACCACAAAAATATATATTATTAGTTTTGAAAAACTAATACAGAAATAAATTATGTGTAAAAAGTGACTTAAGGTTAAAATTAATCGATGCCCTCATCAGCAAACACCAGTGCCAGAAATCTCACTGATTGTAAAGTGTGTTTTTATAATAATTAAACGTATTTTTCATTATCTTTGTAAAAAAAGCGGGAGGAGTCTGCACAAAGCATCTTCTCATCGAGTTGACGGCTGAAATTCCAGGATTAGTTAAAACTCGATTTGCAAATTAAAATGACATGGATGTGCCAAGTCATATCATGATGGAAAACACCTACAAAACCCATTTCAGTGGTTGACTGGTAAGTTTACCATTCTGTTTTCCTGCACCCAGTCTTCCATATTTTCATACATTTGGGTGCAGTAAAACACAATGATTAAGCTACCAATCAACCGCTAAAATCAGGTCTGCAGCTGGTTTCCACCGAAAAGCGACTTGGCAAACCAGTTGCATTTTAATATGCTGATCGCGTTTCTTCTAATCGTGGAATTTCAGGAGCCAAATTGATGAGGTGATGGTCTGTGCAGCCGCCTCCCAGTCTATAATATGTTTGTTGTTTTATGTATTATCAATCCTTGTTTTTGTTGATAGTATATCCTTTGTACTAAAATTTTCCTTTTCGTAGGATAGGATTGTCTATAGCGTATCGAGGTCATACAACATTTCCCGTTCTGATATTAGATAGACTCCCATATTAGGTAGGTCGCGAAAATTTTTTTCCTTAAAATTGGGTCGTGTACCAATAAAGGTTGGGAACCGCTGATGTATTTTATTTGGCCGAATACGTATTTTCTAAATAAAGAGACGCAGGAGACATATGATTGGCCAATAGTATGGAGTACTCTTTATCAAGGCTATCTCATGTTAGCGGGCGTCCATTAATGACGTGAGGTGTTTTTCCGGAATTCCGGACCCGCCCCCCCCCCCCTCCGGTGCGACTTAGTGATATTTCGCCGGACCCTCCCTCCCCCTCCCACCCCTATTTCACCTCACGTCATTAATGGACGCCCCCTTATCGCTTGTATTTGTTCTGTCAGAATAGGTAGATAAAAAATTTGACATTATAAACATTGAAATACTCCACAACTTCGTATGAAAATTACTTCCTCAGTTGCAGACTGTCCCGGTACGCTCTATGGAAGCAGTTTGTTAAGCTATTTTCCCACGGCGCATGGTTTTGTACACCACACCATGCAGCGAACTCTACGGATCAGCACGCGCCGCCGGCTAACCCTCGCCACCTCGCAGCCACCTCTATACCACTTTGCCTAGTGTCGTTTCAGCTACCCGGGCGTTTGATGTTTACCGACTGCGCGACGGATAGACGCGCGCCACCCCCACCAGCACAGGCGAGACCCTTCCCACGGCCGGCTGTTGATTGCTGGACCGGCCTCCCGGCAAATCCACGCGCCGTGAGAAGCTGGCTGTAGTGATATCGGCAGCTGGTCGAGCGCACTAAACCGCTGCGATAATGGATTCAGGGAGATGGAACGGCTCCATGGTCAAACTTCGAATCGGACGTACCACCCGCCCTGATGATGATTTTTAAACGTTTTCCCGAAATTATGTGAGCGAATTCTCGCCTTAGAATCCATACATTTTTCACAAACAAATCGATATTAATCATAGAGAAAGTTCGATTCGTATGCGACACGTTTTCCATTTGGTTACTATTGGATTACCGACCTCCACAGAGCTCGGCGACGTTCTTATGGCCAGTTGCGGGACAAGAGTCCTTTCTAGTTCTCGTGCAGGCACTTTATGCATCTGGACATGCTGCTTACCCTCTCTTTTCATTTCGAAGGACGCTGGTTTGTTCACCTGATTTCGATTCTCCATGGTTTCTTAAAATCACCACAGGCGATTACGGAAATGGTTACTACCAAACACCATGACCGAATTCCTTCCCGTTCCTTGTCCACATTCTCTCCCAGCTTTGATAACCTCGAAATTTACTAGACTTGTTATAGCCCTAGTTAAAAGAAAATCTTTTCTATTATTTTTATAACTTAGCTACATTCTTTATAAAGTTCATCAGACATCGAAGCGCCCTAAAGCGCCAAAAACAACAACAACAATATATAAAGTTCATTTTTACGATGACTTGAAGTACTGTACTCCTTACTTAGACACTGGATGGCTCCCACTACATCCTAACTTCTCGTAGACAGTTTCTTCATCTGCCCGGTTAAGACGTTTAATAATGGTAGTGTTCGAGGATTAATGCTCTCTGTGTTAACTGCGCCGCACACACTGGTTGGAGAGTGATTGTCAAGAAGAGCCACACCTTGATGGGAAAAGGAAAAAACAAAAGGGTTCCCGCGCTCCCCTTTGTTTGCCGTATCGTATCCGTCACCCGAGAACATTGTTAATTCGACGCTGATATCTGCATACAATGCCACACCTAAGTAGGCGCCCGCATTAAAATTTATAATTAAGACATTAATACCCTTCGGGCGGTCTTAACGCCTGCGACCTTCACGCAATTAAGCACCTCTTCCAAGTGACATTTTGAGTACAGCACCAGGCTGGGAAAAACTCACCGCCACGCCTAGCCCGGCCAGGCAAGACCTGGTCATTATTTATGCGGGCAGAATGGAAGCAAGCATTCCGTTCTAATGCGAATGATTGCTAGGACTAACACCCTTCTGCTACCTCTGAGGAAATTCCATCCTAAACTAGGTGAGAATCTAACGGATATTTGCTTACTATACGATATTTCGAGTCCACCTTGGGTAAGAATGATTTCAATTAGAGCACTGGGTTTGTCACCGAGCGTGGTGGGTGTGCGGTTAACGCTCTGACCTCACATTCGGCAGGACGCCGGTCCAAATTCCCGTTCGGGTATCCAGATTTGGGTTTTCCATGGTTTTCCCAAATCACTCCAGGCGTTTGCCGGGAGGCTTCTTCAAAAGGCCATGGCAGAATTCCTTCCCGTCCCTTGTCCCCAATCATTTCCTGCCTCTAATGACCTCGAATTCGACAATGCATAAAGCCATAAGCAAAAAAAAAAAAAAAAAAAAAAATACCATGTTCAGACGATAGATAAAACGTATTTGTGTTTGCTTGTCAACCCTAGATCGTTGCTAAGAATAACTAACCCCATAAAAAACAGGAAACATGAAAACTGGTGTTGTCGTCTGTTACCAGCTACTTCGTTCATGACTTTTTTTGTTGTTATTTTTCCGCCTTGCAACTAAAACAAATGCTTTTAATGGCAGACGCATTTCGTCTTTATTTAAAACATCTTCAGTGCCCTAGGTAAACATATATACACATATAATTATGTACATATACAATGATGTTACTTGATTTTTGTTCAGTTTTCTTATATTACTAACTAGGTACGTACAGTTTTATATCATGCATTAACACGCGCAAGTTAGTGTTTCACGCCAACTGCTTTTCTGGCACTACCACTACTGTCCAAAGGTTTTGTAGGATGAATTCTAGCGAATTTCACCGGCTACGAACTGTATATAAACTTTTTGGTGTTGTTGACATCCGAAAGTCGTGAGCCAAAAATTATGTGTTGTCCAACTTTTTCTTATTTTGAATCTGTGGTCATTAGCTATGTCTGTTCTGTGGCCGTGTGTTTGACTATAGGATGTGTGCCAAAGATTATATGGTGTGGAACTATTTCTTATTTTGAATCTGTGGTCATTAGCTATGTCTGTTCTGTGGCGGTATGTTTGTCTATAGGATGTGTGCCAAAGATTGTGTTGTCGAACTTTTTCTTATTTTGAATGTGTAGTCATTAGCTATGTCTGTTCTGTGGCGGTATGTTTGTTTATAGGATGTGTGCCAAAGATTATGTGTTGTCGAACTTTTTCTTATTTTGAAAGTGTAGTCATTAGCTATGTCTGTTCTGTGGCGGTATGTTTGTCTATAGGATGTGTGCCAAAGATTATGTGTTGTCGAACTTTTTCTTATTTTGAAAGTGTAGTCATTAGCTATGTCTGTTCTGTGGCGGTATGTTTGTCTATAGGATGTGTGCCAAAGATTATGTGTTGTCGAACTTTTTCTTATTTTGAAAGTGTAGTCATTAGCTATGTCTGTTCTGTGGCGGTATGTTTGACTATAGGATGTGTTCATGATTTTATTCTATCTGCCAAAGCGAATTTTCTAACTTGATATCGAGAAACCATCGTAATGTTCTTTTTCTTATGACGCAATACCCGATTCCGGGCGTAATCTGTTACCTTGAGGATGTACCTCTCCATGGGAACTCGCTTGGGAAGATGAACTCGAATGGTTTCCCGTTGCCTTCCCCAGCGTGTGTTTGTATATACGATGGTGGGTGAGGATTACTGTGATAGCGTTTGTATTCATCATCATCATTATCGTTGGCGACCATCTCCAGTTTCGCGGGTGAGGTTTACGATCCTTCTTGTGTTTCTGTCTTGGTTGTGATGCACGATCGTGTTCCACTGTCTCCTATCCAGAAACGTTTCTCTGTCCGTAATATATTCCCAATTCCAGCCTCTTCTCTCTATGTCCTCCTTCAGATGGTCTGTCCGCCTTCTTCTTGGTCTTCCCACTGGTCTTTTGCCCATTATCCTTTTTTCCAAATAAGTTTTTGGTAGTCTTGTACTATTCATTCTCTTGACATGCCAAAACCACTTAAGTCTTGATGACCTAAGTCTCTCTTCCATGGATTCCCTTACCTCTAGGTTTGATCTAATCTCATCATTTTTTATATGATCAAGTCTAGTTTTCTGGAGGGCCGTTCTAAGAAACTTCATTTCACAGGCTTGGATCTTGCTAAGGTCCTTTGATGTTAGTGTGTATGTTTCCAAAGCATATGTGAGAATGTGTGTATGGTGCCACAACCAAAGGCTTTTATCCAGTATAGAACGTTCTTTCTGTTGTGTGAAATGAAGGAGGAAGAAGAAAGAGGGTTAAATACGAGTCCGTCCACTCGAGTCTACTCTTCCAAAAGAGATCGAGGGGACTACCAGGCATAACGTCTCAATCTGACGGGCGAATCACTATCAACAGTGTCGTATGCCCTCATTGCACCCGCACCGCGGAGAGGATTTTAGCGCTCAGTATAGTGACTGGGAATTGTACGCCACCTCCTTTCTTACCCTGACATCCAAGTCCCTATGGCGAAAATTTCTTCAACCACGACTCGAACCAGCTAACCCTGTGTCAGCGACCGTCACCATCACGGTGCCGCCACCAACCGAACTACTGATGCGGGCCATTACAGCATACCGAGCGTAGTGTGTGATTGGTGATCGCATTCGGGAGGACGCCGGTTCGAACCCCCGTCCGGGCATCCAGATTTGGGTTTTCCATGGTTTCCCCAAATCACTCCAGGCGAATGGCTGGATGCTTCCTTCAAAAGGCCATGGACGAATTCCTTCCCGTTCCTTGTTCCCAGTTCCATCCAGTCGCTAATGATCTCGAAGAGGCGTAAAGCCATAAATAAATAAAAAATATTCAGCATATTTAGTGGGGCTGCGTGTTAAACATTTGCTATAATTCCGTGTAAGAATCCATTCATAAATTACGTCACAAATGTTTGTTTAAAAAAAAAACTAAAAAAAATCCCATCCCCACCTTTTCACTCCATGTCATTTCTCCCCCTCCCCACTCCTCGTTATCGCGTGGCGTAGTTAATGGCTTGCTCTTTTTAGCTCACAAGCAGCTGTCAGGTGACCATAGCTTCTTGTACACCTTGTCACCGTCCGTTATTCTTCTTCTAGGACATTTCTTACTAAGCGGTCGGGGTCTAAGCGGTCAAGGCGCCTGACGGCAGAATTGAAGATCCGTGGTTCGAAACCTTAACCCGACCTTCGCCTCTGTTAAAGCTAGCTTTGTGTGGGTGAAGTATACCAGAACGCTTTCAGAGTTCGGGTTCTACGTTGAAATGCAGGTCTCATAAGCCCCGGTGGGATTACCGGATAGGGATGGGTGGACTGCGCAGCCGGGAAGAAATTCCTAAGATGACTACAGGAATTACTTCTATATTCTTACTATCCATGTAATTCATCAATTTTTCATATATTCCCAGCCTTTATTATTCTATTAATGATATATTCCTTCTGTCTGTAATGGCTCTGTTTGGCATGTGATCCAACCTACCGCATTACCTCGTTATAAACAATCAGGCCCGGCGCTAGGATTTTGGGGTCCGGGGTAAGCGTTCCTCAGCAGTCACCTAACCAGTTGGAGGCCCTTGGCCAATTCATCGGTTAGGGCCCTCCCTCACACTAAATGGGCGACCTTTTTTTTTTAGCTCTACAATTTTTCGAGTGGGTCGCCCCTACAGTCGGTGATGGGGCCCCCCATCAGCCGGGCGGGCCCGGGTACATTTGACCCGCCTACCCCCCGCCCTGTAAACAATTATAAGCTTTACATTTTCGTTTCTTGTCTCTTACTCACGTGGCACACTTCCAAGTTATACATTAACTTCCTTCAGAAATGGTGCGGGAGAATTTGAAACCACAAGTGCTGTCTTCTCAACTTCAGCAACTATGTTAAATGAAATCGCTTAATCACTATATTGGAACTTCAAAACGTTAACAGTTCTATTATGAGATGGCATTTTGAAACGAAAAAAAGTATTCTTTCAAAGGTAAGGGTTAATTGTAGCCAAAATAGTTTATAAGCTTAAAGAAAAACTCTGTTTAATCCTTTTTCCTCGAGAAATTGCGAATAGAGACATAGCTTGACTTGCAATGCTGTTTTCGTAAACTCTTATAGATTTAACACAAGGTATGAATGTTTTTTTTTTATTTTTTACTTATTGCTTTACGTCTCGTCGACGGCTAAGGTTTTTAGAGGTGGGATGGGACTGGGGACAAGAAATGGGAAGGAATTCGGCCATGGCCTTTTTGAAGGAAGCATCTCGGCATTCCCTGGAGTGATTTGGGGAAACCATGGAAACCCCAAATCTGGATGCCCGGACGGTGATTCGAACCGGCGTCTTCCCGAATGCGAGGTCAGAACGTTAACCACTCACCCACCACGCTCGGTGGTATGAACGTGGTCTGGAATTCCATACGTTGCTTGTTTTTCTACTGATAGGAGGAATATTTCTTCTAAATCAAGTCTTTTGTTTAATCTGTATAATAAGCTGTTAAATACTATATTATGAATCTGGCCCTCGCCTTTCAGCGTGTTGGGTCGCGCTCAAACAATGGCCCTTAATCACAATGCTGACCCCGAAGCATATATAATATGTGTGCACCACACATCGGAACATTCGGGACACACATAAATTATAGAAGCACTCCGAGCAAAGTAAAGATTTTCTGTCACGTAGTATTGCAACTACTTGTTCAGATCAGATGGTGGTATTACAAACATTCACATACTTTGTTGTTATTATTAATTGAAATGGAGCTTTTACTCCTAAAACAATTTCCTTAGTTACGAGCATTTTGGGGTAAATTATACATAGGCTCCCTGGGTGACTTATTCCAATCGCCGATATGATGTACTAATATAGTAGCTACACCACGTTTTTTCTCATTAACAAAACTACCTGTTCCTTGAGTGGTTTTGTAGCTTAGCAATTAATGTGCTTGATTTCTAACTTTTAGTTCTTGGGTTTTATCACGGTAGGACTGGAAATTTTTCATAAATGTCCGTGATTAAATGAGATACGCCATGACATTAAGTGATTCGTAGTCCACGTTGTAATGAAATAGGGTTTGGTAGGGGAGGGGGTGATTTTATAATTATGTCTGTTGGCAATCTCAAAGCTGCCAGATTACAAGAAATCTGACAATTGATATTTATTTTGTTTTGTTGGCTTTTACATCGCTAGGCATATATAAATTTACCATTAACACAAAATCATTGCAATATATTGTGGTGTGACAGCGTCACCCACAATGAATATAATTAAATTGTTATTAATTATATTCATAATTTTACTAATTATATTCAATTTTATTAATTATATTCAATCTTGTGACGTGTAAATACCGTAAATAATAGGGATTGTATGAATAAATTAAATATATATTAAACCAGGGCAGCCAGAGGTAGAATTGTTGTAAATTTATTTTCTGTAAAGCTCGTGGCTCAGTAATGTAGTGAATATTGGAGGCTGGAAACTGCCATTTTCGGACGGTTGAGAGAGGGACAATAGATGAGGCGGCGACTCATCGGCGCCAGGGCCGCACGGCTATGGTTCCGTTAAGATAGGGGCGCTGACCTCACCCCACTCCGCTGCTGCACTGAAGGCCAGGCAGAAAACGCGCGGAGGGATGCAGCGAATGCGAGGCGCGATATCAAACACGTGACGACGGACATGTGTAGATAGCCAATCATGAACGTTTATTGGGGTCCACAGTACTAATTCTAGGGAGTTTGTTACATGTGGAGAGACGACTTGTCGAGGAAGAAGGAAGAAGCCATCTTAAGCGACACTTGCTGCCTGGACGAGTTGATGAACAGACGTGTCAGCCGACACGCTCTCGTCTGGTGATCATTGTCTGGTTTTGATCACTCTCTTGCTTTGGGAAGCGAGAGGGTATGTGGCATGCCTGCCATTATCTGGAAGTCGTTCTAATAACGCGGTCGTACCCGCTTATCTGGCTTCCACAGCTGCAGTGACATTGTGCATGTCACGCTCCATCACGGCGATGCTTTTATGGTAATGTACCGGATACAGACGGTCACTATTCATTGGGTTTTAACGGACTTGTGAACCCTTAAGCGGCACTGGGATAAGACTCTGCTCCCGCCACTAAATCACTGAGCTAGCTGATTTTATGTTTCACTGTAAATTTCAAGCATCTTGCTAATTGTAAATTCAATTTCGATGCTTTTCTTTAACTTTATACGGCGCCCCTGGGATATTCTTTTGTTACAGTAAAATGTTAGCTTCAATTTGATGGCCTGTGTTGCCATGTTGTTCAATGTTAACTTTGCTGTTTTTTTTATTTGTTGAAATACTTCATTCAGTTTTTGTTTGCTTTCATCGGCGGATTGTAAACGTCGGGTATTGCTTGTTTTGTTGATCTAACTATGTTTAACGTAAAGTTAATTATTACCCGGCCTTGTATAAGCCATAAGAATCAATAAATGGGATATTATTTTGTGTCTAATATTCATGGTTCTGGTTCCTTTTAGCTCACCTTTATTATATCTTATATGCATTTTCATTTTTCAGAATTAATATATAATAATTCCCCCCTCCCTTTTTTTTGCTAATCACGCAACAGCCTTATTGTCAAATTACAATATCAAACACAAGGCCTAGACGTTACAATTGGCCGATTAACCAAAGCAAACAATTGACATAATTTTCGTTAATGTGATTCGGGAACTATCAAATGAAATTAAATGCATTGTCAACAAAATATGCATGAGATGTCGTTATGAAAAACATCAGCAACTAAAACATAAGTACATGAACATGAAAATGAACCTCGGGCGCCGATAATACAATAAAACATTATGGAGCTCGTGATATACAAGGGCCTTCACAATACATAAAGTTCTACAAAATCTGCCAGCTAGCTCCGAATGATTCTGCTTGATGAGCATAGGTCTTTATCTCAAGTCGCTTACAAGTGTGTCACAGTCTCAAGAACCAAATGAAGCATGACATGGCGTAAGCACATACCATCTCCTAGACGGCGTCAATGGTGATTGTCGCACAACCTGTTACTGTGCGATATCGATCCTGCGATCTGGCGGGGGAGGGAGCTTCCAGCGTTCGCCTAATTACATCCAAACCATCGCTTTTTCACTCGCATATCTGCATTGGTTACTTTCAACATAAATACCCTTGCATATTAAGAAACACTTAACAATTTTAGCTGCCCAAGATCAGTTTAATTGGTCTAATCTAGGACCTGAATAAATTAATATTAAAATAATCTGAATGATATACAATTAGTAGTGTGACGTAAAAACGTTCCACTACAACGTTAAACTGTAGGTAAGACAATAAGGTTTTACTTAACGACCTCTGACTACTAATTCCAGAAAACAATTAAAATAACAATAACAGTCCTCAATACCACCTTTCACTGAGTCTAATCTGTTTACTATAACAGTGTACATACAATCCACTATTTGGTATAAATAACAGTTAACATCTTGAAAACTGAACGAGAGGAAAATTATCGTGCTGTACCCAAAGTACTGACAGTTCAATTAATTTTTGATTACGGAATACTGCTCATCTCGTAGGTGCGGATTTATTAAACTGCTAAACACAATCTATAAACCAACTGGTTCTTGACTTCTTGAGTAATCATGCTAGTAATTGGTAATAGTTGGCTGTGCTATCAGTTTGTAGCCCTTTCCGTCAGATCAATTTGAATTCCTTTTTTTCCATTGGGCATTTAATTAATAAATGCATAAATTTACAACCAGGATTATACTCGCATCTTTATCTCATTTACAAAGTTGTACAGCAAATAAATTGTTTTGCTGTCTTTGCCCAGAAACAGAACATTACTCTCGTTGAGATAAGGAGACGTCCATTAATTACGTGAGGTGAAATAGGAGGGGGAGGGGGTTCCGGCGAAATCTCACGAAACCTCACCAAGGGGGAGGGAAGAGGAGAGGTCAACGGAAAACTCACGTGACGTTTTGAAATTCTAGTAGGGCTGTAGAGCTAAAAAAAAGTCCACAAATGACGCGAAAGTCGACTTTAGGGGGGGGGGGGGTATTTGGTCCAAAAAAATTACCTGGGGGGGGGGTATAACCGACATAGGAAGCATGAAACCTAAAAAAAAGGTCACAAAGTTACGAGGTCGATTAGTAGGGGGAGGGGGGTCTACTTCAAAATCTCACGTCATTTTAGAGGGGGGGAGGGTCCCACCAGATCTCACGAAGTCTCACCAGAGGTGAGGGGGGGGGGGGGGTCCGGAATCCCGAAAAAACACCTCACTTTATTAGTGGACGCCCCTTAATTAAACCTACGATCGATATCCCATTGTTGTAGGTTACAAAGATGTGCATTAAACTGCCACTTATCAGTAGGAATAGTCAGTAAAATAACTAAAACAAACGCCTTGAAAAATATAGATGTACAGTTTAAAAAATTTTCGGAATAAAATTAAGTAATTGAAGAATTAATTATGAAAAATGATGTGGATGTGTCTCTAGCGGTCCTGCTATGAGGGCGGCATACGTTGGGGCTTGGCATTAAAGAGGATCCTCATTCGTTTCCCGGTCCGGCAATACAGAATTAGGTTTTTACGGATTCTTGGAATCACTCCGTGTAAATTATGTCATAAATTCTCAGCCAAAAGCTGTCTACCAAGGGTGAACCATCTGTAGCTTAGTGAGTTTTGAGAAAAATATAAGAAAATTGATTATCTTAGGGAACGTTATCGTGAGCAAGCTTGCCAAGCTCTAGTAAAACATGGCAGTAATAAATGTCTCGAACATCAGCCAAGTTTAAGTACTTGCGTTCTCTGTTTTATTCCTCGGCTATAGATTATAACCGTATCGACTCCTATGAGAGATGGTCATTACGCAAAATGCCCATAATAACCACAAAGAAGTTATGCGATTGGTGCGAAGTGCATGAAACTGGTATTTTTACATTTATTTGTTTTGTTTTTCATTAGACTAAAAAGGATAGCAATTCCTTGCATTATTCGAAGCGCGGTGAACGATCGGTAACTCTCTGGCTTCGCAATCGGGACGTCACGGGTTCGAATCCTCGTCGACCATTCAGATTTTGGTTTTCCATACTTTTTGTAAAGCACTCCAGACGAACGATAGGATGATTCCTTCAGTAACTCATAGACGAATTCCTTCCCGTTCCTTGCCTTCAGTCCTTTCTCGCCTCTAATGACTTCGACGTCGAAGAGGTATAAAGCCATTTAAAAAAATCTGGCAGTAATAAAATAAGAGCGAGGTAAGAAGGAATTGTACTATCGGTACGTTTCCTCAGGTCATACCTTTTGAGAAAACGTGTACACGAAAGCGAAATAAAACGTATCATAGACGTGGTGCCACACGAAAGTTACGAAATGATGCAACTTAAACAGCAGAGACCGCCATTTCCATTCAAGTTGTTCACGCCAAAGATAGAATCTATCCTCTGTTGTAATGAATGCAAATCGCTGTCACGTTTACGTGATAACAGACCAGCTGGAGCAGATTGAAGAAATACTTAAATCGTTACAGCAAAGAAGAATTTGATTTTCATTAATAAATTAAGGTCACCTGATTTTTTTGGCGGCAATATACTGGCTTGGTGATTAGATTGTAATGCAACCTGGACCACAGTGGAAAAAAACACGTAATTTGTTACAACAGTATTAGATGTGAGGAATTAGTTTTAGATTCGTTGCTGTAGATTGCAGATACTATCTTTGGCAAGAACAATTTTACTGCAAATGGCGGTTTTTTTACTATTGAAATGCATCGTCTCGTAACTTTCATTAGGTACCATGTCTAAGGTATCTTTAATTTCGCTTTCATGTACACTTTTTCTCAAAAAGTATCACCACAGGAACATGTGTCACAAATTTCAAGCGAATAGCACAAGTACTTGTTAACTCGTTCTTATTTTACAGTCACCAAAAATCTTTTCAGTTCTCAAGTTGCTTCTTCATAATTTTGTATTTGTTACTGAAAGTAGACCTTCTTCAGCCAAAAGAGTTGGAAAAGAAAGCATATTAATTCGTTACAATTGTGATATTTGTTCACGGCATGCTATACGAAATAACTTTTACGATTACGTGCAGTTCTCTCCCTCATTCAATGCTAAATCCAAATGAGGAAAATACTGAGACTTTTACGGCGTATGATCACATGAAAAATTACTGGACATTAAAATCCGTCACTTTATAATCGTTTTGTTGTAACACCGTAAAGAACAACTTCCGAAGCACTTACACTGTTAAATAAATATATACAAAAAAAAAGATTAAAAAATAAATATAAAAATAAAAAAATTAATAAAAAAGGCTCAACAGAAATGTAAAATATAAAAGATAATCAACCACTTACACTGAAACAGCAAATAAAAGAAGGCAATGCCAAGACGGCAAGTACTTCTGACAAGAATCCCTTAACCTAAGGGCTAAGGGAGATTGATAGAGCCTCTTCAAGAACAACTTCCGAACGCAGTGGCGTAGCTAGGTCAACAAGGGCCCCGGTGAAAAAATTTATTTTGGGCCCTCAGGCCAGACGAACGAGTGACCTTTTTTTTGCTTTGTGTGCTGGTAGGGGCCCCCTGAACTGAGGATGGGGGCCCTTGAATTGTTCTTTAGGGGGCCCCTTAGCATGGTTGGGGCCCCCTGAGCAGCGAGGGCCCTTAGTGAGGGGCTCCTGTGTTCTCAGGGGCCCCTTAGACGACGGTAGAGCTAAAAAAAAAAAGGTCGCCAGTTTGCCGTGAAGGCTCGTGGGCCCTCTAAACTGCGCTTGAGGGCCCCTAGAGGTGCACTTAGGGGCCCCTTGAGGTATGCTTGGGGCCCCCTGAGCGTGAGGGCCCCGGTGCACTGCACCGCCTAGCCCCATGGTAGCTACGCCCCTGTCCGCACGTGTTCCATTAAGCAGTCTGAGGGCATAGAAATATTTTTCTCCTTCTGTACTTACAGATCGTAAAGCAATGCTTGTCAGGAACAGAGCTGAAGAGAAACCGTATTGTATTCAATAGCTCTGCTACCGCGCGTATCTGTTGCCCGGCTCTCAGCCCGCTTGACCCCTCGTACTCCTCTCGAAGCCATTACAAATCGTTTCTGCCGGAGCGGCTACGCGCGTAAGAGGCAAAAAGTGACGCAGCCCGCCCGCCCGCCATTTGTTTCTCTAATTGAGGCTAAGAGTTACCGCGACGATGACGTCAGAATCAAAGTAGCCGCCCACCCCGCGCAATTAGTGCGGCGGCATACAAATGATCGGTAATGGAGCTCTGACGGCGTCAAGTCCCTGGTAATTAGAATTCAGCGGCCGGAATGCCGATAAATCGCCGCGTCGTCTTAATTAAAACAGTCCACGTCCGCCGGCGTAAGTCATAGCTGCGATGTACACACGCACGCGAGCGTTCTGCCGCAGAACTGGCCACTTTAGAAACTCGTGAGCGTCTGATTTATCTGCGCACCGCTGTTTAAAACACAATTAATTTTCTTGAAGGCGGGAGCGCTACGCAGACACTCCATCAGCCGCCGTGTCGAACGCTGGAAAGGTCATTCCGTGCTGAACGTCTTCCGGTTTCAGTTACTGCAACAGAGAAATTCGGCATCGCGTTTACTGCATTGCTTTCCAAGATTGCAGAATTGTAATGTCAGTTAACTGCGCTGATAAGAAAATAAGAGTGATGTGGATTTTTTTTCGTATGGCTCGTCGACGTTGTGACGGTCCAACCGTCTCTGTGCTTAAATAGCAAGGAAAATTATGAAAATTTAATATTTTAATTTCATTTTTAAATCAAAACTTTTTGTACTGATATCATATAAGCATTTTAATCTTTGCAGGGATTGGATCAGATTCGCTCTGAACAAAAGATTTATAAACATAACTAAACATTTATTTTCACATATGAAAAACTTAATGCATTTAATTCTAAAAATTTGACAATCAACTTCTTTTTACATAATGATCAAATACAATACAACACAGTTTATTATGGGCGCCACCTTACATGAGACTACTATATGCTTATGCTTACACGCTGTTGATACTCAATATAAAAATTGTTCGACTAGCTCAAATAATAAAAACAATTTTAATAGCATGAGAAGTTCTTAACTGGTGAATTGCTTCACCCAGGAGCGTTTACAGGAGTGTTGATCCATAAACATTTTCAGTAGTAAGAATATAATCACCTTATCATTTTCTCACTTGGTGCTGTAGGAGCTTGTGCATTTGTGCGCCAAGCACCGTATCCTTTTTCGAACCGCAGGTTCAACCACTACACTACTCTGGTTCACTTCCCGCTGAAAACACACTTAGACTCGTACATTTACACTTCATAACCAAGCTTCTGCTCTGCAACCATCAAGAGGTGATACAGCGTTCTTGTTTGTTCCGCCACCTGTGGGCAAGTGTCCTTCTCCGGCCGCCAGCGCACCCTTTGTCAATTTGGCGCGCGACATTCCATCGGCCAATCAGGTGTTCAGCCGCTTATCAACCCCCACCGTTCGCCATGCAAAGAGAGAACACATCTTTCCGTCAATAGGTGGCATACCCTGTCTCTCCAGCCAACCTTCCCATTCACACTTTGGTCCTATTAATATGATAAAATGTGGAGTGACACACTGTTCACTACAACGTTGAGGTCACTAGAGGCAGTAAATGAACGGGAAGGAATTCGGGCATGGTATTTTATAGGAACCGGCATGCCATTCGTCTGGAGTGACTTCGGGAAACCATGTAAAACCAAGATCTGTATGGGCGGACAGGGATTCAAACCCGCGTCCTTCCAAATGCGAGGCCAGAGCTTTACCGCTCAACCCACGCTCGGTCTTGTGTAGTTTCAGCTATATTACCTGGTAGTTACATTGCTCAGGGGGTTACGCCGTAATGATTGTGTCCGGTGACTGCCAAAACCGGAACTGGCAGCTTAAAGCCACGATATGGGAAGAACCTTCACCATACGTGTCTTGTTCTTCAAGGTTCGTCTTTTGCTCCTTCGTGGCAGATGATGCTGCTTTCCTCGAAAACTAGTCTCGTGACACAAGGGAAGACAGATTTCATTTAAGCATCCTTATAACATCTTATTTCTCCTATCTCTCCTGTTATTCTGGTCCCTAAAGGTTGGTGACGATTTCGTAAGGACTGTGGCAAGCACTCACAAATCGAGCGACTCTTCTCTGTATTTTATCTATGCTGTCAATCTATTCCTTGTGAAACAGATTCCAGACGTCACAATATCATTCTAAATTTGAACGTATGAGAGTTTATTGACCATCAGCCGCAGTCTACAATTAACTCCACCTATTACCGAACTATGTTCAGCGCCCATTTCATGTTACTTCGTAAAGCCCAAGTACTTCAGGGAATCAACCATGTCAATATCTGAACTGTTTACTTTGTACTCCGGAACAAACGGATAATTTTGTTAGTAAGTAATGCACATTATGTGGCACATTTTGTAGTTTCACCATGCCAAAATTACATCCAGATTGCGCTGAATTTCTAAGCAATCTTAAGAATTCCTTATAGATAACTGCATTATACGCGAACAATCTCAAAGTGTTATTAACGTTGTCTCCACTTGATTTTAACTTCATCTACATCTACTTATATGCTCTGCAATTCACAAAACTGTGGGTGACAGAGGGTGCTCAGCACCAAACCTAATCTCTTTGTTGTGCATTCCAATTCCTAATGGTACGAGGGAAAAAAGAATTCATGTAAGAATCAGTGAGGCACCTTATTTCTCTAATTCTATCTTTCCTGACATTCCGACCCAAATAGGTTGGTAGACGAAGTATTTCACTACACTCTGAAGTGGGAGTACACTTCATAGAAAACCATACAATTCAAACGTTATTTTAATGTTGACGAAAACTCAAAGCATTTTTGCTGCAAATAACTTTTTTTTTTGCTTTCATTATGGAATCTTGATATTTTTTCAATTTAAGAAATTAACTGTTATTTCATTTGTAGTTAAAGCAGTCTTCTAACGAGCATCAGCGCAGAATGCATTTTTGCTGATCACCGGTCAAGAACTCTGAGGAACAACATCTTCGGAGCAGGCAAACACAATGAGTATTCTGTGGATCAGACAGATGCAGTTCTGTTCCCCCTTCAGTCACTGTCCAAGAGGAGAGCGTCCGGTCTGGCAATTTAATTTTGTGAGCAGGCTTTCTGGTTATAGTCTGTATGTAACACACACACATAGACTGTAAAAGCGCACTATTCAACACGTTCCGAGAAAATTGCGAGGAAAGTTTTCACTATGGTGAATATACTACATGAGGCTAAATGAGAGTCTTCCACGATGTTGTCCACATTGTTTTATGGATCGGATACTTTCAGAGCAGGAAGGAATCAGGCAATGGGTGAAACGATCACGGAAATGGGCGAAACGATTACGACCCTGCAGTCTCAGAATTTAGAGGAGGAAAGGAGAGATGGCGGAGTTACTGAGGATACTGAAGGTTTAGAGCTGGCGACAGGTCGTGGGGAAAATAGTGTAAACCGGATGGAGGTGCCTGATGTTTTAGAAATTTTAGAAGAAAAAGGTTTGATTTGTTGCAAGAGTCAGGGAGGGAAGAGCCTCATCTAGAAGTAGAAATAGATAAAACACAGCAGGCCTTTCAGAGTAAAGGTGTGGATGGAAAAAATATGTAGAAAAGGGTTCTGCTGCTAGGTAGTAGCCATGGAGAGGTAAAGGCCCTCTTCTGCAGGATCAGTTAGACACAGGCTACCAGGTCACAAATTTTTCAAATCTAGTGCAGCATTAAGAAGGTAATACAGGATCGATGATCACTGTACTGTATAAAAATTTCACTAAGGAGGATAGAGTAATGACGGTGGGAAGTATGGGGAATAGTATTGATGGAATGCGAATTATACTGTAGATAGTGACTTGAAGAAGGTGGTGAAGGAGTATAAACAAACTAAGATGGAGCTCATGCATTTCTTGACTTGCCATGATAGGCCACAGTTGAACCACGCTATAAGGCGGGTAAACGCGAAGACCGAAGAGCTGCTTGGGAAAGGTAATGGTTATCTCTTGGGGGTTGTCCCTGTGGATACCATTGGTAAGTGTGGTTTCACAATGCATGGCCTACATCTAAATGAAGGGAGAAGGGGATACTTTCTGAGTTGTTAGCTAAAAATGTAAAGGCGACCACTTCCAGTTATAATAGGGTCAGAAATATTTTTTTTTTTTTTTTAGGTTAGAGGCTGCCGGTGAGTAGATCAAAATAGGTGATCAAAAGGTTACTGACTGAAAAATCACCATGCGGAAAGTCATAAATACTGAAGAAACAGTTTTTAATCTGAAAAATTAAAAGACGGGATAATAACTAGGAAAGTGAAGAATAATGGTCAAATTACCACAAAACCAGTTATAACATCGTTACTAGTGGACTGCAGCAGTGAAATGAACGTACTAAACAAGTGGCCAAAACTGTAGGTGGTAATTGGTGCAATTATAAAAAAGTTCATATTTTCGAAATGATGAGACATTTCATGGGAAGTTTCATTACATGGAAGAAAGGCATGAATGCACTGGAGTTAATGTGGGAACATTTCAAGACAATAATGAGAAAGGGGGAAGAAATATTTATTTCAAAACATAAAATAAAAATGGCAATACCTACATACTATTTATTATAAGTAGTGAAGGGGCTAAAGAGGCTGGTAAGGAAAGAATAGAACGGAGTTAAGAAACAGGAAGGGCGTAGCGGACAATTGGAGCAATTGAACAATAAATTAATTGTAGGAAAGATGGAATCTTAAGATGGGTATATGAAGTATGGAGGGAAACCATTGAATGATGCATCTAGAAATTTCTGTGGCTTTGTTCAAAAACTGAGTGGAAGGGAAGATATTCAGACAATTGTAGATATTCTCTGAGAGTGACCAGCAAGATCACCAGATCTGTCCCAGATAGATAATGTGTGGGACTAGATGGGGGAGGTCAACTCCGTCCCAATGCCAGTCTACAGAGTATCACGGACCAGTTACAACAGTTGTGGGCGAACTTGCCTCAGGAGAGGATACAACGGCATTATGACATCTTTCCAAACTCAATCAGTGCATGTATCAAGGCTAGAGGAGGTGCAACGTCATACTGATAAGTGGGATCTTTGTAAATCTGACTCGATTTTGTAATCGCTGAAATAACATCACATTCCCTCTCATCCCCGCGAAGACTCATAGCGTTTCCTCCTCCCCTTCTGGGTGCCTCACTTGTTTTGTCAGGTAGTGTAAACGTACGATATTAGATTGATGCATTATTGATAGATAGTTCCGTGTTTATTGTTATTAATTTATTGTATATGATAAAGTAGACGAGAATTCTTCTTTCCTAAAATTAGAAAAAATATCTTGAAACTCTTAACAAGTAAATCAATTATTTGTTAGGGTAGGCGTTTGAAGCACTGTGCTAAATAATACGAGGGACAGTCAAAAAGTGCCCGGAATTCTGTCGTAGTGTTGGCATTTGAGATACAATTGTTATGAGTTTGACAGCTCTGAACTGGCCATAACAGGCAGTGTGACTGCAGTATAGCTGAAGGTAGGCCTGTGTGGTAATCAGTTGGCGCGATGTCGCAGTCTGAGCAAAGGGCGAACATCAAGTTCATGTACAGATTACGGAAATCTGCTTCAGAGACTTTGTGAGCCTTACAAACAGTTTACGGTGACGATTCGTTAAAGAAAACAGCCGTTTACGAGTGGTTTTCAAGATATAATGGTGGACAGGTATCGCTGGAAGACGAGAGTCGCAGTGGGAGTCCTTCAACCTCCAGAAACGAAGCAAAAGTCGAGCAAATGAAACAGTTAATCAGATCAGACCGAAGAATGATCATCGACGAGTTGGCACAAGAAATGGGGGTCTCTCATTGATCCATTCACGCAATCCTGTCAGATGATTTGAAGATGAAACGTGTCACTTGTGAAGTTTGTCCCGAAGCTGCTGAATCCAGATCAAATGGAAACTCGGAAGTTGACTGCGGCCGAAGGTTTTGAAAAAGCACAGAGGACCCGACGTTTCTTCAGACAGTCGTTACTGGTGACGAGACTTGGGTGTACGCTTACTACCCGAAGACCAAGATGCAATCATCAGAATGGCACACAACGTCCTCTCCTCGACCAAAGAAATCACGTCATGTCAAATCCAAAACAAAAGTGATGCTCATTGCGTTTTTAGACAACGAAGGTCTGGTGCACCGTGAATTTCTACCAGCTGGACAAACTGTTAACGGCCCTTTTTGCGTGCAAGTTTATAAAAGACTGAGGGAAGCAATCCGAAGAAAACGTCCCGGCAAATGGCAAGGATGATGGTAACTTCATCACGACAATGCTCCCTCCCACACATCGATTGTTGTACAGACATGGCTTGCAGAAAAGAACATTCCAGTCCTCCACCAGCCTCCCTGCTCACCGGATTTAGCACCATCGGATTTTGTAACGGGGCTGATAAATACTAAAACTCAATAACTTTATAAAATTAATTATTATTTAAGAAAACTAATTGAAAGATTAAAGTTCCATGTATAACATTAAATGTATATGTGCTTTGGATTTTCGGTTTCAACTCGTTGGTTATTATCAACGGACAGACAGATGAACTCGAACCTTCTAAAAGAAAACGTCGCTTCGGAAAATGAGATTACTAATTCACTAACCTGCAATTTTTGGAAATGAAGTTTAAGCTAGGGCTCATGTAGACTGTATGACGGGATGTTGGTTTAGATTAGTTATCGTTCTTATTAAAATGAATTTATGAAAAACTGAGCCTTCTTTCGTTGAAAATATATATATAGGAATTATTTCTGGTTCTAAAAGGAACTATTAAAGAAGAAGTTAACAGCGAAGCGCGTTTCATGGCGACCTTGACACCTGAATTGGTAATTTTGTTAACTTTTACGAACTTCGAGAAAGCAAGATAAATAAAACGCAACACACGACGATTTACAGTCGACAGTCGACTTGTATATCGATACGCACCGCAACAGACTTCGAGTGCATATCAACTGGACAGCTATTTTGGTTTAACAACATTGGTGGCCGGCAAAGTTGTGTTTTGCTTTGCTGTGAAACATATCACGGAAAAAAAGGAAACATAAAGGGAAGTACATTTTAAATTCTTTTATTTGTTTAAATACAGTGAAGGATTTTCATTTCGATAGTTAAATTTTCACGGATTTAAATACTTTCCGTTCTTTGCCTATTGTGAATTTTATGGACTTCAATTAACTGTGTTTGAGCTACGAAGTTTGATTTTGTGCTGGTTAAAAATATTTAAATTGAACTTACTATGGATAAAGACAATGAAAATACTTTTCATGTAATCTGTCAACATGATGTTGCAGAAAATTCTAATATACCGGATATGGCCCCACCTTCTGTATATACCATACTTGACTCTTATCCATCTGTAATTTTGGAAAAATCACCTGTACCTCAACCAGAGGATAAAAATAGGGTCCATTTTTCACAATTTGAGGATGATTATTCTCCTGCTGTAGGTACCCATCAGGAACCAGAACATAAACAAACTCCATCAACTCCTTCTCAATTTACCCAGCCAGAACATACCAGTTCCCTACAAACACTTACTGAACTAATTTTATCAATGCAATCTCAATTAGATGTTCAGTTTAGAGAGACCAAGACTAGCATAAATGACCTTAGAAAGGATTTTATGGACTATTCACGACAAATTGATTCAAAAATAGGGGAAATCCATGACAAGATAGGAAATTATTACACACATTTTAGTGAACGAGTCACTACAGTTGAAACAACCTTGGAAAAACATGTTACTGAATACCATGAAAGCCCAGAAAATGTTGAACATAAGATTCAGACTATTAGTTATGATATAAATCAACTTGGGGATACCTTTAAGAATGAATTTATTCAGCAAGAAAACAGAGTCAACAAAGTAGAACTAGAACAGCTTAAGGTTAAAGAGTGCATAGAATTATTACATGATACCTCCAACAAGTCACAAACAGATATAGGTTTGTTACATGAACAAAGTACGAATGCAATTCATTGTGAATCATTAGGTAATACAATTGAAAGTAATGATAGTAGGCCTAATACTGTAAGGGAAAAATATGAGATGAGTGATGTTACAATTAATGATGAGGTAAATCATGTAAAGGATAGACAAATTGTCAAAGAAGGGTGTCATGTAAAAGAGATGGAAGAGATTTTAATGAATGTAGATGGATTGGGTAGTTTGATGATTTTGAAGAATGTAAACTGTGACATTTTTTCTATTGTTGGGGAGAATTATGTTTGTGATTATGAATCAAAGCAGTTACAGAATAATGGTGTTGAACATTTTCAGAGTTTTTTACATATTTTTGAAGTTGGTTTGCCATGTTACTGTTCTGGCAAAGTAAGATTCACTGTAAACAGGAAGTTGTTTTGTATGAATAACTGGGAAAAAGTGAACTGGAAATATAGAAAAAAGGGTTTTCCTTTTTGTAGAGGGGTAAGCTATGCTTACTGCCTCATCCTGTGTACAAATTCAATCAGGGTATTGAACCTACAACTCAGAAAATGATGAATTAGTTTGAAGTGAATGAAAAGGTTCAACACCAGTGCAGGGCACAGGTGTGTACATATAAACTCTGTCATATTGGAATTTATTATTATTGTTAAGTTATAGTTGGCATATTATTGTTATTCAGTGCTACAAATAGTACTGATTGTTGTGGCTGCACACAACTCTTCAACTGTAATGATAGTAAAGTTTATAATCACTAAGTGGAAGCTGTCATTTACCAATATTGACGATCTTGGTCAGATGTACAGTCTTCAGCTGTTACCACAGCATACCATTACATAAAAGTTTATTGTCTTGTCTATTGGTACTATTCTTTTAGGAAATATATAGTTTGTAAGTTATACCGGAGCATTAGAATATAATGTAATGTACTGAAGAAATAAAAATGAAGCTGTTATAGTGATGCTAGATTAGCAAGAAACAATGGTGTCCCAGTCGGATTAGCGAGGGTTGATTGTACTGGTCCAGGGTACCAAACATGTGATTTAAATAATGTTGCCGGTTATCCAACAGTAAAACTGTTCAAAAGGATCGGTCTTATGAAGAATATAATGTACCAAGGGCAGGTAATAGAATTTTTTTAACTATTTGAATGGTATCTTGGTAAACAGGCGGAGGCTATGACAGCTAAAGAGGATATTAATGTAGAAAATATTGATTATAGTGAATAAGGAAACGAAGAAAATAAACTTTTACTAGGCAATGAAAGTGAATGTTTTGAAGAAATAGATGAATTAATGTGCAATAAAATGAAATAACTTTGTGAGCTCAAAGAGACAAACTGATAATTCTTTCAATGTGAAAAACAAGAATTCTAAAGAAAGTAGTGCTGAGCAAGAAAATTACCCGTGTCAATTGGTTTTATATTTTATAATTTTCTGGTCCAGGTACCTCATTTCATATGAACAAATACCTTAATCAGAAACTTATTTGTTGTTACTGCTATATGTTTGATGTTTTGAAAATGAAAAAAAAAGGTTTATATTTTGTTCTTCTACAAGATTATGTATCTTGTTCCAGGAGTACCGTGCCGAAAAGAAGAAGAAGAAAAAAATAAAAATAAACTTGATGGCAACAGAGTTAGTACCCTGTAAGAAAAAAGTGGACATTTATGCTTGCTACAGATGGAAAACCAGCAGAGCAGCCAGAGAAAAAAAATTTCAACTTTCAATATTTGTTATTATTATTATCATTATTATTATTTGTATTTATGTAAAACTCACATTGTAAAACCAACACCTGAGGGACCTGTGATAAATTAATTCCTATTTCAATTCTTTTCGAATTTCATAGAAATTAGCGGGGGGATGTAACGGGGCTGATAAATACTAAAACGCAATAACTTTATAAAATTAATTATTATTTAAGAAAATTAATTGAAAGATTAAAGTTCCATGTATAACATTAAATGTATATGTGCTTTGGATTTTCGGTTACAACTCGTTGGTTATTATCAACCGACAGACAGATGAACTCGAACCTTCTAAAAGAAAACGTCGCTTCGGAAAATGAGATTACTAATTCACTAACCTGCAATTTTTGGAAATGAAGTTTAAGCTAGGGCTCATGTAGACTGTATGACGGGATGTTGGTTTAGATTAGTTATCGTTCTTATTAAAATGAATTTATGAAAAACTGAGCCTTCTTTCGTTGAAAATATATATATAGGAATTATTTCTGGTTCTAAAAGGAACTATTAAAGAAGAAGTTAACAGCGAAGCGCGTTTCAATTTCTGGTTCTTTTCCAATATGAAAATGGGTGTCAAAGTTAACCGTTTTGCCACCGTATAAGACAAACCAAAGCGACGGCTGTACTTCGGAAAATACCAAAACAGGATATTCATCGTTGTTTCCAGCAATGGCAGGAGCGGTGGAGCAAGTGTGTGTTTTCAGAAGGAGCCTCCTTTGAAGGAGATTAAGTAAATGTGTACTTATCTTTTGTTAATAAAGAGTTACAATGAAATTCTCGGAACTTTATGACTGCCCCTCGTATGTTAAAATATCCGTAGCTAATTTTAATGGGAATGGATGGCATGGCTCATTAGAGTAGAGTTTTGTCGCTATCTATTATTCTCTAGTGACCGAAAAAGGAAGTTTTCCCGAAGTGTGAGCTTCGTGTTTTCATGTCTTAGCATTTCGTAACACTACACAACCTTTTTTTCGGTGCCTGCTCTGTATTTCATTTCTGATATTAATACACTTCCACGATGAGAAGTGAACCTGTCTTAGCCAATACATTTATGCTATTACAATTTTTTTATGTAGTTAATCTCAAGTTTGCAGAAGGAGCGGGCACCAATTACGTCTGTCTGGCAACTAGCTGTAATAAATCACGGGGCACTTACGAACGATTTTGTAATTAACAAGTGTTTCAGTGATGGAAATTGAAATCAGGTTGTATGGTAGCTGCAGGAAAATTGACCGAAATATTTGTCGGCATGAGTTAGCACATTGCAGTCAATATAAACGATATAAATCACAAGTTGCCTGTCCATTTTCACTCCAGCCGTGAAAGTGAAGTTTCCATTAGACACAGCTGCGAGCACTGAACTGTTCATGATGGTTCATAATGGTTTAAACTGTGAGATGCTGAAGAGCGACAACGCACCACGTACTGCCGATTACGAATCAGATTTAATGGGCAATTTTTGAGGCCCTTTGAGTGGACTGATTTTAATTCCGTGAGGTCTTGGTCCATATGTATACTCCATGAGCTGCTGCATACAGTAGTGGTGTATCAAACGCTATACGAACCGAACTTTCTCGATATGTCTGTTGAAATCTGGAGCCGCAGTAATATTCAACATCGGCAACGGATCTGTTCTCTCGAGGAAACATACAGAGTTTTAACCGCTATCGTATATCCTGATATTTCACTCAAACTGTGAACAATATGATGACTCAGACGTTGTCTGTATCTAACTCTGCTATGATCAGAATTTTTAGGGACTAGTAAAATGATAGCCAGTTCTGGAAAAACATTGTTTCATTGATGTGAAGCACGGTAAGAAAGTGTAGTCTTTCTTAACCTGGAAGCATTTCAGCTATTAGGGATACGTGAGGTCGAGCTCTTCCTTTAAGTGGTACTCGGAAAAAACTAATTGGGAACCTCTGAGCTAGGCGAATGCTAGGATGGTCGCCAATCTCTGCATCATTATCTACAGATTTCACAAACAAAAAATACGCTTACCGTCCAGAAATCACAAAGTTACACATTTCGCACACAGATGGATGAAATAATGTAGAAGGTGGCAGCCAGGATGGGATAGGAAAACATGAAGGTGATGGCTTTTGCGGATGATCTGATGATCTGGGGAGGTGAAGAAGAGGAAGTGCAACGGCAGTTGGATGTATGAACAGACAGTGTGGAGGAATATGACCTGAATTTTAATGTAAAGAAATGTGAGTACATGGTAACAACTAGGAAAAAGAATAGGGTAGCCCACGGAATTGTGATGGCAGGGGAACAACTAAAGAAGTTAAAAAGGTTCAAGTACTTGGGGAGTGTATTAGAGGAATGTGGAGGAAATGATGGCGAGATAAGTGATCGAGGAGGACAAGTAGAGGCGTTCCTAAGGAGCATTAGAAGCCTGATATGGAATAAAGAGGTGCCACAGAGAAGCAAGAGAGTAATCTATCACACGTACTATGTGCCTATCTTAACTTATGCTGCTGAAACGTGGACAGTGAAAAAGCGGGACATCAGCAGAGTACAAGCAAGTGAAATGAAGTTTCTAAGAGGTAGAATGGGAGTTACTAAAATGGATAGAATAAGGAATGAAGTGATTAGACGCACCATAAAAGAGAAACCCCTACAGGAAAGGGTAGAGAAGACCGGACTGAGATGGTATGGACATGTCAAGAGAATGGAGACTCAGAGAATCCCGAGAAAAATCCATGAAATTAAGGTGCATGGTAAACGACCAAGAGGAAGACCACGAGATGGATGGCTGAAAGGAGTGGAGGAGGGTGTACGGAAGAGAGGAGAGGACTGGAACAAAGTGGTGACAAAGAGGTGGTGGGATGAAAGAAGCAAATGGAGAGGCTTGTGCATAAAGCAGGCCCGGCCAGAGGCTGGAAACTGTTGAGGATGATGACGATGATGGCAATACAGGACTTGCTTCCAATAGATTAGTTACGCCGGACCTAACCGGCCCGGTTAAACTTCGGGCAGGAACCCGGTCCCCCCACCCTCTTCGCCAAATTCAGTGATTCACACTGGTCACCCAAGTGGTCCACAGTGGCCAAATTGGTGTGGAAAAAATAAATAACGACGCTTTAACGTATTGAACTACTGTTCTTGATCGATACTGAACAGCATTAATCTAACGGGTTATTGACATATTTCCATGACTGACAACAAGTCTGACAGCGGTTTAGTCGGTGTTTACCTGCTCATACTAAATTCAGCCAGGCCATGAATGACTACATACTCAATCGGACGCATTCGTGTGTGTACTGTCAACATTCAGCATTCAGGTGGCTGCAGTGAGCAGTTCGACATGCAACTTATACATGGCACTATTTTTAATGGCATTTGGCCATGTTAGCCATACAGCCAGCTCAACGTATTTGTCTCTCATTGTATAGATTTCATATCACTGTGATTATTTTCATCTATTGTATGGACGACACAAGACGGACACAACACTTAATTAAAACCACCCATGCCCTGGGGACCCATACAACGCGAAGCAAGCACGCTACCCCTACGCTGCCGGGGTCGGCTACATGGCGCTGCTCTCGCATTTTATGGGCGCCACTACAACTCATACAGAAAAATGTTCTATGTAACTCATCAGTCACAACTCCTTCATGACAGCGTTTTATTTAAATTTAGTCTGGTTTGTTTTATTGAATTTCTCTCATTAATTACACTTTGAAGTTGGTAGGAAATGTTTCGTGTTCAAAGAAAACCTGTCTGTTTTTCCTGTATTAGCATTAGTTTTCCCGTCTGAATTAAAGCACACTATTCTTCTGATATAATCTATTGATACGCAGTTCATGGAAAGATTTTTTTTTAACTGCTTTACGTCTCATTAACATCGAGGACTTTTAGAGACGGGAAAGGATGAGGGGCAAGGATGGGGGCAAGGAATGGGAAGGAATTCGGCCATGGCCTTTTGAAGGAAACATCCCGGCATTTGCCTGGAGTGATTTGGGAAACCATGGAAAACCCAAATCTGGATGCCCGGACGGGGATTCGAACCGCCGTCCTCCCGAATGCCAGGCGAGAACGCTAACCGTTACACCACCCTGCTCGGTCCATGGAAAGTAAGTCTTTCAGATGTTAAAAGCGATTGCGTACGTCTGTATCGAGCTCGTTGGATAAACTGCAATTCCTCGGCGTCGTATTGGGAGAACGCTATTTAAATCCACGTCCGACCATCCAGATTTTCGTTTTCTATGGTTTTCCCAAATCACTTCAAGCGTATGCGTGAATGGTTCCTTCAGAAGATAATGACCAAATTCCTTACTGTCCTTTTTTTATTTATGGTTTTACGCCTCGTCGACTTCGAGGTTATTAGAGGCGTCTTGGGATAGGGTACAAGGAACAGGAAGGAATTCGTCCATGACCTTTTAAAGTAAGCATCCCGGCATTCGCCTGGAGTTATTTGGGGAAACCATGGAAAATCCAAATCTGGATGCCCGGACGGGAATTCGAATCGGCGTCCTCCCACCACGCTCGGTCCCTTACTGTCCCTTGTCCCCATTCTTTTCCCGGTTCTGTTGACCACGACGTCGAAAAGTCGTAAAACCATTTTAAAAAATGGTGTGGAGTGCTGCGCTGTGAAGTACAATTCGCGATCTTGGTTGCTGTGTGTTGAAGGAAATGCGCACAGTTGTCAGTGAATTAAGGAAGTTGCGGAGTAACGAGTCATACTATTCCCTCCCTTGCTCTGTATTCTAACAAGCAACTGCCCAGTCATATGTTTCCACGAATGCTCGATCCTTACGCCAGTGATCATCAGGGCAGATTGCTCGTTGACCTGCAGGTTTTGGGAGGACACTCTTCCGGTCTCGCCATCCAGACGTAGTTTGTTCTTGGTTTCCTACAATCACTGTAGGTGAATGCCACTATGGTTCCTTCAAAAGACAGTGACTGAGTTCCTGCACGTTCCTTGCTCCCAATACTCTCCCGTCTAACCGAGACATGAAAAAACGCACTTCTCGTCAGACTCGTCATGGGCTAACACGTCATTCCGTCACCTGCACACACATATGGCAATAGCAAATTAACCAGTCGGTTCACCATCCAAACGTCTTCGGTTCGATGCAAGACAATTCAATCTCTTAGAGAATATAGTTGTTGCATTCTGCTGAAAATATTACCAATTGCGTAACACGTGGGATACGTTACACTGTAGTCGCATGTTTCTTTCTTCGTGATGCAGTTTTCATGAAAACTACTTTACTAAATACAGGTCGTTGTCATACTTACCTGATTCACTAGTCAAGGATGCATTTACTAACCCAGCGCGATGGGCGTTTGGTAACGCTCTAGCCTCGCATTCTGGAAGACGCGGGTCCGAATACCCGTCCAGGCATCCAGATTTGGGTTTTCCATGGTTTCCCCAAATCACTCAAGGCGAGTGCTGGGAAGCTTCATTCAGGCCATGGCTAAATTCCTTATTGTTCGTTGTTCCGAGTCTATTCCCGCCTCTTATGACCTCAACGTCGACGAGGCGTAAAGCCATAAGCAGACTGCATTTACTGGCGATTATTTGATTAATATTTATTTAGTTGCGTTTCCAATAACCTTAAATGGAAAAATACGTTAAGCGAATGTTTACCTTTCGTGGTCGTCTTCTTTTTGTATCTGTGAAGTCCTATCGGCCAAACAGTGAAATTAATTGGTCTGATTCAATCATAAGGCTAACTCAGACTGCTTCTAATCAATATGAAATAAGTTGATGCTTATAACTTTTACGATTTTAACTCTTTCATGACTGGAAAATAGTGATGAATGTCCAAACAACGCGCTTAAGTCTTGAGAACTAAGGGAAAAGCCGAAAGAAGACGTTTAGTTTCATCATTGCATCAAAGTTAATAAATATTTTTTACTGTTCCATAAATAATGCAAGCAAAACTCTCCTGGAATTGATACCTTTTGGTCACCCTCAGTATTAATTAAGTCTGCAGCTTCTGTAATAATAAATATTATCAAATACACTGTAATCACATCAAAGATTGTCCGACCTCAACACTCTTATTCATAGCCAACATTCGCGAATCCTATGTAATTTTGCCAATGTACCCCCTACCATTATCTAAATTGCTACCTTCAAAAGTTTTAATGACTTATAGTAGGAGGAGAATAAGGAAGCAAGCCTGATAAGCTCTTTGGACAACCGTAAAGAGACTCCACTCGTCCGCGTGACGTCACAAGATGGCCGCCCCCCGTTGGGGTGACCAAGATGGCCGCCGAGCGCACCGCCCGGTCAAGATGGCCGCCCCCCGTTGGGGTGACCAAGATGGCCGCCGTTAGTTCACAGATCCGCTGGTAGATGGCAGCCCCCGTTAGTTCTTTGGCTCACTGGTAGGTGGCGCGGCATGTATCATTTTGGTCATATTTCTCACTGCTTTCCATTAGCCGTTCCCTGTTCTGGAATGCGGACGTCAGACAAGTTGTATTGTGGCGACAAAACTATGGATTCGTCTATCACTTTAGTTCCTAGTGGTCATCGTGTGTTGCGTATACCAATTCCACCTTTACCGAGTAACTTAAATATAATTAAAGTCTTAGTTTAAATGGACACATTGGTTTAAGTAGACAATGGACCTCCATTAATCGGGAAATCGAGTATGATGGTCACGAATCCACTTCCTCTCAGATGTATACTGTTTGAAACAGAAGTGGGTGTTGACGTCACTGCCGGAGTATAAAGGCCATCACACCAGCCAGCTAGCCCTCAGTTCCCGGTCGGCGATCGTCAAGTCCAGTTCACTATGGCTAGTGAGGTTCTCCAGTTTTCAACATGCTACAAGTTAAACAGCAGTGACACCAAGCGTATCACTGTTGGTTTGTCACCTAAACTGGAATTTAATCCAGTAGTTGTACTCGAAAAAGTTGGGTACAATAAAGTCACTCTCACACATGATGAGTGGGATGTACTGAGACAGATGGTCTATACAATTGGTGGCTTTTTCAACAACACTGAGCATCTGCAAACGAGTGTCTCGCTCGGCAACCACACCATCTCTTCCCGAACAGCGGCTGGAGCGAAAACTATATGGTTTTACAACAATGCTGTGCCTGCCTATGGTGTGTTTCTCGGCGAATCAACATGGGACAACATGGTCGACGCCCTGCCAGCAGTGACCGGCGCCATCAACACCATGAAGCCCTGGAGTTATCAAGTTACCAAGTACTACAACGAGTTTGTGAATACGTTATCAGTGAAAGTGATTCGTGACTTCCCCCGTTGTTCTGTGAATGGCCTGATAGATTTGCATTTTGATAGTGTACATGTCAATGAAGTGTCATACAGCCCCTGTTCAACACTAGTCTATGAACGTTTAAAGTTAGAAATTAAAGCATATAAAAAACTGTTAGTGTATGACTATGTTAAACGCAAAGTTGAGCAAGATTTAAAAGGAACTGATGTATTTAGCAGAGGCGGTGATGACGTATGCGGTAATAATTAGTGTCCCTCAGTCCGCTGCGATGTGTCGTCCAGTAATGTTCTTCGCGTCTGTGTACCAGCTTAACGCCGGAGATTCCAAGCGGCTGACTTTCGGTTTGTCACCGCAACGTGATTTCGAGCCTGTTGTGGTACTTGAGAGGGTGGGCTACAACAAAATCACCCTTTCATCCGAAGAATGGGACGTCCTCGCCATGGAGTCGGACGCAGTCTCCAAAATGCTCACCGGCAGCGACCAGACCAGTATCCCGCTCGGTGAGCATGTTGTATCCTGCCTGACGGTGTCGGGGGTGAAAATGTTATGTTTTCACAACAGCACTGATCCTACCAGCGGCATTTTCCTCGCCAAGTCTACATGGCAGAACCTCATCGACGTGCAGCCTGCAGTGACCGCATCCTTGTCCGCCAGGAAAAAGTGGAGCTACAACGCATCAGTTTACTACAAGGTATTTGTGAATGAGTTGGAGGATAAAGTGATGAGTGACTATTACAAATGTACGGCTTCGGTGACAAAGTTAATCGATGTACACATCGGCGGCGTTCACCCTAGTCATGTGTCTTACAGTTCTACAATTGACTATATGCAACTAAAAAATGAAATCATTGCATACAAAAATTTAATTGTACTTGATGATGTCAAAAAAATTGTAACCAGAGAATTTCAATGTGAGTAAATAAAATCATTTTACCAGATTTTTCTTTTATCATTTCACCTATCCTAATTAAATAATAAGATAGAATATATATTTTTTTTAAAAAATCTTTTTTATTTCGCCCACCAATTGGCGATTAAAAATACATTTTCAATTGCACACATATTATTACAAAATATATGTAAGTTACAAAGTTTTCTCAAATTATTTTTCTTGAGTTCTCGCAGTGGTGGACATCCTAAATCTTCTATATTGTAGCATACTTTCTTCCTGATGATTTTCTGTAACCATCGAGCCTTCTCCAGTCCTTTAACGTAAATGATTGAATCATCCTCATTGGTTATTGCATGTAGTATAGAGCACATCTTGCTGAAGGAAACGCCATCAGAATCCCAAGGTATTCCATGGTAATTATGTGTTAGCCATCTAACTGATGGTTCATTACCTCCACGCGATGGTGATGATACAGAAATACAATGTGTAGAGATAATTTTGTCAGACCGTGTTACACACACAGCAACTTCTTTGAAAATAAACCCACCATCCTTCTTCGTGAATCCCTGTGCGTCCAGGAAGATGGTCGGCATGGTAATGGTTGACAAGACTCTCTGCTACTTGATTTTATGTCAGCTTACGCACGAGACTTGTTAGAGGTACGTATTCTATAACACGATCGTGCAAGATCAAGCAGTATGCAGCGGTGTAGGCAGGAAAATTCTCACTGCTATCAAACTCGACACGAATGTCTACAGGCCCCGTTTTAACAGACTCGTTTTGATGTGAACAGTCAATTACGGCGATAGGTGCAGTTTCTATAAATTTTTCACGTTTTAGTAGCGGTAAAGGATGGTCTCGTTCGTAGTAAGACTGTTGGAATCTTGCATACATATCATACAACAACGTGGTTCGGTTTTTCTTAAAGTCCAAATTCATGTTCTCATATGGATACGCCACATCATTTAGGAACACCTTGACATTGGTAAGATTGCAGTTGTCAAAGATGTTTGCACTTAATTCCGCATTCCGTTTCCTGTTTGTCTGAAATCCCAGAACCACGAACCTAGGTTTCTCCAATTGTGTTGATGTTTTCAAAGACCAAATTTGAGTCTTGCTGATTGGAAGCAACGGATACTCCAACAGATCCCAGCTTCTGAAATTAATGCGAAGTGGTTTCCCACTGTCTACAATCTTAAGCAGCGCTAGCTTTTCTCTTTCACCTATTTGCAAATGAGGCATCACCCATGCCAGTTTGCTGATGGTGAATTTTACTTTCCTGAGGATTTGGATTGGCTTGTACATATGAATTTGTATCGTCCCTAGCTCGAATCAATATTAGTTCTTGTTTTACATTTGCAAGTATCTTTTTAAAGTCTTCGCAAAAACCAAGAGCATACTCAGTGGTATACATACATCAAAGTAGCCATCTCCAGGAGGGCGTTGCTCCCATCCTGCATTGATCAACACGCCCATTTGTTGGGGGCTTGCAGAAATAAGCGTTTTCAATGTGCTTGTGATACCAACATTTCTATTTCGGTCAATTCAGTTCCATTAAGTTCATATCGAATTTCCTCAAACAGAAAAGCGAATGCATTGGATGTGGTAATTGAATTTGTAGCTCCTGAAACCATCTGACTTGATGAATCTTCCTTCCATATGCAAGTAGCTTTCGCTATGGTAGTGTATATGTATCTGGTTTTGAATTGGTATTCGGATTTCATCATTGTTATTAAATGTGGCTGGCGTATGCGGCTGGTGACTCAAATATTGTTTGCGCGTCACCGACTCGTCAAATTCCACACTGGAAGTTATGTCTAGCACATCATCCATGACTTTTAACTGTATAGCCTAACGACTGTAGGAAGAGGATGTTCTCAGGTGTTAATCGTTTCACGTTGGTTCACGACTGACAGCTATTGCGTGGGTGACGGCTTTCTTGTATAACGAGCGCCCATTCTTTTTTATATGTAGTCTGAGAGTGATGGTCTCTCCTCTAAAATCCACTAAATTACCGTCTTGATCGACAACTCTAACGTTGATATTACTGAGAGTTTTTACTGTGATGGGTAGATATATGACATTAGCGGGTACTTCCACAATCTTGTGCCCTGGCGGGACTGTTGGAAAAAACTCGTGTAGTGTATGTCCCAGCTTATCGTTGACGTAATTTCCTGTGCATATGCTGCACTCAATTCTTATGGCGTTAATTTTGAAGATCTGCACAGTGTAGTCTGATGTATGAAATCCAGGCTTTAACACACGTTTCGAAAATCCGAGGAGAGATCCAATTGAGTTTGGTTTAGAGAAGTCAATTTCCACAGGTGTTTCTATCTCACACTTGAGCGAATTGTTGTTTGCTCTAATTACTAGCTTGTCGTTTTTAGTGTGTCGAACCAAATAATTAGCCAAATCGTCAATATCGTAAGATCCTGTGGGTATGACTATCACTTTATTCTTCGAGTAATGAAATTTACAATTTGATTGGTCTATATTTGGAATCGAATTGTAAGTCTGAAAGTCAACCAAACCGACTGTGTAATCACCTTGGCTCAAATCTATTGGTGGGAAGTAATCACAGCCCAAGACTGAACTGGTGTCTGACAAGCAGAGTGTTACAGACATGTGTTATCTTGTCCAAGGTTCGTTCAAGACTGATGTCATACATTTTCATACAGGAATTTTAAACACAAATGTCCACATACATGTGTGCCAAACTTCTGGTGTTGCTGCACATTGTATTGTATTCTGTTCCCTGCAAAGTATCGTTGTAACTCCAATGGAGGAGGTAAGTCACCGAAACTGTCAAAGTATTTAACTACACCATCTTTGTACTTGATGTAAGCAACCCAATGTGTTCCAGCACTTTTAGCACTATCCAAGTTCACAATTCCACATTCACGTTCACGAATTTTTTGGGTAATGTGTCACGCATGAAAACACCACGAAAATTGGGTATGCGCAAACGCTTTACATGCTTACGTATGTCATCGTCCGTCAGCGGCTGAACAGACTTTTTTTTTTTTTAATCCAGACCCATCTTTCCGGTATGGCTTCAAATATAGACCTTTACCCCTCATTGCAAGTGTCTCCATCGTTTTGTTGTGTCGTTTCTCCTCAGTCAACTGCTTATTCGCCTCTTTCGCTGCTTTAACAGCTTTGACGACATTAGCCACCCCGCCTGCTAAAGCACCAGCAGCTGACAAGCCAGCAAATAAAGGTATTAATGGCAGAATACCACCCTTCTTTTTTTTCTTCGGTTTCTTTTTCTTAACACCTCCACCAAACTTTAACTTGGCACGCATGGCCCTATTAACCAAGAATGCCGCTGCACGTTCACCAAATTTTGCATCTTTAGCCTTCATTCTATCTGCAGCCCTCTCAACGAGTATCCGATCTGCTTCAGCTCTATCTGCCCCCTGTGCATAAGCAATATCGTGTTCCCTGCAGGCTGCATCTAGTGGGTTGATACCCTTCTGCCCAAGTGCCAACCGTTTTTCCAGTTTAGTACCGGGACCACAAAACTGGTATGTAGGTATATGCGCCTCAAAAGGCATCTTGTCGATGAGCTTGTTTAAAAAGCCACGACCCTTCTTCTTCTTCTTCCTCGTAGGAGGCATTGTTACCAACTAACATACTTTAGTTGTTCGCGCGCCTATATATAGTCGGAGCAACCACCTAACCTTGTCAATATGAAGTTTGTCAAACAGCGAGACACATTGCCCGTGAGTAATGTTGATTCTGTCGGCAACAATACTAGACGGAAGAAGAACGGACCTCTGTTCCCTGAGACAGTGAGAGCAATAGTGTGTGGCCCATCAAATTGTGGGAAAACCAATCTTGTGCTGTCCCTGCTGGAACACCCCAATGGTCTTAGATTTGAAAATGTATACGTGTTTTCAAAGTCGTTGTATCACCAAAGTATCAGTTACTAGGGAAAATTTTTGAACCCATTAAAGAAATTCAGTATTTGACATTTAGTGATAATCAAAGTGTACCTCCTCCAAGTGAAGCTCTACCTAATTCTGTGTTTGTGTTTGATGATGTTTCGTGTGAGAAGCAGAATAATATACGAGATTACTTTTGCATGGGCAGGCACAGATCAGTCGATTCTTTTTACTTGTGTCAGACATATAGCCGTATACCGAAACAGTTGGTTAGAGACAATGCTAACTTGATCGTAATCTTTAAACAGGACGATATGAATCTCAAACACATTTACAACGACCACGTCAACACCGACATGACGTTCAAGGAGTTTAAGAACCTATGTGGGTACTGCTGGAATGATTGTAAACATGGATTTTTGGTTATTGACAAAGACTGCGACATGTATCATGGAAGATATCGCAACGGATTTGATTCATTTTTAAATAAATAGACAAGCACACTAGGTACTATCATCATTGCAGCCATGGACAAGTTTGGGAGAACTTCGACGATACAGAGCAGGAGAGTTTTGGTGTACCCACCTCAAAACATACTTCTTACAAAGGACGGTAATTTGGATTGCCAAGGTAGAATACTCAAACATGTAGCTGACCCCATCGACGACGATGATGTTGCATCCAAACAATACATTGACAATGCAGCTACCGCTGCGGCAATGCTTCTGAAGGAATTACAATCGACAGAAGTTACCACGGTTATAACTATTGCGGTAACAGATTTGATTGAAGATCGTGCATACATTCTAGAGACCGGTCTTAACTATTACGAAATTCCCGTCAATGGTATGATCCTCTCAGTAGCCAAACCGGGCAGGGTTGATGTAATAGTGAATTGGATTAAAACTGCAAGGATAAACGTTGTGAAGCAAGGTGATCATCTTTTTTTTCTCCCAAATGCTCAACCCCACAAACCATTTACAGCAACATTAACTATCAAGTATAAAATAGTACAGTAAACACACACAAGCTTCATTCGGTGTGTAAACATGGACCCAACAACAACAACAACCAAACGTGGTATCATAAAGGCCCGCAATGCAATTCGACGCAAGTTACTCGAGCTGAAGACGGGTCAAATTGACTCTGAGAGATTCTTCAAGGATTCATTAAGACCTGTGACAGATACTATGGAAAGAGTTTTCTTACCTCAGCGACATATACAGCAGCAGCAGTCTCCTCTCTTGATCAAAGATATCTTGAAGTCACTTGGTCGAAGTGATCGAGATTATGATTCTGTGTATGGTGTTCGATGGAAGAATGATTCACTAATGATTGGAAACTCACCTGTTACTATTGATGAAAATGTGATTGTAATCGATGGTGATGAACATGAAAGAACTAGAGGATTAATGGAGTTGTTGTTTTTGAAAAACCCAAAACAGTATACTGCCAAGGACTTGAAAAGCTACTTTGAAATATTAAACAACACGAGTGCCCACAGAGTAAAATTTAGTCCATCTGGTAATATTCTGAAACCAGCTACCAATATTAAGTATAAAACCATAATCTCTAAAATTGTCAGTCAGTCTGGTTCTGGTCTTCTTCCCATGAAGGAATATGTGTATTGGGACGATCCGAATGAACTCGTTGAAAGATTGAAGTTACTTACCGCATCGACATCAGCAGGACATACGGCACACTCCAACGAAATTTTATCAGTGGTTGAAGAACTTCGTGAAAGAAACATTATATTGTAACATGGATCAAGTTGTGGCAGAACTCCATCGACCAGCAAGAAGAAATTTCCCAAGACGTCATGTAGTAATCAAAGGACTCGATGATCTGTGGCAAGCTGATATTGTAGAAATGATCCCATACTCTCGTAAAAACAGTGGCTACAAGTATATACTGATGGTGATTGATACTTATTCAAAGTATGCATGGGCAGTACCCTCAAGAACAAGACAGCTAGTGTGGTTGCTGATGCTATGAAGAAAATACTAAGTGGTGGTCGTGTACCTAAAAACTTACAGACTGACAACGGAAAAGAGTTTTACAATTCCAAGTTCAAGAATCTCATGACTAGCTATGGTATTAATCACTACTCAACATATACCCATCTTAAAGCATCAATAGTTGAACGATTAAACAGAACTATTAAGAATGCAATGTGGCAAGAATTCAGCAGGCGTGGCTCACATCGGTGGATTGAACTTCTTCCTCAGTTAATGTCAAATTATAACAACAAGTGGCATAGCACCATTAAAATGAAACCTTGTGATGTAAAGGACAACTCTTTACTTTCTACAGTGTACTTCCGTGTGAAGACTACCACACCAGCAAAATTCAAAGTTGGTGACCATGTTAGGATTAGTAGGTTTAAAGAAAAGTTTGACAAAGGCTACCTGCCAAACTGGTCAACTGAAGTGTTTACCATCAGAAAAGTTAAATTATCAAATCCTGTAACTTATTTACTTAAAGATTATCAGGGTAAAGATATTGCAGGAGCATTTTACCAGCAAGAATTACAATTAACAAAACATCCAAGTACATTTCTTGTTGAACGAGTAATAAGGAAAAGGAAGAATATGGCATTAGTGAAGTGGTTAGGTTTTGATAAATCACATAACACATGGATAAATGTAAAAGATTTATTTAAATTATGATTCTTCAATAAAAACATCAGTACAACATATATTTGTTGTTTTTTTCTCTCCTCATCCATAGAGAGACTATTTTTTTTACTATAGAGTCTATTTTTACAATTACTAGAGTCTATTTTTACAATATAGATCATTTTACAGTGTATGACTAATACTAAATACAGTGCACTGACAAAACCCCAGAGAAAATATGACTTATTTACATTAGAAAACTTCATCAACAGCTATTTACAACTCATGATCAGGCATTACACAACTTCATCAATTGAATTTATACAACTCATGATCAGGCATTACACAACTTTTTCAATTGCTATTTAACACCAAGTCAACTTTTTCAATTGCTATTTACATATGAAAAAACTACTCCAGTGCACTGTATAATATATATATACACGGGATAAACGCTATATTTAATCTTCATTCACACATATATTTACAAAATAGTTACTCTCATTCACTCTCTGGTACAGACTTGTGCCCCAAGGTAGGTTCCAATACCGTCGGGGTAAATATAGCGTTTTATCGTCCAATCTAGACAGGCCCCGCTTGGATACTTCAACAGTAGTAATTCTATGGAGATTAGACTGAAATCGTTGGTGGTTGTGAAACTTAGATGGAGCGCCATGTAAACTTCATATAATACTGAATTGTAAGTTTTTTTGGTGACGGTGCGCCCCAGACCCTTGGCCCGTCTTGAGGTCTGTCGGTCTCTAGCCGGAACGCATACATTTCGACCTTAGACCCGCGAATTCCACAATCAGGGAACCATTCGCCTCATCCTTCATAACCCAACTACCTTTTCGTTATAGGAGTCTATACCGAAACGATTGCTTGGGATTTATCCAGATGTGTCGAATTCCTCCCTGTTGCGTTTCATCACTTCATATGGATCACAGCCGTTCACCAAATAGATGAAAACTGTCTGTGTCCATATAAAGTAACTTGGGCGTATAAACTGCGGAATGGCGAATTCATAGTGAAATCGTACATCCGCAGTTAGACAGATCGAGAATGCACATCCCGACGTAGAGCGGCTTGTTGAAAAGTATCCGCACTTTCGCCATCCAGAGCCACAAAGTCTTTCTCGAAATAGTCATTACGCCTAAAGTGTGGTGAAGCCACATGCTTCCGGGCACCGCGGCGGCCCGGCCAACCTGTACACAATTTCACGTCGCGGTGTTTTCTAAGGTTCCATGGTTTTGCCGAATTGAATTGTTCATAAGTTTGAAAAAGTTCTCTCAAATTCTGATTTGGCTGACTGACGAGAACGCGTTGAGAGAGATGTATTCTTTCAACCACGGTGAGGTTGAAAGAAATTACCTTGTACGTGCCCAACTTCATCCCCAAGCCTCTACATGCTGGAGGACTCGGTAAT